>JANDKJ010000315.1:0-61359 GCA_028551335.1 Armillaria sp. CMW 4456
CACAGAACGACCAGCATAGATTGTCTTTGGAAGTGCGCCCCCGTATTCTGCCTCAGGCATCCGAGGGTTATTTCCCCAAAAATGTATGCGCGCATAACAAGGACCTATTCTACAAACATTGATCAATCAAATCAGAATAACCTTGGCGACGGACCGAGAAAGGACTTACTTGATGCCGGATGTTTTGCCCTGTTCTTCGATATTGGGGAACAGTTTAGACAAAGCTTTGTATCCCATAGGAAGAATGCCTAAATCGCATTGGTTATCTCAAGGGAAAGGAAGACAGCGAGGCAGCAACATACCGTGCAATGAGTCGTACTGCATTACTCGCGAACGCTTGTTTTGTTGGTTCCATGGGTCCACCCGAGTTGCATCCGGTGTATTCATCCATGCCTCCGGCTCAACAATGACGACGTTGTCAAAGTGGTCATGGCATACCCGAGCTGCCAAGAGACCACCAATGCTAAACAAATTGGTCAGTGGGGATTTATAAAATTCAGCGAGACACTTGCCTTCCACCGCAAATAACAGCGGTTCCCTTGATCTTGTCGCGAGGTAGCCTTAGCCCCAGAGAGTCGATGTCCAGTACGCATGTTTCTTTCGCGAGCTGCGAGCGTCGGAATGCGCGTCCAAGGTATACAGCAACGCTGTACACAGCTAGTGCAGTCCCTAAAATCCACAGAAGAGCCATGATGGGTATTGCAGATCATAGACAGTTGGCGTTTTTAAGCAGGCATACCGTGGCCCGTTGACTAAGTGTTGATCTCTATCTTGTTGTTTCTGAAATGTCATTGGATGACATAGAAAGTTCGCCGCCCGAGAACAGCACCATGCCCGAGAACAGCGGCCCGGGTTGAGACATTTTTTAAGGAGATGCTGTTATATTTGATGGCAATATATAAGAGATACAGCTCCATCGTTTTCTTCCATTCTGTAGGCCTTTGGGGCTAAAAGAGGTTGAATAGCGTTGATGCAAAGTTCGGCACGGCACGGAGCTGCCGGTCTAGAGTCGCGATCACATGATCACCCAAACTTCTCCCGAGGTTTTGCTGTGATGATAGGCGACGGACACTGAAATAGGCTCATATCTGGCCTGTAAACAGATGTCTGTGGAAGGTGATCATATCGTTTCTATTTTACAATAATTGAGCGTCAACTTTAGCCACTAATCGAAGCCAAGAATCGATAGTGCAAACCGATGCTTAAACTAAGCTTGCGTTAAACACTCAGGGAGGGTAGATAATACAACGGCATAGAGTCCCAGAGAAACGGGCTACTGGTTACTGCGTCCACACTCCATTCGTGGCCTTCGGTTTTGCCACTTTGCTCCTGTTACTGGAACACACAAGAAATGACTACAGGACTTTGACCCAGTCGTGAGCATTAGGGTGCCGTGGGATTAGAAAGATGAAACTTCAAGATGACTTGTCACCCCTGCGGCTACAACCCTCAAGGGGTAATTTTCTACCCTTGACGCGTCGGATCGTACCGGCGGAAAGAAGGTGCACCTGAACAGATTTATTATTTATAACTATGTGTCAAGCTCCCTCGGAAAGCAACTACATATATCACCAACCTCTTTCTGTCACTCCAATCGTTCGGATGCCACTCAAGCCTTAGCTATTGGACGGTCAGGATTTTGGGCTCACAATACAAATCGAACTTGGAGCTTCAGAGCTCCGTCTGCAAAGCGTGTCTCGGCGGTGAACGTGGAGTACTTTGGCATACTGTATGACCGTCCAGTCAGTTTGTTGACCTTATCTGCGCATCAGGAGTTACTACTTGTATACCATGGACAGGACACTTACTGTGAGACTCGGACTGCATACCATGCCAAACGAATCACTGCTTCGCATTTAGTTTCGTCAACGCCTCAATTTCATGCTCTCTAGGCAAAAACTTACCCGTTGGAGAGACGGACATTTCAGTATGCCATACAACACAGAATAAGGATGCTTACACCTGTTACAGTCGCCTAGCTGGAATTATACGATTTGACGAAATCCTGCTTCCTTGAAGCGTTGTAGCCAAGCTCCCCATCGTGAGGTACCTGACGTCCTTTCATTACATGGTTCCGAAAGCAAATGCAGGGACGCAGACCATCTGCCAGTGGCCACTGTCGTATTTCTTTCGCGGCTGACTGTTGAATTACGCCGGGCCGAGTTACTACTCAGGTTTGATGAACATCTGCTTACATAATCCAGCGTTGTGAAGATTGCAGGGCTGTTCCTTAACTTACCACCAACCAACCGTTGTCGCTCTTTTTCTCTCCTCACTTACCGCCTCAGTTTTTTGTAACGAACCTCTCACGATTTATTGACATCTGAATACTCGATTCTGCTGCTATCGGACCTTAAAAACATCAACTGCGGCACTTATTTCCAACTTTATGCGATGGCACAGGCCGTTTTCGATGAACATCCTTTGGAACAATATCTGAGAGGTTGGTCTGTGATGTATGCACTTAACTGAAACTCATCTGACGCTCTATAGATGTCGGAGAAGCTTCAGACCTTATGCCCGGCGGCTCGCCTGACTTTATTGGCCACGACGACTTTGAAGATGCTGCTTATACGGAACGAGACGACGTAGAATCAGAGCCAAAGAATGAATTACTATTAGAAAATTGGTGCACAGTGAGCAATTTCGTTGCAGTATGGCGCATGCGTATAGTCTGACCGCTATCTAAGCGCATACAATCTATCCTCTCACGAGCCACCTCTACTTCGCGTCCCTTTGTCGAGAAATTTAAGTATGATATTATCTCTTCCTCCCTGCTTTCTACTTCGCTTTCGAATTCGCGTCCGGCGCGATCCACTTTTGGGTCAATACCTGGGGGAACCCTGCACAGTAGGACATCCAGCGTTGACCACTCATCGCCACCATCATCAGCTCCGACGCCAACACCACACGAATACTGGCCTCCATCTGTTGCCTTGGCTATGATACTCATTTTCTACAGTGCGGGATACTATTTCCTAGCACTTCTGTCAGCCGGAGTGATGTTTCTCACGGTGTACATCCAAACGATTGATGGGAAAAGTGATGTCTCTCCTGTAATAGAGACGCTTAATGATCTGATATCCGCTAATGATGCATGGAACTCTGTTGTACACGAAGTCCTTGCCATGGTAGAGAAGGAAGAAAAATATTCCTCTATCCCTTCTTTGCCATCCTCTCCTCTCCGCGTAGCCCTTAGCTCTACCCTTCACACAACTCAAACGCAGTCCGACAATGTGCGAAACCTTTTTGCCGCACTCACTTGTCCTTCCGAGCTATCCCAGTTATCAGAGATGTACGCCCCTCCATCGCCTCCCCCGAAATCGTTCTTCTTCCCGCCTAGACCCATCTCTGAACCGTCTTCCCGCCGGCTTTCATTTACATCTCGAGACAGCAAGCGGTCAACTTGGAATGGCTCTTATTCTTCCTTAGCAGGGGCTGGCAGCCCCACACGCCAAATCCTGAAAAGGAGAGAAAAGCGCCGGTCAGATTTATCCGCTCTTCTTGGCGTTTCTACTAGCCAAAGCGAGCCTGTTACTCCCATTAGTGCTAGTGTTCTATCCGGAGTACAGGAAGAAGATCATGACACAAGCGACGATGACGACTCGTCTTTCACTAACCCGACAGAGGGTAGCACCCCGTTTGGAATGGCCGCTTTGGATCTGCGGAGGAGACGACAATCTGCGGGGCTTGATGCATTAAGTAACCGCAGCTACGTCTCTCCACCGCGTAGTCCAATCTCTACACCATCTCCGCTCCGCAGTCCGACGGCCAGTGCCGCCAAATTCACAGCCATCCAACCGGCACGTCATCCCCTGTCCCTTTCTTCTCTACAAACACTTCTCCAAGGCACTCTCAGTTCGAAACGGTATGTCTGTGCACATCTCCTTGCGCTTCGTTTCGGAGAAGACGACGATGAAGGCTACTGGGAAGACGTGCGGTCCGTGATGGAACTCTTGACGAGTACATTCGCAGATACCGCTGCACGACTCACAGAAGCTTTGGAAGAAGCCGAGGCGCTCAATGTGCGACTGGAGAACCCCAGTCCGAACTCGCTACCTTCGCATTCGCGTTCGGCAAGCCAGTCATTCGCTCCCATGCCTAGCCAAATGTCACGTTTTGCTGTTCACGTGGACGCGATTTCATCTGCGCTCAAGGATGCGAGAGAGAATTTGGACGAGTGCGTTGATGTGCTGCGGGATGATGCATCTCTGTTCTCTCCTTCCCCCCATCCGGCTCTCGAGGCGTACGAGCGATTACGCCGCGAACTTGGGCTCGCCCTCCGCGAGTGTGAACGCGGTAGAGAACGGCTCCTCGACATCGTCTCGCCCCCACGCCTGGATGATGATCCTGATCCCGATGCAGATCTCTTTCATGGCAGTATCCAGGATGATCTCCCTGGACTGGCTAGTGATGATTCTGATAAGCCTGATTCTGCCGTGTCCCCTGCAGAATACGGTGATGTCACAGAGGTTCATTACGTCCCCATCCCGCAGGAACGGTTACCGCCTCCGGGGATTGAGCAGGTATTTGAGAGTGAGGAGGGGACGGGGATACTGTTTCTTAGAGAAAAGTCGAAGCTGAGCAGGGAGGAGAGAATTAAACTAGTGAAGCAGAGAAGAGAACGTGGGGAGCCGGCGCTGGTCCCACGTGAAGCGGAGGATGGGGGACTGAAAGTGGAGAAGTGGGGCCCGGGGGGTGAGGTGGTGCAGGAGCTGAAGGATGTTATCTGGAAAGTTGGAGAGAAGCGGAGGAGGCTGTTTAGTGTCCCTTCTACCGTTGCGCCGCCTCCCCTCTTGGACAGTGTTAACGTTATTTGATCTCGGTCTTCTATCTCTTCGTTATTGCATATCCGCTAGGTTTTCGTTGCTTGGTTTTTCTGGAGTACATTATTATATCTACGTATTTCGCTATCGACATGCATTCTTTTTGTTAATCATTTGTATCTTTATTGATCAATACAGCACACTTTTGAGCTTTGTTTTTAATACATTGTCATTTCCAATCAAGCGACCTTAACACCGGCCCGGGATGCGTTTGCTTACTTGCAATTTTCATGCGCTGGCTGGATCCCTGAAGCTCTTTCTCAGTCAACGCCGAGTCCAAGAGCTACCTACATCAATTCATGGAAATATACACAAACTGTACCGCACCCCCGCAAACTCTGGACGTCTCCACTGGGATACCGGGATGGTTGTACTAAACTCTCGTACGACAGGAACTGACACCATTTTCACACTATTCTCCTTGCTTTCTCCCACTGTAACTTGCCATGTCCAAGACGTCTGACCTCAACCCCAAGACGACACGCTATGAATTTTTGGGCCCACCCGGTGCACTCCTGATCATGCTCCTCCTCCCCATCACGACCTACGCGCTCTACTTTGGGTGCTCCGAAGAAACGGGGGGCTGCCCACCGGCATGGAGTACAGATCGTGTCCTTGGTGCTCTGGCAAGTAAGGAATGGTGGAAGGATCTGTGGGATGGGGAAGCTACCTGCATCTACCTTGCATGGTACGCGTTTTGCGTCGTCGCATGGGTCGTTCTACCTGGGGAGCAGATCGAGGGAGTCGCGTTACGCACAGGGGAGAGGAAAAAGTATAAAATCAACGGTATGTGTGACTTGAGTGGAGTTGCGCACCTTCTAATATGTGTGTGCAGCCTTTTCGACTTTTCTTCTGGCGCTGGGCATTGTCGTTGGAGTTATATACCAGAACGGTCCTGAGGCATTCACGTTTATCTACGACAAGTGGGTAGGCTTCGTCACCGCGTCATTCCTGATGGTGTTTGTTTTATCGCTTTATGTGTATGTCATGTCGTTCCGCTCAGGTAGGCTGTTGGCGTTGGGTGGAAACTCGGGAAATGTTATTTACGACGTGCGTTAGTTCGTTGCTTGGATCTCGAGGAAGCTCTAACCAGTAGGGCTAGTTCTTCATCGGTCGTGAGCTCAACCCTACTATTGGCACATTTGACATCAAATCGTTCAATGAGCTCCGCCCCGGACTGATGCTATGGACGATAGTTGATATAGGTATAGTCTGTGAACAAGCTGTCCGGAGGGGAGGTTTTGGAAATGTCACAGATTCTATGTGGCTCGTCCTTCTTTTCCAAGGCGGGTATGTTGCCGACTCTTTGTATAACGAGGTGAGTTTCGAAAGATGTCTTTCCAACGCGCAATGCTTACATACAAGGAGCGAAGCCTGCTCTTTTTACGACTATGGATATCATCTCGGACGGCTTTGGTTTCATGCTTTCCGTGCCTATTGCATGGGAACCATTCGCGTACTCCCTCCAAGCAAGATATCTTGTTTTCGAGCCTGTTGAGCTTAGTCCCTTTTGGACTGTCGTCATCTTCCTGGTGAACGCACTCGGGTACTATATCTTCCGAGCAGCTAATGGTGAGAAGAATGACCTTCGGAATGGAAAGAACCCAAAAAGTGCGGTTACTTCTTCTGATCCTCAGGCTCTGTCTTGATGAACGATGATCTAGATCTCAGATATTTGACTACTGCCTCTGGTTCTAAATTGCTGACCTCCGGATGGTGGGGTCGCTCCCGGCATCCTAACTATCTGTGAGTGTATGTTAGCCCCTCGATACACTCATTCTCACTCCATGTAGTGGTGACCTTCTCATGGCTTTGGCCTGGTCGCTCCCTACAGGATTCAAAACACCGATCACATACTTTTATGTTTCGTATTTCCTGATCTTGTTAATCCACCGTCAATTGCGGGATGATGAAAACTGCCAGAGAAAGTGCGTCTGCTTGGTTAACTTTTGACTCTAGAGCAGGCAAGACTGATCGAATTTCAGATATGGGGAAGATTGGGAAAAGTACAAGAAGATGGTTCCCTACCGCATCATTCCGTATGTTTATTGAGTATACGAAAATAACGATGAATGCAAGGAAAAAGGATGATCATGGAACTTTTGAATCTCAAAGGGTTAATCAGACGCTTTTGGTTCTGCTCTGAATAATGCGCGCCAAATTCCTTCTCGGTCCAGCTAGGCAACTCTTGCGTGAGCCGTAGTCGATCACCATTCACCCTCTTCCGTCCTAATTTGCCTATTATATACGGCTATATAATAGGCAAATTGGGATAGAAGACATTGAATTGGTAGATGGAACAGTGTTTGAACAAGGCAGACGCATATACCGAGGTGAAGTTTGCATATACAAGCCAGATTCTCTGCAACTGTGGCTCGGGCTACAGATCTCACCTAGGAACTAAGCCTTCAATGCCGGTAATGGAGCTTTCTTGTCTCCGATACCTGTGCTTTACTCGACGTGACTTGGAGTCAGGGGTATTGAAGTAATAGAATTACGTGGTTAGCGCATGCCTAGAAAGCCCTTCAGTTTGAAACTGTTGTCCTGCATTTGCTTTCGGAGCCATGTAATGAAATGGAGTTTTCTAAAGAACGTCAAGTACCTCATAATGAAGAGCTCGGCAACAACATTTGAAGCAGGATGTCGTCAATTCCAGCTAAGCTGTAACGGGTGTAAGTATCCTTGTTCCGCGTTGTATGTTGTACTCGATATGTCCGTCTCTCCAACAGGTAAATTTCTCGCCCAGAGAGTATGAAATTGAGATGTTGACGGGACTAAATGCGAAGCAGTGGCTAATTTGGCATGTCATACAGTCTCTCACAATAAGTGTCCTATCCATGGTATGCGAGTAGTAACTTCTGATGAGGGAGATAAGGTCAACAAATTGACTAGACCGTCTTACAATGTACCATATTACTCCACGTTCACTACCGAGATGCACTTTACAGACCGATTGCAGACGGGGCTCTGAAGCTCCAAGTTCGATTTGTATCGTGAGCCCCAAATCCTGAGCGTCCGAGAGCTACTTCGAGTTGTATCCGAACGATTGGAGTGACAGAAAGAGGTTGATGATGCTGCTTTTCGGGGGGAGCTTGATACAGCTATAAATAATAATTCTGTTTAGGTGCACCTTCTTTCCGCTGGTAAGTACGATCCGCTGACGCGTCAAGGGTGAATAATAACTCCTATTTACCCTTAAGGATGACAAGTAATCTTCAGGTTGAAGTTTCATCTTTCTAACCCCACAGCTCCGTAATCCTCGCGGCTGGGTCAAAATCTTGTAGTCATACCTTGTGTATTCCGCAAGTATTCCGGCATTTTTTATTAGTGGCTTAAGTTGACGCTCAACGTATCAAAATAAAAACTTTATCATCACCTTCCGCAGACACTTGCTTGCAGGTCAGATATGAGCCTATTCCAACGTCCGTCGTCTATCACCACAGCAAAACTTCAGGAGAAGTTTGAGTGATCACGTGATCGCGACTCTAGAACCGGCAACTCCGTGCCGTGCCGAACTTTGCGTCAACGCTCGGTCTTGGCTTGGTCAACGCTATTCAACCACTTCTAACCTCGACAACCAAAATGGAAGGAAAGAAGCAATGAAACGGTATCTCTTGTTTACTGTTGTCAAATATAGCGGCAGCTCTCCTTGTAAAACGTCTCAGCCGCTGATCTCGGGCGTGGTGCTGTTCTTGGGCGGCGAACTTTCTATGTCATCCAATGACAATACGGAAACAAAAAGACAGAAATTAGTCAACGGGACACGGTATGCCCACTTAAAAACGCCAACTTTTCATGATCTGCAATACCCATATCATGGCTCTTCTGTGGATTTTAGGAATTGCACTGGCCGTGTACGGCGCTGCTGTATACATTGGACGCGCAATCCGACGCTCGCAGCTTGCGAAAGAAACATGTGTGCTGGATGTCGACTCTCTCGGACTAAGGCTACCTCGCGACAAGATCAAGGGAACCGCTGTCATTTGCGGTGGAAGGCAAGTGTCTCGCCGAACTCTATAAATCCCCACTGACCAGTTTGCTTAGCATTGGTGGTCTCTTGGCAGCTCGGGTATGCCATGACCACTTTGAAGACGTTGTCATTGTTGAGCCGGAGGCATGGATGAATACACCGGATGCAACTCGGGTGGACCCATGGAACCAACAAAACAAGCGTTCGCGAGTAATGCAGTACGACTCATTGCACGGTATGTTGCTACCTCACTGTCTTCCTTTCCCTTTGGATAGCCAATGCGATTTAGGCATTCTTCCTATGGGGTACAAAGCCTTGTCTAAACTGTTCCCCAATATTGAAGAACAGGGCAAAACATCGGGCATCAAGTAAGTCCTTTCTCGGTCTGTCGCCAAGGTTATTCTGATTTTATTGACCAATGTTTGTAGAATAGGTCCTTGTTACGCGCGCATACATTTTTGGGGAAACAATCCTAGGATGCCCGAGGCAGAATACGGGGGTGCCCTTCCAAAGACAATCTATGCTGGTCGTTCTGGTGTCGAGACGTTCATGCGTCGCCTGGTTCTGGGAGGGGATTACAAGAATATTCACCAACTTATTGGAACAGTCACTGGTATCTCCCGAAATGCCAGTAGTCCCGAGACCATTGACCAGGTCACGGTCCGTACTTCTGATGGTACCAGAACTATTCAGGCTGCCCTCGTCATCGGTATGACTTCGTTATCCAGAGGGTGTGATCATATAGCACTGACGAATGTTCAACCACAGATTGCACTGGTGCTGCTGCTGCGGGCATGAAATGGCTTCGACGGGAAGGATTCGGGTTTGCAGATAGCTATTGTCGGAATCAATTACCCCTCGACAAACTAAAGATTGCATATGACCCAAAGCTCCACTATACTACACTTCAATTCCGCATTACTCCAGAGCTCGGGAGAAAGCTACCTGGTCTCCCGGTTCCATATGATGAATGTTCGGTCATCTATATTAACTCGACGGATTCCAGGTTTGAAAACCGCTGTGTTTATTCTCAGCGCGTGGATGGAGACATCAGTATGCTATCGTTCCTTTACCCTCTTGAATATTCACCTTACATCCTCCAGTACAACTGTGCTTTAGCACTATGGGTGAATGCGAACTTCCTAAGACTCTTGAGGATGCGAAGATTTGCGCCCGATCGCTGGTCACGGAAAAGCCAATTCCTGAGACATTTTTCCAGATGCTCGACATGCTTGACGAAGTGAAAGACACCATGACTTGCAGCCAAGCTCGTTATCGTAGGTGTACTTGACCTTGTCTCGTCGAGAAAAAACACTGAACATGGTTGTCAGCTGGCTCTAGTTACATCAGATATGAAAACGCTGTCAACTTGCCGACGAATTGGATTGCTATGGGCGACAGTGTAATGAGGGTCAACCCAATTTATGGGTAATTGCTCACTTTGAACGTTTTGGTTTCATTAGAAGCTGACAGTGATCAGGCAAGGATGTTCAAAAGCATTTTTCGGTGCTATTTGTCTACACAAACTACTCATGACCTCGACGACGATACCAAGAGATTTATCGAAGAAATATTTCAGGATCCACGGCGAGAAAATCAGGCCTCTTTGGTGAGTATTTTTTATATTCTTCAAGACTTAATAAAACTGACTGGTCTTCAGGGCATCACTCAAGGTCGGCGGTATGTCTTCCTACCATATAAACATTTGTGGCATATCTAAATTAAATACGCTTCAGATTATTCGTTCCCGACGACGGTTCCACTTCCTGGAGAAACTTTATCTGAAGGCTCATGGCTTCAGTGGTACATGAAGAAGCTAATCATTCTATCTTTTACTGTAAGTTCCCCAGGCAGAATGGACCACCCGCTAGTTATTAATACCTCACAACAGGATGACCAAGCAGGTTCAGCATTATGGCATGTCAGATCACTCTTGGCTCCGTCCATTGATGTATTACAGCCGGGGCTGATACTCAAAGTGTGCTTGAGTCTTTTGAAATGGTAGAATGCGCGAAATCTGATGTTTGTTCCATCATTGGGTATCCAGTTAGAAGCTAATGAGAAACCCCATCACTGCATCAATAACCTTAGAGTATATGGCAGACTTAATAAAATCTTTATGAACGTCCTGACCCGATCGAGTCTACTCTGTTTAACAATTCTTTGACGGCTTCCAGTTGACAATGCAGGCACTCTTAAATGATGCACTATGGCTCATTGCATAATATGTGGCTGTCTTGTTGGTGAATGTCATACTCAATAAATGAGGATGTTAGCAGCAATAGCATTAGATAGAGGAAAACTATATTAACCACAGTGCGAATACAAAGCTTTTATAGTCTTTGAAAACATTCTGGTTCATTCTACAACTGTCCTAGACTATTTATCGACCAACGAAGTAGATTGTTCGGGCAGCGACGTGACCACAGTGTCCATACTACGTATATGATCCGTACCTAAGTTCCGCCCTAAGTCAGCTTGCTCCGCCGACAGAGGAGTCAAGACGAACGATAGGAACTCCTTCTGAAGTACAGAAGGACAGAAGATAGTTCTTTCAGTTTCTAATTTTCGGGGTATCACCTATGCTTCGAATTATGCGATTTTACATAGAAGGAAGATTTTCTAGAAGAACGACTGTAAAAGACCAAGTCATATAGGGAGCTTCCAAGACGTCTGGGGCTGAGGCGCAAACAACGGGATGTTTGAATAGTCAACTTCTGTGCTGTCGGCGCCCCCATACATCTTTAGCATACGTAAAAT
This sequence comes from Armillaria sp. CMW 4456, assembly GCA_028551335.1. NCBI lineage: Eukaryota > Fungi > Basidiomycota > Agaricomycetes > Agaricales > Physalacriaceae > Armillaria > Armillaria sp. CMW 4456. The sequence continues at coordinate 11,557 of JANDKJ010000315.1, forward strand.
TCCGCCATAGTCCCCCAACTGTCCAGCATAACCCAAAGGGCTCAACCCGTTCACGTCGCTGAGATTCACGTCCACGTCCTTTCTGTCCAAAATGGCTTCAATAGTCCGTAAACGCTCATTGGATACAGCATATGACAGTGGTGTTCGCCCCTTATTATCTTGTGAATTGATGTCCAAGTCAGCGTGTTCCAGAAGTAAATCTACAGAGATACTTCCTCGCTCTGCTGCATAGGAAAATAGTATCCTGCCTTTGCTGTCCTTCGCATTAACATCCTCGTATCCACCAGTAAAGTCCGGGATGTCAATGGAAAGTACAGTTTTCATGTCCACAATTCCTCGTTCCAGGAAAAACTTTACAATATTGATATCGTTCTTCCTGATAGCGTAGTATATTGGCGCGTGACCATCATTATCCATAGCATTGGGAGACACATCGCTTCGCTCGAGTAGAAGACGAATGACCTCGAGGTGCAGGTCAATACGGTATACTGGGAATGATGTAGTTTGAATTTCCACCGACGGAGGCCTGTTGAGATCAGCGATGGGGAACGGCGAGGGTTTCGTAACATCAGACTTCGGGTATACATCGAAATGCAGTATACCTTGATTTGTTACAGCGTAAAATAGTGGCGTCCAGCCTTTCTCATCCTTGAGATCGGCTTGCAGGACTTTCCGGTCAAGCAAACGCCGCACCATATGATTGCAGCAATACTGGGTTGCATGTGAAAGTAAGGTCCTGCCTTCATCATCCTTGACGTTCACGTCCAAGTTTTCATCGCAGATATCCAAGATCAAGTTAAAAGGCCCTACGAGCCGATGGCGAGCAAGGAAATGGAGAAACGGAATGCCGTCAACATCTTGGTGATTGATATCAGCTTTGTTTTGCCGCAGTAAGATTTCCACGACATCCAGATGTCCATTAGATGCAGCGTAAACAAGCGGCGTTCTGCCGGTGTTGTCCTTGATATTGCTTGAACGCATACCGTTCTGCCCTAGTAGAAGCTGCACAATAGCGAAGTGACCATATTGTGCTGCATACGAGAGTGGAATCCTGCCGTCATAGTCCTTTATATCGACGCTGACATCTTCAATCTCCAGAATCATCTTTACTATCTCTAGAAGACCACTCTGGGCTGCAAATGACAACGGCGTTGTGCCATACATATCTTGTGCGTTGATATCCACATCGCCTCTCCTTAACAACATAGCTGAGATCTCCTCACGAGCGCCTTTTGAAGAAGACGAGGGATATGGGTCCTGGAAGTAATCACTGGCGACGATAAGCTGGGCAAGCACTGTGCGACCGAAGTCGTCACGGACATTGGGATCCACTCCGCTGTGCTCTAGCAGTACTTTGACGGCGTCAACCCTTTTGCAGACAGCGGCATGCGCCAGCGGCGTCATCCCAGAGGAATCTTTCGAGTTGACATCGACATCATCGCGCTGTATCAGCAATGCTACAACGCCCGTCCGCCCTTCCCGAGCAGCGTAGGAGAGCGGTGTCATCAAACGGTCATCCTTCCAGTCAGGTTGAATGTCTGGTCGTGCAAGTAATGCCTGGGCAATGTCCACGCTAGAGACACCAGCTAGTATCGAGCGTGTCTTACCGACGAGAGAAACGTTTATCCCATCTACCCCTAACAGCAGATTGACGATACCCAAGTTTCTCCCACGCACTGCTAAGGAAAGCGCACTCTCCGGGGTCACCTCTCTACTAAACACGTTGATATCTTCGCTGATACTGGTTGACTGAAGTAGTAGCTTGACGACATCCTCAGACCCAGCACTTACAGCCCATATCAATGGTGTCCGGCCACAACGATCCGTAACGCTGGTGTTAGCTCTGTGGCGCAGAAGGCACGCAACAATATCCGCCGATGTCGCGCGGGCAGCGTAAATCAGAGGTGTACGTTCCTCTGCATCAGCACTGTCTACGTTCGCTCCCGAACTTAGAAGTATGTCGGTAGTCCGCAGCATACCGAAAGATGCTGTGAGATGCAAAGGCTGAATCCCTCATCCAAAAGGAACGATGTGTGTTCCGCCGTAAAGAGCGTTAATCCGTTTCTTGTCGTTTAAGAGCCGGAGGATATCGGTTTGTAGGGTGTCTTCAACCGGGATGCAATGCAAGCCCCAGTAGCAAAATGCATATGCAAGGAATGGATATCTCTGCTCAAAACGTGGATCTACCAATAAACGTGTAATATCGAAGGATCTGAAAGCAAAGCTGGGAATATCGAGATAGACATTTTGCAAAAGCATATAGCTTAAGCATGATCTTGCGATATCAAGTTGAATATGAGGGAAAAGATCCGACTGTCTTGCTTCGAGAAACTCCTGCATTGTATAATCTGAAGAAGGGTTAAAAAAACTGGGTATTTAACACGATGACGTGAAACACTGACGGACGAAGCAAAACGTGGGTGACGGAGGGTCATCTGGATAGTCAGATCCAGCAGGTACCACAAACTCAACGGCTACGAGCCCAGCGCAAACTGAACATAAAATGTCACTATCAGTGATATTCTCTATGTCTAATTCTTGGGCGCCAGGCTCAACGGCGAATGCATGCTGCAGCTCCAAGACAGTTAGGGGACGCTTTGCAAATGCGATCCACGAGAGTATCCGGTAGGCAAGTTCCTTGCGGTGCTTCCCTTGGTTTTCAATACGCCGCAATGCTTCATTATACGCATCTACAACAGTATCAGGAAGTTCTGCAAGGGAATTACGTAGATGTCTGCGATTGGTGGCTTCGGCAAGAGAATCCACGTGAAGACAGGCTAGGAGGAACCTGATATTACAGTGAGTGAACTGAACTAGGAAGACAAACTTGACCCTTACATACCCCTTGCTGCTCCAATCACACCGTTGATAATATCATCACGAAGCTCACCGCGACCATTAATGTGGTTCGCAAGGTTGCCTCTTGACAGCCTATCAACTATGTAAGCTCCAATATCTTCGTCGGTTGCGCGGATGGACAGGATGGTACAGTCCTTGAATAGACATCCGATGGAAGCAATATTTCGAGAAGTGACCAGAAGGGATACACGATTCTTAGAGTCAAGAGACCGAAGAATTTTGACTAGAAGATCGCGATCTTCATCTTTTACTTTGTCTAAAGCGTCAACGATGATATACACGCGCTCGTATTGTTGTAGTTCTCGAGAAAGATGGTTTCGTAGTTGCTCAAGGGAGGGGATAGTGTCCAATCGACGATGATCATCGTAGATAGCTTTGACAGAACTGGAAATATAGCCTAACTCTTGGACTAACTGTTTGAATAGCGCGGCTATTATCTGGGACACAGACTGCGTTTTCTGACTACGGTAGTCACAATACACATTCAAAACGAGGAGCCCCGTTGCCTGCAGGTGGTTTGTCGCGATAGATCTGAGGGTTAGTCAGCATGAAAATCGTCGGCTGAAGTTGATGAAATGCACGTGAGGACAGTTTTCCCTACGCCGGCCGATGTACCGTCGATATATTAGAACATAGGCGGCAAAGGTAGTTTGAATGCAGACATACGATTTCCTGGACACCATAGACAGCTCTCTGTCCCATCAACCCAACGAAGAAATTTTTCTGACTCGAGAAACCAGCGTCCGGTGCCATCCACATGCCGAGAATATATCTCCGATTGCGCAGCTCTGAAGTTCAACAGGGAAATCCAGTTAACAATTTTTAGAAACATTTCTTCTACGGAACTGTGAGTTTATCAAAGCCGATATTAACGGGACAAACGCACGGCTCTGCTTCTGATTGGTGTCGTCCTGTAGTTTTTCCATGCCGGAGATGCCAGCTTCGAGCTGAAGGATGCCACGCTCGACCTTCGTAGACGAGCTAGCTACTTGCTTGATTACTGCGTCGACACGAGATACTTCTTCGTGTATGGCCCGCGTCAAGGATCTGACAGAGTAGATTGAGAACGATTCCTGATAATAAGAGAGTACTCACATGTGGTCTTGCTGCACAGCAATCATCACTAGTGACTTTACCCTCTCCACCTTTTTCAACGTGTCGTCAATATCCTCTTTACTGAACTTCCACATTATCCTCTCTGCCAATCTTGTAGTGAAAGTGCGATGCCCCTCCGGCGCCAATTTCCGCTTCAGATCTTCAAGGAGAATGCTCAGTTGCCTGAAAGGTCCATCACCAACGTTCATTGCTCGTACGGTAGCCAACCATTCAGCAGTGGATGCATCAGGTTCGGTCGCTATCCGTACAAGGCTGCTGAGGGCTTCCAAAAAGATATTCAGCGATGTTAACTCCTTCAAGAGCTGAAAACGTTCGGCAGGTGCATTTTTTACATCTTTCAGATAGGTTATGATTGTCACCGTTGCTTCTGCCAAGGAAATGAGGGTGGATGCGAACCCTATAGCCTCCATGAATGGTGGATGGTAAATGACGTTATCGAGCGCCTATTTGATAGTTCGTATCAAGCCTCAGAGCAGGGGGCAGTGCTGCTCGCGTGGGAACGCATCCCAACAGGATTGTAGGGTATTTGATATACAAATTATCGGCGAGGTCTTACCGTAGTCGATAAAAGGAAGGCAGGGGTGAATGGACAAGAAGAGGAGCAGAGGGAGATCGAGTGTGCAATTCTTCCAGGTTGGTAAATGCTCTGGCTGACTGTATTACGGTGAGGATATGTGACCCCTTAGCTCAGTGGTAGAGCGTGTGATTCCAGACTGGGGTGTCCACAAGGTCAAGCGTTCAACTCGCTTAGGGGTCAATTTTTTGTCCGACAGGAGTCGACCCAGGTCGCAGAATTTAGAAATTAGAATTTCACAGAAATCTAGATTCTATAATTTCTATTTCTCGATTCTCACTGGTGAGTCCTCACTCCTCAGTCATGACTGGCAGGTTTCTCAGCTCTGTACAGTTGTCAATGTTACTGTATTCGAAAATTTAAATTCTAATTTGCAACGTGCACAATACCTCTAGGAGGTGTAAGTTATCATTTCTTACCCCCCCTCTGAAGGGCCTAGTGTTGATACAGTAAGTTACTGTTACTTACCATTCACATGACCAAAGCATGAAACCAAGCAAAAAACTAGCCTGGCAAGCCAGCTTTATAGGCATAATATAGATCGCAAGAGAACGAGTGTTCGGAATCTTCGAATTGTGGAAGAGTGCAGATGTACAAATATTGGCTATTTCAAGGACTTCTGAATCACCTAATACTAGTGGAGGGATGACCTCTTAAGAATTGTTGTAGGGTGAATTACTGTGCCAACATTCTCAACCCACCCACTGTAGGTTGAATGAAGCTTGAGGCCCATCAGAACGATAATATTCACTTAGTCACCTTTCGATTTGAATATTTCGAGTCCCTCACCATTGACCGCTCGAGGTCGTACTCCCAGGATTCGGCTGATTAGGAAGTACTGAGGGCTAGGTTTTTAGATTCGTAGCAAAAAAATACACTATATTCGCAAGTAGATATATCACGAAAAAATGCATTATGTGAACATTTAATCCAATACCCGTCCCATGATCTCGTGTCATTGGACTCGTCGAACAGTCTCATCATGTACTACCTCCAATCGTATCGGTACCTTCTGTTCAGTCAAAACCTTCGTAATGGAATCCTGAGTTGACTCTGAAATACACGCCTCGTGGCCGCAGACGACGATCTTCACATCAGTAAGAGAAGGTAGGAAAGGTAACCATCCATCTGGTTGCAAAAAGGCTTCCACGTTACGGAGGTTGCTGACTTCGAACATGATGGACTGCACCCCGAGAGGTTGGGAAGGCAGCATCGTGCCCTTGACTTCCAGAATTGCTTGCACTTGAAGAAAATTCAGTTTTCGAAACTCAGTCAATAATTACAACTGACTTACGTTCTTTTTCTCCTAGCCCTACTTCTCGCGCGCGATGGTTTTTACGGAACATTTCCACGATGCGAGACGAGTCAAAAGAGCTGTGTTCCGAGCGGCTTTTGATGTCCAACCCATCCAAATCAAACGGCCAGATTATGGATTCGTCCCTGCTGAGGTACTTCAAAATGGGACCTATGCCATAATGACCATCCATCGCTACCAGCTCCAAGACCTTCAGCCTCGTCCTGGCATTCGGATCCGTCAGATCCTCTAGACGATTGGGCAAAGCCTTGTCCTGATTATAGGAATGCTCTACCATTAAATTGACCAGTCGAAGCTCCTCTAGTACTAACAGATTGTCAATGATCCCTAGCAACACTTCTCGCTCGATCAAACAATCTGCCAAGTATAGTGCAGTCAAATTGTGCACCCAGGTGAAATGGTCTGTAGCCACCATTTTGTGAATGATATGGCACCGTGTAATTTCAACATCAGAAAATCGACCGAGAACATGCCGCCATAAATGTAGGTTCATGCGTCTGACCAAGTCAATTTGAAGGATACGTGGGTCGACGGGGTAGAATCGTTCCCACGAAGCGGAGCGAGTCGCGGGGATGGATGTGCAGTCAGGGCCGAGGAGTGGCGGAGAGGGTGAGACCGAAGTCATCCGTAGAGTGGGGAAGCGGTGCAATGGGAGGGGAAACACGAGACGTTCCAGGTTCCATGGAGTGATACGTTTCAGCTCGATGGCCTCCAAGACGTCATACGATGCTAGGATAGTCTTCGATATTCTGGGATCAGCGTACTGAAGTACATGGTAGAGTGCGGCAGCATCTGCAGGAGTAGCGATTGTCAATGTGTGAGGTGTCTCAGTGAATATCCGCTTCAAGTCTTCAAAGAGCCAGTGTATTTGAATTTGCCCATCTTTGTCTTCGTCAAAATCTGCAGGAGCGGGAGGAGGATCGGCCGCAAGAATGAGAATACGATAGGCATAGGTATCAGGGTTGTCTAGCTGCGACAAATCAAATTCGGACACGAACGGAGCCCAAGGAATTGGGGATTTCGCGATAGGGGCGTCGACGAGTCGGATTAAATCACGGGGTAACATGGCAAGTGAAGAAAGGGTGTGGAAAGGAAGAAAGAAGATGGCAGTAGAGTGTTAGACCTTTTATGTCGGCTAAGACAAAGGGGGGTGAAGGGGGTTATTTGGTGCGATGTTCTTTGTCTTTGACAGGGTGGCACTAACGATTCTAATTCAAACCGGACGCGCATTGATAATAATAACATACGCACCCTATCTACCGTCTTATTGTACTATCACGATCCGGCCCGTACAAGAGAAAGAGGTCATGTAGTAGAGAATCCTCATAGCAAACACTGACAGACCGTTCAAAGGTACGCTATTGCAACGCGAGCCTGCACCCGGAGCACCGTCACGAGGCGCCTGTAGGTGATGCAACTCTTAACGACCCATCAGACCCTCAGGGGTCGACAAAGCACTGAGTAGTTCATGAATCTAGCGAGTATTTGATTGCGACTACCGTAGTTTCCATCACTTCTTATAGTTCGGTCTAATACTTTCTAACGAAAGATGTCAGTTATCACACTGCCATGACATGAGAAACATACGAGAACAGTAATTCAGCATTTCCCGCTCATCAGCAGACAGCAGCAGAGTGTAGGTGCATTGGTACGCCGCGAATGTTACATCAATGTTTGTCCCGCTTGAAAGATATGGTACGCCAAATTGACAGTCAGTTTACAGTGCGAATGAGACATATCATTGGGTTTTCAGAGATTATGAATAGAAAGTAATGCTGGTCAAAATGTTTTTTTATCTTGGGTAGTAGGGCGGAGAGAGGACAGAGATGCCCAGTTGTTCTCACGCCGCAACGACGGTGCACGTGATCATGACGGCTGCGATTCGATTGCTCTCGTCTGCTTGCCTTTGACTTGCCTAGGACAAGATATTACGACAACCAGACTTTCTCTCTAATAACATTCTTGGCAGTGAAATCTCTACCAGACGGCGCGATGACCACATTGAGAGGAAATCTTTTTGGCCTGGATATAGTGGAACGGATCAGATCTGTCTGACCAACGTTTTCAGAGCTCATCTAGGAATGACGGGAGCTGCAGCTCCTCATTGTTAATCTTTTAAACAGGTTAGTCGATTAACCATTTTCTTTTCAAAGTGGTAATCGTTTACAGCATGAGCTGCAGTGTTCTATTAGACTTCCAGACTTTCGGATGAATCGGTAGATTACGACCAGATGCCACACCCTTTCTCACACATATCTGGAGATTGAACATCTGTATAACTACCACGAGGTAGCGCAATGTTTCACAAAAATCTTCCGACAACCGCAGTCAATTCAACTGGTGTTTTGCCGACCTCTGGGTGTTTCTATACTCGGCGGCGTCATGGAAAAGACGCTGTAACTGATTGGAAACTTAGGAATACATCATGCCACGCGTACAAGTCCGGACCGCCTGCCATAAGAGACGGCAGGTATTCCATCGCGAAGAAATGATCCAAGATCTGGGAGGACATTACTTGGATATATTCGTGGGGAGATAGGACTGCGTCTCAACAGTACGTCTGCCGTCCGTTTTTACGAGTCATCAATTATTCATATACACAAAGTTCTTTTCGGAGATGTATATAATACACGACTGACTGAGCTTTGCTTCGTTCAGGATTTCAGCGGCGCGAGTAGGTGCTCCATTATAAGTACTAAAAGAGTTGCTCATTGCATTCTAGGCCCGTCCCCGCTCAATCGTACAAATCTCAGAAGTGACCATGAAATATTCTCAATGAGGACCTACCCCCTCTACATAGGCTAATTTCCGGGAGACTGAAGAGCTATTCCGACTAGGGTCTTACCAGGTGTAGCGGGTTAACTTTTGAACGTGCATTCCAGAGCAATCCCTGGTCACCAGGGCACCGTTTCTGCAAGCTATGCCCCTTCTGAGCCCTATCGGGACTCCAATCCGCATGCCACTGTGGATGAGACTTACAGAAGCGCGCAAATGGCCGCACACGTCAAAGATTCCAAAATTTCGTTGACAACTGCTCGCGGAATGTCCGTCAAGGACTGTGTTGTCCGCCGTACCGCTACTTTCTGGAAGAATTAATCTCATGATTACAAGGACTTCTCTTTATGCCGTATTGCTGTAGAAAAGCCATTTTTGACTATGCTCCGCAAGTGAGTGTACTACTTCTTTCATTCCAATTCGGATTGTACCGGAGGCGCAACGTTACTATTGTGCGCTTGCATCTGGCTTGCGTGTGTTCGGCTTTTTCAACCTCAACCGCTGAACCTCCGGAAACACCTCATGACAATATACTGATTATCAGATAATCTAATCACCTGGAGACTAGATTCCATATCTTATCAGGTGGGCTCAACGTGCAACCTGTAATTCAATTCCAACGCAACAACCATTATCTCTGAATACCCGACTGGAACTTGTGATGCGGTATTATCTTGGAAGGGAAATTGCGGAAATTATCGTAAGATCGTGTGTTGTTTCCCTCTCCTCTTCCTCCTACGACTCATTTCGTTTCCAGATTATTGGCGTTGAAAAAAGTTTACCGGGGATTTACCTGGCATGACTAGAATTTGACTGATCCGCCTCCTCAATCCTAATTCATCAACATTGTCCCACGATCGTACCACCCATGAAATACATGGCCGCTTATTTTTCCGCCGAAAGCGCGTTCATATGCGTGGTAACCGTATCCTCGTGGTTATACCGGAATGCGGCAGAGGCTCACTGGTATAAAGGTTTGTGGGAAGTACGAGCACATTGCAGTCGTCCGCCTCCGCCTCCATTCCGTGCCATTCCTTCTCTTTTATACGCACTCGTTACTGGCATGTCACCAAGGCGCGCCTATCTAATCTCAATCGCCCTGCTACTGGGCACTGCCGTAGCCGATACAACGTACGGTGCGGACATCTTGATTGTTTGCAGTTTTGTACTGTAACTCACGGCGGTACATGCAGATGCCATTGTTGTTGGAGCCGGACCTGCTGGTATTATCGGTATGTTAAATCTTATTTTATCATACAATTGCTAACTCATTACGTGCTACCATAGTTGCCGAGCGCCTGGCTGAAGCAGGTGAGGATGTCCTGCTGCTTGAGTGCGGTATCGCATCCTTGTATTCGTCAGGCGGCGATCGTATTGAACCTTGGAACGATACCATCACTATCTTTGATCTGCCTGGAAATGGTTATCAGCTATCCAAGCTAGATGACACTAGTTTCTACTGTGCCGATACTGCATCTACAGCCGGGTGTATCCTCGGTGGAGGTGGAATGGTGAATGCTAAGATGTTTATGCCTCCCAATTCCGTCAACTTTGAAAACTTCCCCTCTGGTAAGTCATACGCCTTTGTTGCAGGCTTCGCATTTCATTGAAATACTTCTGTACAGGATGGAACTGGGACGACGTGTCTACGTCCGCTAACAAAGTGTATGAACGTAATCCCAGCACAACATGTCCCAGCGCAGATGGGCTGTACTATGCCGCCGCTGTTTGGAACCTGGTCTCAACCTTCCTTTCGGACAATGGCTGGAAACAGAGTGACACCGTTGCCGCGCCAAGCGACAAAACCAGCACGTTCTCACATCCGCCTTGGAACATCAAAGACTCGCAACGAGCAGGCCCTAGACAACTTTGAGCTTAAGCTCTCTACCTCGGTGACTCGTGTTGTCCGTTCCGGCTCCACTATCACTGGTGTCGAAGTTGAAACCGGCAAAGGAAGGGAGATCATCAGCATCAACGACGGTGGTAAGGTCATTCTTACTGCAGGAGCGGTATGTCTTCGTTTGAAGATATGTACATCAATTCTTCTCATCGACTTCTAGTTGTCGACCCCTCGTATCCTTTTTAACTCTGGTATCGGTCCCTTGGATCAGATCTATGTCGTCCAAGCCGGATCTACAAATACCACTCTACCAGACGAGAGTGAATGGATTGATCTTCCTGTCGGAGAGGGAATCAAAGATCATATCATATTCACAGTTACAGTTGACTCGGCCATCGAATTCGCCGTTTACGATTACACATCCATCAACTCGATGGAAGCCAATACAACCGACGCTGCTCTCTACAACGAACATGGTTCTGGCATTCTTGCTCAATCTGGTGGGTGTTCGCTTTCGATATTCCGTTCCATATATCTAGTTTTCATTGACCATACCAGCCCAACGCCTTGCCTTCTGGACTAACTTTGAAACCAATGGAACTACGCGTTACATTCAAGGAACTGTCGGACCGAAGTACTCATTCACTTAGTAACTGTGACCCTTCTCACTAGCGCCTCCAGATCCGATAATACCTTGAACTGGAAAATCTATTTGACGCACGGTCTCACGTCCTCCGGAAGGCTCGGCATTTTGCCCAACGGGACGACGACGCTCTTACAGTCGCCTTGGCTTACGACGAAAGATGATAAGATTGCCATCACAAGCTTCATGGAGACCTTCATCGAGTACTTTGACAACCAGACTGTATTCTCCATTTCTGCAGACAGTGTTACCTCTGAAAGTCTAATTGAGGACTACACCACTGGTGCTCACTGGGCTGCAAGCTGTGCCATGTGAGGTAGCAATGATGGCAGCTCGTGGTAGACACCGATACTAGGGTTTAGGGGACCAACAATTTGGTGCGTGGTTTCTCTTCTTGCATTGATGTCCTGTTTGATTGTCACCAAAGTTCATTGCTGATGCTTCCGTACATCCGGACCTGCCTATTGGAAACATTCAGGTGAGATATTATTGCTATCTGCGACTAGTAGTCCATATGCTAAGTGCGTCATGTAGGCTACCATCATGGTTGTCGCAGAGAAAGCTGCTGAGAAGATTCTTGCCTACAATTGATTTGCTGGGGTGCTAGGCCTTGCCATTGATCGTCGCCTTACATTTAAGAGAGCGATCGTTACTAGCTTGAGATCATCACAGCACCTTTCATCATCTTGATTGGAATCAACAGAACACGGGACATGGGACAAATAAACCCTTCCAGACCCCGGGCTATTTTAATTAACTGTCCAGGCCAGACTGCCTTAACACACACTTGGCTAGATGCTTCACTGTCCTGTGTGTAATATCACCGGAAATCTGCAAACAATGGAAAGCTTTAGATTTCGTCATTACATTATCAAACTCATGTCTATGGTCGTGTCGCAGCCCCAAGCACGCTGTCAAATTCCCTTTCGTAAAGAATTAATGGATGATGACTGATACGGCTGGTCAAAGCGACTGATGGAAGCTTATACAACATCCACTAGTCCACTTTCTACTCCCCATCGTCGCGAACTGTTGAATCAAAAAGATCAATCTTGTTCACTCGTATTCAAATGTGGGAACGTTGGCATTTATATATGATAGTACGATGCTGGAAACGGAAAAAGTAGCAGTATACTACGACACAAGTTCCTCTGATTAAATATAATCTGGCACACAGCGGGAGTTCCCGTCGTGGATGTTGGGCTGATTACGTGAGCCGACAATCTTCGCATTAACGTCCACTCTAAAACTGTCGTCATTGCCTTGTCCATTGATACCTCATTCCCTTTGTCCTCAAGGAAACGAGGCTGGTGAACGTATTAATATTAGTATCAGCATGCGTCATTTTCCCTGTCATACAACTCGTTCTATTTTCAGTTCAACATCAACGAAATTCCCTAGACATCTCATTACAATACTGCGGAGGATCTGTGAAGAACGGATTGTACATGTACTCTTTATTCCCTTTGCGGTAGCGGAGAATAATAGTCGACGCGTTACTCAAGACGTCTCGGTCCCTGGATGGTTCGGTCATCGTAAATGAACGTGTCGACAACTAACGCATCCTACCTTGTGTGCAAAAGCCGATCTCCCGACTACCAGATTGTACGAGTTCTTCTCGGTTTCCGGCCTCGTCTACTTCTGGTCAGCCTTACTATTATACATGTTGACCGCCTAGGATCCAAGTGTCAGGCGAAAAACAACAAAATGTCTCCAGCTCCTATCAACGAAGTCAGGCTAAAGAGACGGTACAAGGACTCCATATCCGTAGCTGTCCCTGGGATGGATCAGAACAGCGAACAATCGCGGCCCAAAACAGCGAACAATCATAGCTCAGAACGGCGAACAATCCGAGTGGCTCAGTACCGCGAACAAAGGCTGCTTGCCATAAAACCAGACCTGTTTCCTGCATGATTCCCATTCAGTCATCCACTATCCTCCTTCTGATATCATGGCTCAATATCTCGACTCAGTTTCGACCAAGATACAGAAACTAAATGTCTTTCTTCAACTTGACTTGGCGATGATCACCGTCCGTGCCGTCACGAGTACTTTGGGACCCGAGGTCTGTCGATTTCACCTTTGGATGTCAGTCAAACTCTAACACTCGCATCCCACAGAAGTCCTCAAACAGTGACAAAGTCCAAAGGCAAACGCAAACGCACCATCCCCGAGGATCCAGTCCCTCAATGAAAGAAACCTAAACTTTCGTCGCCTCAACCCGAGTGACTGAGTCTGAAGATGGACCTCCCGTCGGACACCTAGGACCTGGGGTTTGTTAATTCTACTCCTAGATGTCAGTCAAATTCTAACACTCATATTCTACAGAGGTATTCAAACAAATACAAAGCCGATATGAAGGCCTACCTGGAGAAGGAAGCCTTAAAGGCTTGACTTAAGGTGTATGTACACTCATTTTATCAGGTCGTGTCTCAGCTAACAGCAGCATAGGGAAATAGAGAAGCCTTGGGCTGCCAGTGTGGACCTGCCACAGGGATATTTTAAGTTCATCAGCAGATACCCGCCTCTAGCATACAACCCGGATGATCCCACGTCTGCACAGATCAATCCGGCCTGGTTCGACCTTAGCCTATATCCGCCAACGGATGACCAGTCTTGGCCGACTGTGAACTGTTTGACAATTCTAACATCGAAGAAGCAGTCGAGGACACCGCCGATGACCAAAACGCAGACAACTTTTCTGAGGAGAGGAGCAAAGCCGGTGTGGGGATTGAAAGCCAAGCTGTACTTGAGATGAATCTGAACTCTTGTGAACGACAACGATTGAAAGTGATGGTGAAGTCGGTTTTGATTGTTTACCTATTCTTGTCTGGGCCTGATGTGTAGAGAAGACAAAATTTGATCTGTTTATGAATTGAAGATAGAAACTTGAAGCCGCAAACAGTCAGCCAGGCATGTATGTACACTCATTTTGTAACGTCATCTCAGCAAATCTCTGCTAGTCATAAATACTTTTTTCCCCGCCAGACAATGCTCTGGTATCACCGCTCTCATCTCAGTATGCATAACAAGTCACACATGGAGTACCCATCTCACCTAAACACGGCAACCACGAGGTTACCAATCGACTTTCAACATCGACAGGTTATTCACTCACTATATGACCAGCATTCAGGCTGAGACCGCTCAAGCATATGAAAATTCATGTAAAGGAGCGACAACGTGATGTCGCCGTTAAGCTTCGTCTGAATGGCAATTTCGACCTCAAGGTCCGGGTCCAAGCGAAGGTTGAAAGCTTCTGTGGGTCTAACAGCTCCCGGACCCTTGGAATGGCGAACGACCTGTCTGTCACCAACAGAGGAGAATTGGGGAGAGGCGAATTTAGTGGCCGTAAGTCCGTGTACAGACATGATGTAGAAGCTGAACAAAGCGCGGAAGCGCCGGACGCTTTTATAAGAGACTCGGTTGGTAGGCACAAACATCTTCTCACAAATCATATTCCAATAAACCGGGTGCCTCGCAGCAACTTTAACTAATTCTAGGCTCGAACTGAAGGTCGAAGAAGACTGATCATCTCACTACGTAACGACCACGCTTGACAATTTCATATAGACGGATTCAATCAAATATCACTGCTTTAAATCCGTCCATGATGGTCGTTTGACCAGGAAAGAACGGAATACGGAAAAGCAATGCCCTAGAAAGAAGATTTGTATCAGTCAAGTGGACGAGTAGGTAGTATGATCACTATGAGTGCGGTGTTCGCGAAAATCCATGTCCCGGGCGTCCCTGGCATCAAATGGAAGCCTCCAGCGAAGTCACAATTCTAATACACAGCTACACACATGTACTTCGTATACAGCCTTTGAGAAATGCATTATCGGCAGGTGGAGCTTCCAGTCATGGCAAAACAACCACTGATTAATGCAGCAATAGTCCGAACAACATAATAAGCGAAGTAGCGTGAGTTTCTTCATCTATGAAAATGAAGGACGACCCAGTGGTGTATATGTCGCACAAGGAAACACCCAGTATGGCATTCCGGAACGCGGTGACAGTTGACTTCACGAACAGCAGGTTCCTTACAGAATGCTCTAGACATAAGGCGCGGGACAACAGAATATATAGCAGCAACGTCGATATCCCGCTCGAAATAACGTTGCCAAGGAAACGACTAGTGATAATTGAGTACAGAGCTCCAAGCCTGCCTTGCAAACAGTCGTTCAGGAGTTCCCATCAGGAGGTATTGATATAACCGTGGAACCGGAAGGAGGGACAGTTCATAAAATTAGCATCGGTCAAGGAACAAACCAACCTCCCGGTAATAGACAAAGCCCTAGGCCAAAGACGGGGATCATGAATTTCGTACCCTTTGATACGAAAGTTAATGTAATGGAGGTTGTAAAGCGACAAGAAGCAACGAATCATTGAATGAACACCTAAGCGCTGGGACATAGAACGGATTGAGCGCTTGTCAGAATTGAGTACACGAGTAGAAGTCAAGTACATGCATTCAACATACCATGTCTCGCTGTATTCCGTCCGTATTCAACGTCGTTCCCGTTTTTCTCGCTGACTACCGATCCTGGAGGAAGCCCATCGCAGCTCGTATACCATAAGGATGACGCAACATCTCGGGTCCCCGGGAGCAGAGTCCTGAATGAATATCAGTGGCTGATAAGTGACCGAAATGAATGGCAGAAGAAGCATCCACAGAAAGAACGAGGCCCTAGATACTCCAGCTACCCCCCACGATTGGAACGTATGAATTTCAGGAAATCGTAGGCCAAGACAAATGTGGCTGTGCTGAGGAAACCAATTGGCCGTATGTCGAAAAATAACTTTGGCGGTCACGGTAGACATAATATGTTGATCCTAAACTCTAGATAGGATTTGGAACGATAACGAGAGTGTCGTCCGTAGTTGCATTTTCTTGAGAACATCTGAGCGATATCTCCGTCGACAATTCCGCTAATTGTTTTATGAGAGTCTCTAGACCGGTTTAGGTCTTGTTCTACAATAAATAGGTTTCGATGTGAGCGGTTCTACTTCAGGTTAGAAAGGCATCACAGCAGCCGCATCTCCATAGTCCGCAGTTGCTGGCCTACGGTTCTGGTCCGATGTCCGGTGTAAGAAACTGACTAAAAGAGACCGAACGAAGAGAACTTTGGATCACGGCTTCCTGACAGGCCAAGTAACTCGTTTCGCTTGATTTCGTTTGGCACTGCTGAGAAAGTTCACCTCTAATCGCAACCTTGGTGCATAGTACGGACCGAACAATACGAAGGATCTTGATCACGAGGAGGTTCCGACGAAGAAACACGAAACACATCCATGAGGAACGCTAGGGTTCCTGCCTATCATTTACACGCATTGGGAAAAGATGACTGGACTCGTTTGAGGCTCCAAGGATATCGGTGCCGCGACGGTGCCAGAGATTCATTTTCCGACCCTCGTCAGAATACGATTTGTATTTGGTATTTGGCCTGGAAGAGTAAGCAAGATACGAGAAGGTATGGTATAACGGAGAGTACTTACGTGGCCTGTCTGACGAGTAAAGAAACGAGTCTTGCAATCTCTAAAGTCAGGTTTTCGTCGGAAGGCCGAGAGAACTGCATTCACTAGACGTTAATACTTCAATCTTTTTCGCAATACCCCGCAACGTCTCTACACCGCGAGGCGTATGCATCCGTGAGAACACAACGGTATGAGATTCTGCAGCGACGGTGATGGTTTGCTAAGTCAAAGCAGGGATTCTGAGGGTCTTCAGTCCTCTAAAGTTCCTCGAGGAACATTAGTGATCGTCCAGGGCGGATATATTGGTTTTCATCATTTTCAAGGACAACGATTGCAAATTGAATCCCAAGATAGTTGACACGAAACAGAATGAAGAGTATGCGCAAGAGAAGATTCCATGATAAGCCAGATAAGTTGCCAATGCCGTGGACAGATAAAGCAGCCAGTGAGCCTGCACGAAGTCAGGGATGATATACACAACAGTATTCCACCATCCCAGAGCGACAGGGTCCCTGGCTTGGACATACGGAGTCGATGCCATCGGATAATACTGACATAAAGCTGCGATGATATTCAACAAATATATGTTCGTCGGCGATGGCTTTGTTCTAATTTCGTTCAATAGGAAGGAACCAGACAGTACCGTTTTGAATCACCATTCTCCTGTCCAGGTATAGCAGCGATTACCGTGTCCCTTGGACTTGTATGGTTTGCCCAGACCAAGGGCGATAATCCAAACGCCGATTTTTTGAAGTGCCAGATCATGGCGCAATGAAGGAGAAAACCGAGAACAGGGGCTAAGCCTTACGCATATAATTTGTATCGGAGTTTCGATCTCAGCAGCGATTTTCAATGCGCACTTCTCGCTCTCTTATATCTCCATACGCTTTCAATATGAGATCTCTTACTTATCTTTGGCTTGAAACTGCAAGATTTTTCGTCACCGGATTGCCATCAGGTTTGCAAAACGCAATCTAACACTCACTTCAACCTAGGTCCACTGTAGGTTGTTGATGTTGCGTTTGTCTACAGGGACTATTTTACGACTGGCTCCAATATTCTTACTCATTATTCTTCTCGCAACTCACTTGCTCTGCAGGAAATTAAGATAAATGCAGCATGTCACATTGACAGCATACCCATCGGTACACCCCTGCACAGCGCCCAGCTACGAATGAAATGAACCTAGCGGGCTCCTCTTCTCGAATGAAGTCGCCAAGATCAAAGTCTCGCGAAATTTATACTCGTCTTCTGCTCCAAAAAGAACACGGATATCCTCTGTGGATCCAGAACCCGATGGACGTCTGCCAGAGGCCTATCGAGGAAAGGGCGTCAGGGTGGGCGATGTTGGTATTCTACGGAATGACGGGGGCTTCGACTATCTATTCAATGCTTGCAAGCTGGCAGATGACCCGATCAACAAAGGTCGCGTTCCCGAAGGATTCGAACCCATCATCTGGACCGATATACGGGAGATTGAGACAATGCATAAGCGGGGCAGTGATATCCGTAGTGCCAGTGTGTACAGGGTAGAAATGAGTACAGGCGGTGCAGCAGAATCTCCGTGTGTGTCTCTGCGTTATATGAAACCTCAATATTGAATCTCTTTCTCAGATTTCTTGTAGGTGGGGGTCGAGTTTAGCTGTTTGCGAGAAAAGGGTACTATCCTTGTACTTCCCGATGACGGAGCGCGCTACGACACGCTCAATCTATCTCAATTCTGAAGCTATGCTGCTCCAAATGCTCACGTGTGGTATCAATTCGCAAATATCGTCTATGGCAGAGACGCCGCCAACGGGTCATTGTATCTCGTCACGGGCTGTGATAAAACATGCTCGTGTGGGGCAGCATCCTTCTTCAACCCTGCTGATACGCGTTCTTTCTCACTCAAGTTCCTTGTAGGAGGAGTAGCAGAGGGTGACATCAAACTGAGACACTCATGGAAGAGTGCGTCTTCAGCGGACGTCAGAGCATATCCTGATGGTGGATCGACATATTTCGTTGATTCTTTTCGGCGTAATCAATGCGTTTTTCTGCGTGGGTTTGGTATCTCGATTCGTACAAACGCACTTTCCCAGCGCGTCTTAGGACCCACGGAAACATTGCAAATATCTGGGACATCCAAAGACCGAATACCACGCTTTGATGGTAGCATCCCATACTCTGATGTGCGCTGGGTGCATAGCGAAAGAGACAGGGAAATGCCAAGATCAAGATCAAGAAGCAGAAGAATAAGATACGGATCAAGGTCAAGGTGAAGAGACAGAGACAGAGAAAGAGACAGAGAAAGAGAAAGAGACAGAGACAGAGACAGAGACAGAGAAAGAGACAGAGAAAGAGAAAGAGAAAGAGAAAGAGTGAGTCCCGTCTCATTTCTAACGTGACATTTTAACTTACTCTACTTGTTCAGGTAGACGATGCTTCTGTGTCTATGATTCCAGAGATCTTCGCTCCTCGCAAACACTGCAAGCTGCAGATGCGTGGACCACTTATCAGATCGCGCCCAGTGTCCGCTCTCCCAGTTTCGGCACCGCCCATCTCATAACGTCGTTATGATGGCAGTTTTAACTCGATTCCACCCGAATTGAATACATATTCCAGCGAGGGGCGGCACGAGGAACCGCGCCATCTTCACGGGATAATTACCGAGAGTGATATACCCCCTCAGGAGCCAAGGTCTCCTCAAGGTCCGGTATATCTGTACCCCAATGTTAACAGCCTTTATGAGTCCATCCCTCAACAATCACATGCCGAGGCAACAGACTCCTTCCATTTGGCATCCCCACATACTGCTCCCATGGACGTTGATACCAGTCCTGACGCAACCTTGAAGAAAGGTGTCGTTGATGAGGACTTCGAAATCAAGATAGTAAAATTCGTGATCTTGCTCCGCTTTGATGCGCTCAACTGCATTATAGGATAACGCAAGTCAAGCACCGTCTAGTCTTGGGACTAATGATAATACTGGTAGTGTAAGTATACCGATGCTATATCAACAGTCTGATCTAATGCGTGAATAGTTCCGCTCTTTGTCCTCCGCTCTGAGTTCTCTGGATCCTGTATATCTCACGGAATGGGCTGGATCTTTCCAACCACAGGTAGCACTATATACATGTCCTTGTTTTTCGGCTAATCATTGTGTGCGCATGAACAGACGGAACTTCTCAACCCATGTGCGAGGATCAACGAGTTCATTCTGGATACTGTACGGTGGGCACAGAGAATTAAGCGTTCGGTGCGTGTGCGTGTGCGGTGCTGTGCGTGCGTTATATTGACCACCAGGTGCGTTAACGCATTTCAAATTTAGTGCTGGCCCGAAAACGCATCACAGGTGTCAGTGCGTGTGCGGGTGTGACAGAGGTGCGTTTACAGCTGGTTATGTCCATATTCTTTATGTTTGGGCATTACTGGCACCATAATTTCTTTTGCTCTTCGTTCATGATTGTTCTTATACTTATTAAAATGTATTTTCTTTGTATTAGTCAGATATAAATACAGGAGAGTTTACAGTGCTAGTTGTCGAAGATGCATTGTCCATATATGGCAATCGGGCAATCGGGCCAGAGATGAAGCAGGACGAGAATCTTCTCCTGTCTTCGAGCCATTTGCCTGTTTTCTCACTCAACAATGAGTCAGACATAGACACCAGTAAATAGTAGTAAGTTCTAGAATACACACCATGTAGTATATAAATTAAGCATAAGGCTTCAGCAGCATGTGAAGGAGAAGGGATAGTAGTTCATGATACAGAGATACCAAGACATTGAGGAGCCAAGCGATCTTGAAAGAAGGAAAATTAGATAATAGTCCATGTACATTTACTAATAGCCATAAATTTAGAGACCAGGTCAGAACTGTAAGCCCAACGCACCTTAATGCATTGTGTCACCATGTGTCACAATGTCAAATCTATATGCGTTTTCAATGGAACACACACGCATTTCATTGATATATGGAGATGCATTGCAACAACGCATGTGTTACCGTATGCGTTTACCTTTCTGTGCATGCGTTAAGGAATTCCAGGTGCATTTACCTGGACAGAGGGATTATGTCTTACAAGAGACTATTTTCTTAGGTATGTGATTCATTCCATAGTATAAATAGCACCTAAGTTCACTGAACAACACATATACACAATTTCCAGCAGCACTTCAAGCTTTCCAAAGGATAAATGTCAATAATATAGACTTGAAAAACACACCCAAATGCACCTGACTGTACCTAATTGATGCATCTAACGCATCTAATGCACATGCATGCACACAATTCTCATGGCCCCTGTATGGTTTCCCGCTAGTCGTGTTCAAACCATGCTCACACCAAACTTATAGTATCCCCATGCTAATGTCATGATCACGCACTCCGATGAATGGTCGACTGCCCTTAGTCAGGTCAGTGCTCTAGTTCAAAGTCTTGTGATTAAGCTCATTTAGACAGGGTGATGACTCTGATATCATCCTGCATATTCTGTCTGATTATATAGTTATTGTTCACGATGGTGAGTATCATATCTATTTCAAAAAAGAAATAAGATACTGAATGGAAGACGCCATAGGAGTGGCTATACTTGAAGCACGGTAGACTGAATGAAAGCTAATGTAGACTAACTGTACTACAACTAGCACCTTTCTATCTTTCTTACTTGTCCACTCTCATCGGAGTGTTCTCAAATTCTTGTGGCATTGCAAGAATGCCTGAATGGTATGGAAGACCATGATAAATTGCTGATAGACTGCCTGTGAAGTCACAGATGACGAATCAACTGATTGATTTCCTTCTCCTTATCATCTTTCGACACACAATCTGTACCAAATCAGAGTTACAGTTTCCAAAAATCAGATTTTTTATGGGATATTCTTGCTCAGCTTCCATATGGTACAAAAACTTTGTGTAATCAGATTGATTTCTTGGTTGAATTCTAGGGTAAGCACAGAAGCTTCCTCCATATTCCTGATGTTATGGACATGGGCACCCAAACAAACTCCAGATAACCTTCAACACAAGGGACAGTTCCATTAGATTGGTCAGTGGTGCAAGGAGCACTTGTACATGCCATAATGCTGAGGCTGCTTGGGCATCCTATTTCGATGCATTAAATGCTGAGAAGAGTGCTGTATATTGTTCGAACTTACAGTGAATGTGAGATCCATCAGTTTCTTGATGTACCAGCGAAGCCAGGCACCTTCAGAAAGGGTCTCCCCTGGAACCGGCACCATAGTCGGGAATGCATAATCTGGAATCAAAAGACATTGAGATGAATAAACTGATTGTATGAACAGATACATACCAATGACTTTTGTTGTATTCCTGATTGTGATACCGATGCATGAGTCATCAAACTTGAATGTTGGGAATGCATCTCCTATGCACCAAATAGGTTCAATCTTATTTACATGCATCCAAAAGTATTTCTTGGAAAACTCCTTGGGTACCGAGACCGGGACAGTTTGCAGTAGATTATTCAGACAAACTGCACTGCAGATAGCTTTTGAGCACCCTTGTCTATAGTATGAAGTTTATTAGTTCAGTCTGAGGTAGAGTGGCTTGGAACATATGCACCCAAAAATAGGATTGACCCTCATTATGCTGTCTCCAACTGCAATTCCGAGTCCTTGTGACTCAGTCTTTAGTGTGCAAAAGTCTTTTTTGAAATTTACCTAAAATGATAGATTGATAGCCAGACATTTTTGGAATAGATAACATCTGATAACGAACAATGCTGATGTGCCATATGCCTTATATAGAATATAATTTGTATATATTTCCTTTTTTACTGTGTCTAGCGATTTCCTCTGAATGGCCGAGATGCCAAACTCATTGGGGCAGGATTAATTTCAAATATATTTCCTTTTTCTGGTTTAAAAAAGACGGTAATTGCCATTGAATTTGATTTATGTTCTGCCGATATGCCAAACTCATTGGGGTAGGATTAATTTCAAAATAGTTTCCTTTTTTTGCTTTAAAAAAGATGGTAATTGCTGTAGAATTTGATTTATATTTGCCGATATGCTGAACTCATTGGGGCAGTTGTAATTTCAAAATGATTTCCTTTTCTTGCTTTAAAAACTACGGTAATCAACACCCCGCACCCGCCATCCGCACCCACATGTCGTCGACTCGTTCAATTTACTATGTTGTCAATGCCGTCGATTGCATCTCTGAATAGCAGAAGGAGTACAAGTTGCTGTAGGGATGAAGAGGTTGGCACAGAGACGAGACAGGCAAACCATGGCTGAGGGTGAGTACATGCTTCAGCGATGGAAGTCATGCTAACCTCTGCATTATCACAAGGTTGCCTTCAAGACCAAGGTCATCTCGCAGGCTCATGCAGAAATCTGGGTGGTTCTAATGCAATGTTCTTGATGTTGTCGTTGGGGACGTTCTCGAATCATGGCTGACTTTCTCCAACCAATACAGAGGGATTGAGCTTGGTAGGGAGCAGCAGCTCGCATACCTCAGCAAGATGCATGACATCCATCCCTGAAGACAGTGTCACTATCTAGGGTACTTTTGCTTTGTGTTAGTTCCAATGAACCACTTACAGATTCTGCTTCTCAAGCTGTTGCAGCCATCGGATAAGGACTCGGATTTGCCGTGTCCCGGCGCCCCACTTCCACTGGTAAAATTGGATGGTAGGTTTACTCCCCTCTCATATCGAATCCAGGTAGATGGGGCTAGTCTAATTAGGAATACTCACAATGAAAGCATAGAATGATCAATCGTACCAAAATGGACCTGACTGCACGTCATGGTATCCTGCACCTCCTTCAGCATATCCAACATAGCATACCATCCCTCTGGAATGGGAACTTCAGTGACAAGACTCCGAGACCAAGCTTTTGCTTCTTCTAACGTCGTCGGTAACTCTGAGCCACTTTCTGGACCGGTGACACTGAAGCAGAATTGTACTTGGGAAACAGTCAGTAGCAGGACAGTCCTTGAGAGAAGTGGTTCACCGAGATCATCCTCGATCCTTTGACTGTATATGCATCGGTTCTCCTTGTTTGTATCTGGGATGAGGACATATATCATCCCGCATTCATCATACGGTTATCGGTAGCCCAGGGAGCCTCCTTCCCAGCTCGGGGGGAACACGGAATTGTAGAGTCGAGTAGTGAAGCTTCTGGTCGTAAGAGATCTTCAATTTGTCGAGTGGTACCTTGTATTTTCCATATGTATCACTGATACCATACCCCTCTCTTCGAAACCATTTTAGACCAGCGGCCGCAGGTCCAGTACAATCTGAATTTGAGTGAATCAGCGAGGCGGCTGAAATAAATACAACATGGACCATACCAACAACAAGCGTCGCAGATATACCAGACATAGCTCCCTCTGGAGTACGCACCGTCACGCGATCAATGAAGTGGGGATCGGACACATCTCGCGAGATACCAACGACTATCCCGATGACTTGGCGAATGGTTTTGT
The DNA here is from genome assembly GCA_028551335.1 of Armillaria sp. CMW 4456. Classification (NCBI taxonomy): domain Eukaryota; kingdom Fungi; phylum Basidiomycota; class Agaricomycetes; order Agaricales; family Physalacriaceae; genus Armillaria; species Armillaria sp. CMW 4456. The sequence goes on from JANDKJ010000315.1 coordinate 35,591, forward strand.
AATCACCGCCAACGACGAGACGGCGAAGGACTGTTTCGAGGCCTGTACGACCTAGATAGAGCGTTTTGGGTAAAGAACCACCATAGTGTTCATATGGTGGGATAACCTCGCTTCCCCACATGTGCGCATGCTGGTCATTGGGACCTATCCTAACATGTTTTCGGTATAAATACGATGAAGTTAAGCATACTAAGCCATGATTCACCTTATGGACGATAATTTACATTCTTCTGCAAGGTTTAGAAATAACCTTGCAAACGACATATAACCAATGGCAAGGAATGCTGTCAGCAGTTCAGAGTTAAAATACATAATACGGCGGATGGCATTTACAATGAAACGAGTTGTATTGCATAACTCTAGTGCGTTTATTTTCCTGATTCCATACGTCGGTACGTTTAGCATCCTCAGAGCTCAGCCAAGTCTCTGGTTCGACGATGACAACATCTTCAAAGTGATCATGGCACACGCGTGCTGCTACTAGACCAGCAATACTGGGAACTCACGTGTGAATGAGGGACGGACAAGATGTGCAGAAGTGGCGGCTCACCTTCCCCCACAGATAACAGCGGTGCCCTTAATCTTCCGGTCATGGGCCCGGAGTCCAAGAGCATTAATATCCAAGACACAGGTCTGCTTCAGGAGAAGACTTCGCCGTAAAGCACGTTCGAGATATACCACGATGTAGTATATAGCCGATATGATAGCGGCACTCTGAGCCCAGGTTACGACATTCATTGTCATTTCAGTGAGTTTGGCGCTACGGCCTAAAATATATATATAGTGCCAGCAAGAAAGATGAACGGATTCAAGTTGGAATGGTGAGAAATTTGGGCGTCTATGGGTGTAACGTCGGCATTATGGACTTTCCACGGAAGTTCCGATCCGTTTGACCCTGAAAACCATGGGAAGCATGGCATAAATGGCCCCTTTACTTCTGCTGTTATGCATGGGTAGCGCTCATGCACATGTACACGCCGTACGGTTGACAGATAGCTTGGTGTACCTAGTCTGAATATGTTTTGTACACTTCAGAGAACCACTGAGATAGAATCTCGGCGGTTGCTAGTGAAAAGAGTTGATTGGCACCGCAGCATTCGTTTCCTATTTCTTGACCTAAGTTCTTAGTCCGAATCTACTGGTAAAATTATACCTGCAGTTACCCATATTTCGAATATCCTTCCGAAGATTATTGCTCGAGCACTTGTTGAGGGCTAAGATGGTTGGAATGTACAAAGCTCCGATCCAAAAGTTGGCATTGTTTGGTCCGATTTCCCAAGTGAGCACTAGCGCTCCCCACTTTCTATCAGATTCCCACAACTTCTGTCCAGTCACGGTGCAGCAACGTACATAGTGCAATTATTATTTTCGTTTTTCATAGCAAGGGTTCTTTGTATCCTGATCTTGAATTGAGCCTCTCCATGTGTTCCGGTATCGATTTATAGACATCGATGGTTCTGGCAGTTGCATCCTAAGTGGTTCATCAGGATCAGGAAACGGAGACCGCTTCTGAGCCAGAAGATGGACCATTCTCAATGATAGCCCCTATGTCGTGTACGTCTATGATTGACTCGGGAACAATTGGATTGCCGCCAGCCTCGCTAAATATATCGGACAGTAGGAGTCATCCATGTCATATTCTATTGGGCATTCATAAGGGGGTTTCCTCTTGGCGCCCTGGGGGTACTTTCCAAGATGATCAATCAACCAATTACATGGGTACTAGTAGTTACAAAACTCGTCCGCAGGGGTTTCTCCATTGTCAATGTATCTATAGGGCATATAAGATGTACCCTTAGCAATGGGTCGAGAGCAACCGCACTCGATATATCATTGCATGTCACCTCCACTTTTCAGTAATAAGCGCCGGATGTGGCCCTGTGACTGATATTATGAAGATTCTTACTCCTTATCGTCACCGTTGAACCGGAAACATGGATGAACGACTCGGAAGTTATGTTGCTTTATTCCTGCATTTTGAAATCACATACATAACAGGAATTATTGTACTTCATATATCTGAAAGGCATTGAAATTAGCAGTGCAATCGCCCTTCGCTGGTATGTGCTGACTCTGTACTAGCTCCAGGTACTTCACCTGCATGCCATACACTGAGACTACTACAGACATTACCATCGTCTTTCCCGGTACTTTGGACAACTCTAGGCGAAGTAGCCTTGTGGAGATTGAGTAGCATTCGGGTTATCAGTACACCCACAGCAGCGTGGAAGGGTCTAAACAGATGACACGGTTAAAATATTCCAAGATTAAAATTAAATAGTAATCCTACCCGTAACTGAACCATGGTATCTTTGTGACTCCCTGTAAACTTTATTAGGTACCTGTTGTCTGTTTCTATATGTCAATAGCACGCACAACCACCATAAGATTATTGAATACTAAGACGCATGAAATCCTGGAGTCAGCATGATCAGACTCTGATGAACAAGAAGTTAGAAATTTTCAAGACTTACACGAAGAAGTAGAGAATGTTGTCTCGAAGAACGAGTGAATAAAGAGGTACGGTGTGCCCCTTTTGTATCTTTCTTGCCACTGACTCGCATGTCTTGAAGAGCACAAAACCAAAAAGGACACCTTCATATGCAGTGGCTACAAAGAATATCAAATTTCAATTCGCAAACTATCGGGAAGAAGTGGAAAGCGCACCAGGTATCCATTGTGCCCATTCAATTCCGGTATTAATTGCAGGACAACCCGGAAGAGGGAGATGGACCACATCAGCAATTATTGCTTCACGCCTTTTGGCATTATACACTACTATCCAGACAAATCCAGCAATGGATCCCAAAAATAGTACAGCATTAAAAATGGCAACCTGCGAACTGGTTGAAGCATAGTTGACCTATATGAATTTTCAAGGGTTGAATTACCTTTTGTGATCGTTCATAGAGTGCATATATGCGAAGTTGCATGATAATTTCAACAGACCAGAGGCTGATGGCACCGACAACTCTTGTGGTTGGATCCATGGCAACACATCTGTCAGTGGATATATCTTCAACCCAAATGCAAATGATGAGGAACATACAGATCGTCTGAGGTGATTCCAGGAATGGCAAACGTGTGTATCTGCACTGTATCAAAAACTAACAAGGCTAAATTATAATAGCGGGCCTATTAATGTGTTAATTTTTTGTGTAGGTTGGATGTGCGCATGCACGTACCCAAATAAAGAGAATTTTGGAGATGTTCCATTTTTGTGGCTATGGAACCTAACTCATGAGACTTCAAATACTTAAACTTATCAAAGAAGATCTCACCCAAACATAATAGATCTAACAGGGTCTTCACTCCAGGATTCATAATGCGAGAGAGGGAGACACACCTCATCCTCTAGTGTGATGACTGCGTAGGATTTTGGTTCAGTTATGTACTACCCGAGTTGAGGAACACAGCTCACAATAGTCATGCAGGATCCAAGTCAAGCCGACAACTAGGAGACCAAAATGATTTCCCGTGCAATTTATAACGAAGCATATGATAACATACGAACAGCATGCAGAGGGATCTGGTTCCCTCTGTAAAGTGAAGCGAACTTGTTATTCCCTGTGTCTCCAGACATGGGATTAGATAAGTTTCTACTCTCCCAAAACTCGTTTCTTATACGGCAAATGAGAGATCACAATCAAGGATTCAGCCATGTGGTCGGAGAACAACACAAGACATGTGAGCCAATTATTGTCGCGAAACTGTTGTAGTGATATCAATTACATGATGCCCTAATGAACACTCTATGCAGTGACTGAACTGAATTAACAACATTGAGAGATATCGTGCCTTGAAACAGATATAGCTTTGCAAGGCAGCAGGTGAGAGTATGGTAGCTGAAAGAAGAAGCCATATTTCAAGAACAAGGTCTTGTCTCACGCTGATGGTGATTTATTGGAGCTGTACGCTTCTTCAACAGTTCATAATTTCTATTGAATTATCAAGCCCTGGGTCCTGACTGCTTTGGATGGGTTCACAGTTGATGTCACGCGAAAAGCCGTGAAATGGCGTAGAACTGCAAGAGCGTCAGTTTACTTGGGATAGCACCGGTCCTTCATCAACTGCTCATAATTGTTGAGAAAAAAACACAGTAAAAATTTAAAAGCAAAGGGAATACTCGAGTTCTTGCCAGGTCGGCTGGAACAGAGCCGAAGTTGTTGGAATCTTGCCAACGCTCTTAATGTTGAGATCACTGAAGGCCTAGTATTGGCGAACATGCTAAAAGATGCTTCAGTAGCCGAGGGCTACTCGGCAACAGACAGGTGGGAAGAAGGATAACGTCTCACGTGCATGTAGGATAATTAATTTGAGCGGTTGGGTTGAATGTACTGCCGGCTCTTATCATCGAATTGCGAGGTTGAGATAATACCGCTAGCACCTTTCTCTTATTCTGTGTTTTTTCCTCGCTTGTTCATTCTCATAGGACATAGGAACATCACTGGATGCTTGTAGCGTTGTACGAATGCTTGGATGCCAGCATGGAAGTCCACGATAGATTGTTGATCGATTTCTGATTTCACGGACAGTGAAGCAGCTGTTTAATTCCCTTCTGCTAAACAGCTGTTGTTCGTGAGGCCAGGTAAACCCCCTATTATCTTTTGAAGCTCTAGCTGTGTCTGACCAGGGTTACAATTTCGAAATATCAACTCCTTGGTGGCCCTCGAGATGTTTTCAAGATCAATCATTCGATTATACGGAAGTTCCCAGACTCACCCACCACAGTGACCGATTTGACCTTGAAGTTCGCCTTGGTTCAAGTAATACGTTTGTTAGCGCCAGACCTTTTGATTTCTGCAATTAGACGTAGGGACAATGGACCAATAAATCGTCTAACCAAGCTAATCACGAGTTTACCATGAGTCTGTTCCGCTCCAGCGCCTCCAAGTCCCTTTGACGAATTTTGTGAGATGCGAGGTACGAGATTTGCTCCTGGGAATGGAACGCCAAACCAGATGCTGGCGATAACCGAGTGGAGTGATCCAAGGCTAAACCCGGTTGTTCTACCCCATATCCGTAAAATGACGGTTTCAGCGCTGAATAGTAAGAGTCTCGACATTTTTTTTGTCGAAACGCGGAGTGAACACTAGCACATTCTAGTTCATCGTAACCCGCAAAGAAGCAGAGATAGTGCATAATCAAGACATTTAGTTCGTCAGTATGTACTTTAGCCATTCATGGCACCAAGTACGTCAGTACGCATCTAAACTATCATGCGCTATCAATAGTTGCGACATGCTACACAGTTGAATCCTGTGTTCTTCATCTTTAATGGGAGATGTGGACACAGGCCGGACAAGTGTACCCGACACTGCTTCATAAAAAATAGAATCATTAGCTTCTCGTTATATCACTGAGGCCACGATGCTTTTCCCCGGTGCCGGTTTTGTTGTTGTATAGGCGCGATTTGAATGGCTGTGCATCCGATCCCCTGATAATCATATGATGGAGTACCTACCACCGGTTTAAGTGACGTCCTGACGACCGGCCCTTCGTAGAAACTTCCAGGAAATGTTGAATAGGAATAAAATTCGGGTTGACCTTCTCGTGATTTCGACGTAAAGCACTTTTTTCTTTTGGGATGGATGTGAAGTTTTTGCTGAGCCAACGGACACCGTAGAAGACCTGGATCGTATACACCTATTGTCAGGCTTTAGCGTACGAGTCACAAGACAAGCTCAGAAAGCACGTCTTCAAGACGCTCAGCTCGCCCATCTAACGGAACTTAATATCTGGCGCGACTGGCGGAAATCTCAGTGTATTTTCATTAAAATTAAAAAAGGCATACGAAATTCGACGGCGTGAGTCATGGTATCTCCCATTTCTTCCAGCGCATATAACATAGCGAAGGGTGGCTTCCCAATACGAGAAGACTTTGAGCTGAAACCCAAGCCTTCCTCAATAGTCGCCGACACCCAGAGAACTGGAGCAATATATAAGTTCAGTCAGCAAGAATAGGATCTTCGAGGTTTGGTATAAACGAACAATTCAGACCCAGAGCAGATGCGTGAAAACATCCCACAATGAACGCCATTCCCTCGAACAACTGTTCAAAAATTGTTCACGAAAGGCAAGAAATAGAATTTCGATCCTCGTGCAAACAACCAAGTCAAATCCAGAGCGGATGCATGAAAACACCCCAGAAAACGAACGTCATTCGCTTGGACTGTTGGTGAATCGTTCACGAGAGAACCGCGTCGAGCTCAAGCCTCCGCGGCACACACGGAATGTTTGCGTCCGAGCGGACGTCTTCACTAATTCGTATTCTTCAGCACTCAACTAGAAACTCACTGTGGTCTCACGTACATTATTCCCAATCCAATGGTAAAGCGTATACTCGGGCCTTCTTCTCGGTGTCTGTAGCCGAACCGTAAAATCAGCCCACTCTCCTCGCAAGCTCGGACGGAGCTCGGAATTGGAGCGTCGAATAGATAACAAGGCTTCTGGTGTTCAGAGGCACCTGATCCTTCGTGTACGTTGTACGTACCAACGAAACCGTAGTCCCCATTTTGCAGCCCCAGGACAGTCTCTCGTAAAGATTCGCAAGTTAATGATAGCAAGGTACAGATCTCAACGAACGCGGCAGCGAATGATTCAGCTTCTTCCTTGCGTGGTTCGGACGCACATCCAGTCGGGGTTAGACTTCGCCAACTGTAAGGAACTCTCATACGATCCGCACATCTTGAATCCCGTACTATGGTACTTGTACACCGTTTTGAGAAGCACGGTGCTCTTGGAGTTGTTTATGTGGATGATCGAAGTGGAACACACGGCCGACGACCTTCCAGATTCTTCAAAGAGCTTAAACTGGAAATGAACTTCTCAGCCATCGCCAGCAGGGCTGTGTCTAACCAGAATACATCAGTTCGATGCATATGGAACAGACAAAACATACTGTTTGCGAATGACACTCCATGACTGGTCGACACAAAGTCAGATTTAACTGTGTCATTGCGGTACACATGCGCTGTAAGAAGGTCTATGAAACTTAAGAACCAGTCTCTCTCGGGCCTATCGGAGCTGAGCACCTCCCTTCCCTGTATCCCGAGAACATGCAGGAGGAGGAGGGGAAAACCCGGATAAACGAGTGGCGTTCTATCGCGGTACCGACTGGCTGCCGGGCTCGTCCCAGAGACCCTGCTGCCCCTTCGCCACAGATATGATGAACATATGGATCTGATCATTATGGTGGACCCGATGAAGGCCATCGCCATAAGGAAAGCCCAACGTGTAATGCCACAATAAACGTCTCTTTGGTATTAATGCCCTATGTCATAGTTCCGAGAATAGGTTTACAGCGGTGAAATAATTAGATTCCCGCTTCGTTCACCTGGTCAGTCTGCGAGAATCAAGCTGCCCCACTGTATGATCCCCACAGGAATTCGACGAGCATGACGGGATTTGTCTGCGGGGACCATGTGGCTCATAAGCTGGGATTCGACCGTGATACCGTCGACGATCAACAGGATCTACAAGAGGGTCACGTCTATACATCTCTGTAATACATAAGCCGTTCGTAAGAGGTATTTGAAGTGTACTGACGCTTCAGCCGTGTCATGCTTGAAGGAGCGAATTAAGGAGCGATATCGTGGCATCCAAGTCTCTGAATTCCAATAAGTACACGATAAGGATGCCGAAATGCCGCATAGCTGCCGAAGGGCACTCATGTAGATGATTGTAGGCGTATAGCGTCGTGAAGTAGAGCATTAGACATAGCAGAGACATAACTCATTAACTAGACGGCCACCTCCCTCAAAGAAGGAACACATCTGTTCCAAAGGTCACTAAAACCATCTTCATACCGCCTCCTCCAGGGTACGGCATTCCTTGCAACCTCTAAATGCCTGAGGCCCCAGCCCTCGTACCGCCTCTCACCCATCTCCTGAAAAAACTTGTACACCTGACTTTCTTCCTGCTCCCTATCCTCGTATATCGGCTCCTCCCCATCACGAGGTACGACGTCGCTGACAACCAGCTCCAATCTCTGTACTGCCACACGCGCAGCTAGGTAGTCCATCAGCTGTGGGCTAAGTGTTACAGGTCCCATACGGAGGCGACGTAGTCGGGGTATTCGCAATCCTCGCACTTCTGCCATGGAGAGATGTCGTCCTGTAATGACGAGATTCACAAGAGTCCGGGAAAATCGGCTTATGCAGAGTTGCGCGCTCTCGTAGGGTATGCTGCCCATCGCCAATTCGAGCGACGAAAGTGCCGTTAGACTCACGGCATAAAATGCACGTTGCATCCACTGGGAGAGATTATCGTCGACGATAGGGATAGGAGAGCTTAAGTCGGTCGCACGCAATGAAAGACTGCGAAGGGTCCGACTGTGCATGTTTAGGAAAGCGGCGACACTGTCCGGATTACCTAGGTGAGGGGAAGTGGTGGGTATGCTTAGAGAAAGGGTATGTAGTTTGGGTTGAGGGTATAAAGCGGAGAAGAAAGGCGTCAAATCGATGGGTTCCCATAGGCGAAGGGAGAGCATTCGTAGGGAGAGGCTGTTGATCATCGGTGCTAGCGTACGTGACAATATCATGTCATATCCCGCTAGGTCGAGTGCGTGATCGGTACGCAAAAAGAGATCCAGCTCTCGAAGCGTGCCAAAAAATGAGGGCTGCGACTTGAGCAAGGTCTGCAGATTTTCTAGCGTGATTTCGAGTGTAAGCTTCGTCAATGGCGAAGAGCCGAACGGAGTGCATAAAAACGGTGCGGGCGCGCTCTGTAGCCCAACCCATGCGATGTGATACTCGGTCAAGTGCGGCAGGCTGCCTAAGACGTCGCCCATGATTGTTATCAAATCGTCAAGATTTTTAATTCGTGGCGGTCGTGATTTTCTTGCAAAAAGCTTCCTGAACGAGAAAAGCGAGGAGGCCGGCGTGTCGAAATCTTCATTGACAAAATGGGGATGTATGTGGAGTATCCGGACGCGTTTAGCTACGGCTGGATCTCTGTAATATCGTCAGAACCGATGTAAAACGTGACAGGGATGATACAGGAGAAAGCGGGAACATGTAATGCGCATGACGTGGGTATATGCGCCAGAAAGAAGTGATTAAAGGTATAGCCTCGGACGGGAACATCACGTAAACTGACACCATAGCTGCCAGACAGCCGGTGAAAGGGAGAAGGCATGAGAGAAGTTGTAGGGGGATCATGTAATGCTAATGAGGCACAACAATTGTGGATATATGTGGCAGAAAAGGGGGATTCAAGGTATGACCGCGGAGTAAACCAGCTAACGCGACCACGACGAGGAGAACGACAAGAACAGAATACTCACTTGAGTCGTACCAATAACCTCAGCATCTTCCTGCTCAAATACGCAAAGCTGATCTGCCTATATCTCTGTTCCATCGCCAAGTGAAATAAAGCGCTGTTGACACTGAAGAGGTCCTCAAGGACGAGCGGCGGGATAAAATGTGCGATATTCAGCCATATCTCATAGGGAAAGGTGAACTTGGACATGGTGAAGGAGGAGACGGGAATTGGGGGCGACAGTTGTGCATGGCCGGGTATAAGAACATGACTGGAACTAGGCAAGACCTGTCAATTACGTGATACGTCATGTTGTGGATTGGGCTTCCGGCGGCCATTGCCATTTTTGTTCTTCTCCCTCTTGCCTCCGTCCCTCCTTTTGTCAAGGCGTGTTCCTTGGATGCCTGCCCTTCCATCACACCACCATTATCTATATTGAATCCCCCTCCCCCCGCATTACAAGGTTTGGTGAGCACGTTTACTGCTTCCGGCGTGTTGCCAGATATCAATTGACATCAGCCGTGTCAAAAAGTGATCAATAGATTAGTGCGATTACAATTAACTCTTAACCGACGTCGACAGCTCCTCCATTTATCGCCGTGTGAACTGTTCTCATTCCATCTTTCATCAACTCATGGAACCACCACGCAAGGTAGCTAGCATCCTCCTGTTTCGAATTTGTCGCCGTTTTACTGGTTTCTCAGGCTCAAGGTAAACCCCAAACAAGTACCCGGTATAAGGAAAAGTATGCATATGCCTTTTAAGCTTATTCCTCTCGGCCTGAAATTTCATTGACCCGAGGTTCAATACCCTCCGAGAAACCTACACACGCGCGACCGCCGTAAGTACTGCCTTCTCCTGCTGCATTACAATTTCTGACTCCACTGTTCTCTAGACCCGCGCAAACCACGAGAAAAATCTGCAGTCGGCAGGAGTGATCATGAAGAGGCTCCAGGATGAAATCGAGTTCGTTCTTCCCTTCTCTCTCCCTGTCTACTTTTGTTGACACACGGCGAGCAGTATGCTTCTTGAAACTCTCATGGACGCAACAGCTCAGGAAGAGATTCAGATCCAGATGCCGATGACACCCCCGCCGGAAATGAATGGCCACGGCCATGGGAACTCGCATTCGGCACCTCCACCAGCTCGCCATGAAGACGTACGCAGCTGCCTACTTTTCCATCCCAATATCTGACCAAATCTTATCACAGCTCTCCCAACACGCCGTAATCAAATAATGTTGTGCGTTCTCTTCTCGGTGCCTTCATTGCCACCCTTCCCCTTGACAGATTACTCTTACGGTCCCATCTCCCTCCAATGTAGCATATCCAGTAATCGTGTACCTTCGGAATACATATAGTATCCCTCCATCCCCGCGGCCCCTCCCTGCCAACCATCAACATTAATGGACGTCAGTCGGAGTACTACGATAGCTGGACGTTTGACTTGACACGTACCGCCATGCACCCGCTTTTAGATCACTGCACCCTATGGGGTGTTTGATAACCGGATGCTGGACCGGTGCTGCATCTGGTTGGTTTTTGGTTACCAGATCATCACTGAAATATGTCAGGCAGGATCAATCAACATCTTGTTCCGCGCCACGCACCCTGCGACGAGCGGTGCATTCGACTTTACCCACCGGCGAAAATAAGTACGACCTCGACCGTGCACATGTATCCTCTGACTCTTGATCGAATACATATTCTCATCTGACACTTTTTTCGCAGTAAAACATGACAGATATTGAGCCTTGCAGTTATTGAAATTGCCAATTGTCATTTGTCAAACGTTAAACTTGGCTTCAGGTGTTCGGCTTTGGTATCCGATAGTCACGTGTAAAGCACGTGCTCACGCGAAGCATGGGGACAGTCAGCTCGAATAGTAACATGTCACAACACATTGAATCTTATCTTCCATTACGATATCCTTCTATCCATCGTTGCGCAACAGATTGCATTCTGCCTTTCTCTTCACGAACGGTGCTTTTTGCAGTCAACTTCGGTTCAGCATGCAAGAATGCCGTATCTGACTAGATTGGACGTAATGTTGCCGGGGAGTTGATGCGTCAGCCTAACGGCATCTAAGGCTGCGGCAGAGAAAGGGTACGTTGGGCTTTTCTGCTGCAGGGCTTTTTATCTGAGCCGTAGCAGGGCAATTTTTCGGTGATGATGCCATCACACCTGAACGCGATCTTTTTGGCCTCGGTTAACACCGGCAAATGACGACTGCTCTCATGCTTGCATGACATATGCACACGCGTCTAGTAGACCAACGGTGGCGAGCGGTTGGGCATTTTTTTGCTGGAGACTGGCGAAGAGATCTGGATAAAAGGGTCCGAAATTTCTGGGGTCCTTTTCGTTCTCATCTGCAAGCTTTTTTTTTTTTTCAGGTGCACATTCACTTGATTAACCTTACTCGTTGATTTTAGGTTCATGCGAACGATTTATATCTATATGAAGTGCTCGCTCTTTTTAAACCTGAACAAGAGGCTTCAGCCGGACCGCTTTCCCGTCCAGTACGACACCTCCAATCAAGTGGCTTCCGAACTTCGTACAATGGCAGTAGTGCTCCTTTCGACGATTTCATAACGATCTTATCCATAGAACGTTCTCCCATCACGCGCTTTGGCGTGTAGGCCGGAGCCACGAACAAATAAGGTGGAACAACCCAACATCTCTTGGGAAAATCTCTGAAGAAATCGCTTTGTCACCACCATCTCCGCCAATGCTGCCTGCGATTTTCTACGGGAACAACTGAAGTCCAAACCCCGTCTGTTTTGCCGAGGAATCACTCCGTTGGGGCGTAGAGCTGTCGATCTTCACTCTTTTTTTCACGCACTCAGGACGCCACAATCATGCATAAGCGGTCGTCTTTCATGGCGATGTCGAACGCTAGCCAGTCTACGGCTGTCGGTGCACCGTATTCTGACGAGCCTGGTTGCTTCATTAAACATCTGAACGATCCGAACTTGGACCTGGAGGATATCAAGCTGGAGCCTCTGAGGCCCAAGCCCCGCATCGAGGTCGATAAGCTTGGATACAAGCATTCCTCCACCTATGCCTCATCAGAGGTTGATACGGAGTCACATGTGCATACCCCTCAGCGATATTCGGATTTGGATATATCCCCGCACTCGAGCGCAGAGAGCTTCAATGAGTGAGTCTTGTGCAGTCGCACCTTGGTCTACTTTCCCTCTAATGTCCTGTTCAGCCAGTCTTTGTATCCCGAAGTCCGCGCTGCTGTTTCGAGTGTCGATGATCCCGATATGCCTGTAAACACATTCAGGATGTGCGTTGTGCTACATTTTCTGCACCGAATGATCTCACCAGAAAATCCTATTTTTAGGTGGTCCATCGGTCTTCTTTTTACTTTGATTCTTCCATGCATAAATTCAGCTATGGAATTGCGATGTGTGTTCTCCTTTTGTCTCGAACGTTGGCATTCTCCTTAATGTACCATATCAGATCCGTCGCTCTACATATCAAGTTTAATCATCCAATTGATTACTTTGCCTTTTGGTAAGGCGCTGGAGAGAATCCTTCCCACGACGAGATTCAACACATTTGGGGTCATCTGGTCGTTGAATCCGGGACCGTTCAACATCAAGGAACATGTTTGTATCACGGTGATGACCAGTGTCGCAACTCCAGGGTATGCGACAGACGTCATACTAGCACAACGGGTCTTCTATCAACAAACATTATCGTTTGGATACCAACTACTTCTTGTTCTCGGCGTTCAGGCCTATGGATTCTCCTTGGCTGGGATTCTTCGTCAATATGTCGTTTGGCCACCGAGCATGATCTGGCCAGGGGCCATCGTTAATTGTGCTCTTTTCAACACTCTCCATAGGACTTATGGACATCAAGAGCGAGGGGGGATGACGCGCGAGAAATTCTTCCTGATCTTCTTCGTCGGCAGTCTTGTCTACTATTTCATCCCCGGCTACCTCTTCACCGCTCTAAGCGTCTTCAACTGGATTTGCTGGATTGTACCGAATAACGTCACGGTGAATTCGTTGTTCGGTGCATATGGGCTGGGCATGAGTGTTTTGACGTTTGATTGGACGATGATATCATATCTAGGCAGCCCATTGGTAACACCCGTACGCATCGCTCGGCTTCCTACACATTGATACATACTGACTGCTTTCACAGTGGTGGTCTGAAGCCAATGTCATGGTTTCATTTGCGTTGTTTTTCTGGCTCATAGCACCCATCATGTATTGTGCGTACAGGACGATCCTTAGACCGTCGCGATACTAATAAGGTGTCTACCAGTCAGCAACACCCTGAATACGGCGTACATGCCAATATCGTCATACTACACATATGATAACCAGGGATCGACCTACAATGCCAGTCTCGTTATCACCGACGGAATCCTCGATTACGACAAGTATCAGGCTTACTCTCCCATTTTCCTTCCAGCGACCTTGTGTCTCGCCTACGGGCTGAGTTTCGCCATGTTCCCTGCCGTCGTTGTCCATACTTTTTGTCAGTTCAGTCCCCATGTTATGGTTACCATGCTGACATGCTTCTTTCAGTGTGGTTCCGCCAAGACATTATTCGTCGATTCCGATCATCCCTGAAGGATGAACGTGATGTTCATTCACGGCTGATGCAGGCATACCCTGAAGTCCCTCGTTGGTGGTATGCGGTTGTCGGGATTCTTGGCATCGTCTTCCTCTTTGTGGCCATTGAGATATTTCCCACCCAGCTCCCCATATGGGCTGCTCTCATTGCGATTCTATTCTCAGCTGTGACTGCACTTCCGTTGACCATGATCCAAGCGGTCTCGAATATGACCATTACCTTCAATGTTATGTGCGAACTCATCGCGGGATATATGCTCCCCGGAAAAGCCATCGCCAACGTTATCTTCAAGTCGGTGGGGGTGATGGGCTCGACCCAGGCTGCGACCTTTTCCGGGGACCTAAAGCTAGGCCATTATATGAAGATCCCTCCGCGAACAATGTTCTCGATTCAGGTCGTTTCGGTGATTATAGCGGCGTTCGTGTCAGTGGGCACCCAGAATTGGATGTTTGCGAACATTGGAGATCTGTGCTCGTCCACACAGAAAGATGGTTTCACTTGTCCATCCTCGAATACATTTGCGACGGCGTCGTTCATCTGGGGCGGTATCGGGCCTTCTCGGGTCTTTTCGCCTGGCACATCGTACGTTCATTAATCAGTCCATCTTATTACAGGTACTGAGTCGTAATGGCATAGATATAATTCGCTGTTATGGTTCTTCCTTCTCGGCGCTTTGCTCCCCGTCCCCTGCTACTACCTCGCACGTCGCTTCCCGCGTTCGAGTTGGCGATATGTCAATATCCCCGTCTTCTTTGCGGGATCTTTGGCTATTCCTCCGGCATCAGGGATGAACTACGCCTCATGGGCGCTCGTTGGTTTTATATTTAACTTCTATATTCGCCGCAGATACTTCCGTTGGTGGATGCGATACAACTACGTTCTCTCAGCGGCACTCGACGCCGGTACTGCCGTCGCTATTGTTCTTTTGTTCCTCTGTCTACAACTCCCGAAGGGTGGGATTGAGTTGAATTGGTGGGGTAATACAGTTTGGCAACAGACAGCAGACAATTTGGGTACACCCCTGAAATCCCTAGATCCGGGGGAGACTTTTGGACCGTCATCTTGGTTGTAGAATTCCCTCATGACATACCCGCTTGTTAATGAGATACCATCCGTTGTTATTAACCATTGTCTTATAGCTAGCATGTATTTTCTAAGCCTATGTGTAGCCTTGCCCTCATGAAATGACAGACTTGAGATATTTGGGGCGATCACCGCCCTCCTCGCTTCCACAGTAGCCCGGGTAATTTTTCAAATTCATCACTTAGACTTCGTCTTAACCTTGTCTTTTCCTTTCGTGTCTAAGCGATTGCCTTCGGTGTCAAATTCGTGGAATGCATGCAGTGCCGTAGGTTGATATCAAGACAGTACGGCAATCTCTTATGGGAACCCAACATTCTCATCAACTTGCGCCGCCACACTCGGGATTCAGCTAAGCATTCTCCCGTCGGGTGATCCGTCCTCTTGCGTATTTTATTGTGAAACCCTGTGTTCAATATAGTTTACCGAAGGTCTCTCATATATCCGACTCCTACTCAGAGTATGGCGGCGGACCCAAGTTCGCGATGACCCTACAAATGATTTTGTAATTGGCTCTAACCATCCTTCTGGTCTACAAGTGCTCTGTATCGTCTACATGTTGATCATCTGGGTCTCTGCAGTAACTCTATGTGCATATCTTTTCGTTCTGTCTCTTGGACGTGCCCTCCGACGCAAGCAACTGCGAAAACAAACCTGCTTGCTTGATCTAGATGGACTCGGACTGAGACTTCCCGGCAAGAAAATCAAGGGAACAGCTGTCATTTGTGGCGGAAGGTACGTTTTTGAAAATTTAATTGCAACGTGTTTTCATCTCGATTGCCCTACAGTGTGGGGGGGCTCCTCGCAGCTCGTGTATGCCATGATCATTTTGATGACGTTGTCATAGTTGAACCAGAGACATGGCTGGATTCCGAGGACGCATGTCGTACAGATTCATGGAATCAAGGACATCGCCGTTCCCGTGTCGTGCAGTATGAATCATTCCAGGGTGCGTCCAAATGCTCTCCCACGACGTCACTGAATGGCAAAACCATTGTAGTGATACCCGTGATGGGGTATATGATTTTGTCCAGACTGTTTCCCAATTTTGACGAAGAATGTAAAATTTCTGGTATCAAGTCAGTCCGGGGACGTTTATCTTTTTGGTGGATTTTATAATCAAAGTTCAGAGTAGGACCCCACGAGACACGGACGTTTGTGTACGGGAACGCACTGAAGAGACCACACGCAGAGTATGGCGGTACGCTTCCCAAAACAATTTACGCCAGCCGTGCTGGATTAGAAACGTGCCTTCGCCGCTTAGTCCTTGGAGGAAGATATAAAAATATTCGCCAACTTGTCGGCACTGTCACTGGTGTGTCTCGTAGCGTATCTGACCCTAGCTTCCTCAATGCAGTTACTATACGAACACCTGAGGGTCAAAGCAATCTTGGGGCCTCTCTTGTTATAGGTGGAGTTTGATGTGCAAAGGATCGTGTGTTCTTGCTCACATAAAAATGTTTAGACTGCACAGGACCTGCATCCGCGGGCCTGAAATGGCTCCGGAGAGAAGGATACGGTTTCGCAGACACATACAACAAGGACCAGCTACCGCTAGATAACTTGAAGATAGCATATGACCAGAAGCTGAAATACACGACACTCCAGTTCCGCATCGCACCGGAGGTGGCGAGGAAACTTCCTGGTCTCCCAGCTCCGTTCGAGGAGTGCGGGATTATCTATTGCCTGGCTACGGATCCGGCTAAAGAGACTCGATGCCTCTTTTCTAACCGCGTCGATAAAGATCTCAGTTCGGTGTCGTCACTTATTATGCATGATTCTACACTGACATTTCGCAGTCCATATTTGTTTCAGTGCGATGGGAGAGTACGAGCTTCCAACTGACCTGGATGCTGCTAAAACATGTGTTCGAAGTCTTATCACCGAGAAACCCATTCCCCAGTCATTCTTCGCCTTCCTTGATGCTTTGGACCAAGTACAGGATACCATGACATGTAGCAAAGTGAATTTTCGTAAGCGCTTTCTTTGCTTATTAACGCCACTACATAACGGGTACTACAAGTCGGTTCCAGCTATATCCAGTATGAGAAGGGTGTCAACTTGCCGTCAAACTTTATCGCCCTTGGTGACAGTGTCATGAAGGTCAATCCGATTTATGGGTAAGTTCATTCCTACCTGCTTCTTGACCAACCATATGAAGGATATGACGAACTCAGACACGGATGCACCAAAGCTTTCTTCGGCGCCATCTGTCTTAATGTTTTGCTGCAAGATTTGGCCGACATACATGATGGTTTTTCTAATCGTTTCTTCCGCATGCAGGCTGACAAGATCGTACCGCTTTGGTGAGCCGTTTAATAGTGTGCCGTCGTGTTTTTGAAATTGATGGTTATTAGGAATGGAACAAAAGTGGGAGGTGCGTACTGTGAATGAGAATGTGTCAATATGCTAAGCATTATCTGAACCTAGATTACTTATATCCAACGACAGTTCCAATTCCTGGAGAAACCTTATCTAAAGGCTCTTGGCTTAGGTGGTATATGAAACGATTAACCATTCTGTCTTTCACGGTAAGACTTCTTCTATCATTACATTTCCGAACGATTCATAATCCGATATTCAAAATGACCACAGGACGAACAAGCGGGTTCTGCATTGTGGCATGTCAGAACGCTTCTTGCACCATCGATAGATACTTTGCAACCTGGGCTGTTATTCAAAGTTCTATGGAATCTATTCAAGGACCCGTTTTCGCACTAAGGCTATAAGTTCTGGTTTGTGACCTTGCTTGAAAAGAAGGTCTACCCGTAGAGTAGCCGGAATTTTTGTTTGAGCTGAGTATCTGAAAAATGTACATTTATCGCAAAATAGTGTTTTGTCGAGGTTGCTGTTGACTCTGAGTTCAAAAAAACCGTAAAACCAGATCTTGATCCGATCACTAACAAGCATATACATTTTGAAAATTCCACTGATACGTATGTCATTGACTTCTTTCAGGGCGCGAGGTAGCTTTGAAACTTTTTGCCAATTCGAGTCAAGGTGTACTTTACCCGACAAGTCGACTTTTCTCTGGGGGCGGGGGATGATCATGTGACCGTGTTGCAGTCCAATCGTAGGCAAGAGTAATGTACTTGATCACGGTGAGCCAACATGGATGTAATATCAGCCGCTTTTGATTAAACCAGTGAGAAACCTCCGACTTCAGCACTTAGACAAGTATTCTTTAATAAAGGCACATTAATTAAAGACGCAAGCTTAAGTTTTGGCTTAATGATATTGATACTTCACTTATGTCGAAAAGACGCGTAGTATACATCTCTATTCAGTCGCAAAGAATTCCTTGAAAGTAGCCCACAGGACCTTCAAGACGACTACTGGGTGCATCGTATCGATCACAGGCGAGAGGTGCATACTAACATGCCATATGACTGATCCCACTTGCACGTCCTACCGAGAAGGAGGATTAGGTTTCTTCCAAAAGTGTCAGAAAGGGTTCTCACATCAAACGAAAGCTTGGTAAGCTGCCTGGTGTACCACTGCGCCCACCGACTATCCGTCAGTTTCTCTCCAGCAACCGGAACTGTGGTTTGGAACCCGTAATCTAGATTTAGCACTTCGTTAATTTGCGTGTCAAGGAGGATCAAGCCTTTGCATACCCCAGATCTTGTCCACGTCCCTGATAAATAACAACGTTCGGCCCAATATGGAACACATGGAAGCCAGGGACCTACCATAAAGGAGAGATCTTATTCCTCTGCATTTCGAAAAACTCGGCTGAGAAGTCCTTCGAAATGTTGTTGTGCTTTTTCAATAGCGTGTTAAGGCATATTGCGCCCATTAACGCCTTGGAGACACCTTGCCTACAAATACAGGTGAACTGCAGATCCCAATAATAGATAGATCTTTTGTTATACAGACATACCCGAAGAAAGGGTTGACTCTCATAACACTGTCACCGATAGCTATCCAGTTTGATGGCAGATTGACGGCCTTTTCGAATCTAATGTAGCTTGCTCCGGCTGAGCGGCGACCCATTAGATTAATGAGATGCCAAAAGATTTCCAAAAAAATACCTTACCGAATGGAACTTGACTGCATGTCATAGTATCTTCGGCCTCTTCCAGCATATCGAGTACTTGGAAAACGGACAGTGGTATGGGATTCCGAACAACAATCGACTGAACGTATTTCTTGAGGTCTTCAAGTGTCTTGGGAAGCTCGCAAGCGCCAAAAACGGCACAGCAAATGTGAACTGGAATAGTATAATGTTCGGTCTGATTGAATGGATGAACATGAGGAATAGAAGAAACGTACGAAGGTTCCCTTCGGTACGCA
The DNA here is from genome assembly GCA_028551335.1 of Armillaria sp. CMW 4456. Classification (NCBI taxonomy): domain Eukaryota; kingdom Fungi; phylum Basidiomycota; class Agaricomycetes; order Agaricales; family Physalacriaceae; genus Armillaria; species Armillaria sp. CMW 4456. Next base: position 54,826 of record JANDKJ010000315.1, read on the forward strand.
GAATCATTATACCGCAGCCGTCCTCCGACACACAAGCATAGATAAGCCCACAATTTTCGAATGATGCAGGAAGACCAGGAAACTTGTTCCCCAACTCAGCTGGGACGCGAAATTTGAGAGTCGAATAGACGATTTTTTGGTCGTATGCGATTTTAAGTTCGTCAAATGGGAGTTTACCATTAGGGCATGTATCTGACTGCCCGTACCCCTCGCGTCGCAGCCATTTCATTCCGGCGGATGTAGGGCCGGTGCAATCTAGTCTCTAAGCAGTTAGCCATGTGTCTGCAAAGAACTGACGAATTGTTAACAAACCAACAACCAAAGCAGCATCGATTTCTAGTGGACCTGCTGTAGTACGAATCGTCACACGATCTAGATATTCAGAGTTCGACGCGCTACGAGATACGCCAGTGACTGTGCCAATTACTTGACGGATGTTCTTGTGACGACCGCCAAGGACCAAACGGCGAAGTAGTGTCTCAAAACCCCGACGGCTGGCAGTCACCGAGTTGGGAAGAATCCCATTATATTGATCGTAAGGTTTCTTCGACCATCGTCCCCACGTCGAGAATGCATGATCAGCAGGTCCGACGCTAGAAAGAAAGTTAACGAATAACAGAAGCCAGTGGATGAGACACGTACAGCATATCTGACGCCTCACATTCCTTTGTAAAATCTGTGAAAAGATTGCACAATGCCATAAAGGCAAGTCGTTGTATGGGACCTAGTAGCTAGGCGCTAAATATGAAGATACTAAAATGACTAAAGACATACCCTGTGCGGACTCGTATTGCATAATACGGGAGCGCTTATTCTCCTGGTTCCACACATCGTGACGTTGAGCATCCATCCGGTCTGCCCAGACTTCTGGTTCCACGACGACGACCTCGTCAAAGTGATCAAGGCAAACACGAGCAGTAAAAAGACCTGCCAGACTGAATAGTCATCGTCAATATTGAGCCGAAAATAAAATATCTGTCGCTCACCTTCCGCCACAGACGACCGCTGTAGCGTGGATCTTCTCATCCGAATTCCTAGAAAGACCCAGCAGTTTTAGATCGGGAACACAAGTCTGCTTTCTGAGGTGTGTGTGTCTGAGGTATCGCCAAAGGAGTGACCCGACGCAGTATACGGCAAATAATAGAGCACTAGCAATCGAGAGTGAAGGCATACTGGTGGTAAGAAAACGACAGAATTTACTCCCAAATATATAGTATGCTAGTATGTCTTTGGATGATTTGTTTTTATTGAAAAACAGACCGGCGCCTATAACATCATTCACTAGCCCGAAACTCTGCTCCACAAAACGCATCCTTCTACCTGGCCCACTCGTTCTGGACGAACCGAATGCAACCATTGAATGAATATATTCCAGCGTGAGACCTCATTTTGTATTTTGGAAACCGGACTATGTCGTGTGCCGACTCGGGGAAGCGAGTTGTGGAACTACAAGCAGTGGAAGAGTGACTTTGTTCCGTATCCTTGTTCTTCATTAGAGCATAGTAGATTTCCGTGAGATGACTTGAAGTGGCAGTACGGTCACAGCACAGGAGGGTATATGCGTGATAGGATCTTAATTGCAGTGTATGTTTCCGAAGGAGTATAGATGAAGGGTAGCACCTTGCCAAGTGTCAAGGGACAACAAGTGCGCCACCACGCGGGTCAAATCTGAATCGGCCGCCGGCCCATCATGCGGGAGTCCTAATTTGGGTGGGCATCACGAGATAAAGTCGTTCTCTTTTTGATAAGGAAACGTCGTCGCCACAAGTCCGTGACTGCACTAAATACGCCATCAGGTTTGAAGATGGTTAATTGGAACTGAGATATGCATCTGTAAATGAGAATATGTCCATGGATTATTATCAAGCGTTTTCTGAAACTAGGTTACTTTTATCCAACAACAATCCTAATTCTTGGAGAAACCTTATCTAAGGGCTCCTGGCTTCGGTGTTATATGAAACGGTTAACCATTCTGTCTTTCACGGTGAGACTTCCTCTATCGTTACATTTCTACGTCAGGACGCTTCTTGCACCATCAACAGATACTTTGCAACCTGGGCTGTTATTCAAAGTGTTGTGGAATCTATTCAAGGGCCTGTTTTCGGCTATAAGCTCTGTCTTGTCACCTTGCTTGAAAAGAAGGTCACCCAGGAGTTTAGCCGGAATTTTTGTATGAGCGGAGTATCTGAAAAAAGTGCATCTACCACGAAATAGTGTTTTGTCAAGGTTTCCGTTGACTCTGAGTTCGAAAAAACAGTAAAACCAGATCTTGACCTGATCGCCAACAAACATATATATTTTGAAAATTCCACTGATAAGTATGTCATTGACTTCTTTCAGGGTGCAAAGTAGCTTTGAAACTTTTTGCCAATCCGAATCAAGGTTTACTTTACCCGACAAGTCGGCTGTTCTCTCCGGGCGGGAGGGATGATCATGTGACCGTGTTGTAGTCCAATCATAGGCATGGGTAATGTACTTAAAACACGGTGAGCCGACATGGATGCAATATCAGCTCTTTTGATTAAATCAGTAAGAACCTCTGACTTCAGTACTGAGACAAGTGTTCTTTAATGAAGGCACATGAATCAAAGGCTCAAGCTCAAATTTTGGTTCAACAATATTTCGGTTACATCAAAAAGACATTTTGTATGTATCTCTATCCAGAGGCAAAGAAGTCTTTGAAAGTAGCCCACAGGACCTTCAAGACGATTCTTGGGTGCATCGCATTGATCGGAGGTGAAAGGTGCATGCCAATATGCCATAAAACGGATCCCACTTGCATGTCCTACCGAGACCAGGGGAGGGGGGGTTATATTTCGTCTAACAGAGTCAGAAAGCGCCCTCACATCAAATGAAAGCTCTGTGAGCTGCCTAGTGTACCATCACGCCCATTGACTATCGGCCAGTTTCTCTCCAGCGACCGGAATGGTGGTTTGGAATCCATAATCTAGATTCAGCTCTTGGTGATTACTTTGCGTGTCAGAAAAGATTAAACATTTGCATACCCCAGACCTTGTCCATGTCCCTGATAAATATCAACAATCAGCTCAACATGGAACACTGTAACCCAGGGACATACCAGAAAGGCCTGATCTTATTACCCTGCATATTGAAAAACTCAGCTGTGAAGTCCTTCAAAATGGTGTTGTGTTTTTGCAAAAGCGTGTTCAGGCATATTGTGCCCATTAGTGCCTTGGTGATACCTTGCCTACAAATACCGTTGATGAGCCTCAGGGCTCTGTACGCTCCAATTTCGCGGATTTATCCCTTTAGCGGACTTTCAGCAAACCAATGATTCCACACAAGCCCATATATACTTTATAGGGCTTTTCTGACGCTTTTCCAATGCCAATACCTTGGCAATACCCCAACAACTCCAATTTTGACCTAAAGCTGCGGATTTAGCACCGCCATTACCAGAATAGGACCTAGAGCACATTGCTGACATCTCTGGCATTGCCGCATCAAAGTGCACAGGTGCAGCCATGCAAGTGGAGCTTCTCGACATTGATCTGGCGATCATAGGGGCTTCATCACAGCAATTTGACGATTTCCGCAGCACGAACACTCTTTGGCGACTTCGGAATTAATTGGTTATTGCTGTATAACCACGAGACATTGACACACATGATACTTTGGCGGTACTCAGCCATTTCCGACAAGTATTCTCAACTCCGACACTATGAATAGGGCATAGTCTAATGCTGGAACTATGAAAATCAAAGGCACAGACATGAATAAGACAACGCACAAGACCTGCTGTATAGTCAGAAGGTCAGAAACACATATGTTAACACATAGTCTTCTAGATATACCACAAGGACACCATTTATTTATATCTTACTATATAAACACAGTAATTTCATACTGTACACCAGTTACTCTCTCTATTCCGTTCCCCCACATACACACATTGACTCATTTTACCTCAGTAACTCACCCAGCTTCGACAATACCAATAGTACACATTTAATAGTGATTTTGTTCACCACAAAGCCGAGCTTGACGTAGTTAAAGCCGAGACACTTCACCATCATCCATCGACCTAAAACCTTGACTTTCGTCATTGCTTTACTTCGTTACTGGCATTTGCTCAGTGTTAGTAAGTGATAACTGTGCAGTACTCACCTCTTTTAGTTTTATAGGAAAGAATTAGCTTCAATTTCACAAGATCAGATTAGTTTTAACAGTTTTCATTTTCACAAGACATTAGTGAACCCATTTGGGCATCCAGAGCAGATGAATAGTATTGGATAGTTGTAGGGCAGCTCTATTGCGAGCGTTGCAAGGATAGGTTTTGAACAGATTTAGTATTGACAGATTGACAGATATAGGGCAGCTCTATTGTGAACTTCGCAGGAAATAGTATTGACCAGTTATAGGAATTGATTTGACAAGAGATAGGACCAGACAAAGGAAACAAAGTATAGTTTGACAGAGATTGACAGTTTATAGGAAGTAGGACGAACAGAATCGTCACAGATAAAGCCAAGACATAAACAGATAAAGCCGAGGAGACCAGAAATAAAGACAAGACCCGCTATTGCACTGCCATAGCCACAGAAACATCAACACAGACCCATACCGAGATGATTAGGAGCTCATTTAATACTGACATAATACCGACAGACGTTTTACACATCCCAGTTTCTTTCCCATCCAGTTTCCCAGTTTTACAACACACACCAGACCAGATAACAGAGACCAAAGGCGACTCAGAGCATCAGAATCTGTAGTAACTTCTCATGAGACTAGAGAGAAGTCCCCCCCCAAAGACGACAAGCCAGTCAACATAGGACAGCCTGATTCATCCAGTACCGAATATGTATAGTGTTTTGTCGGTGGAATCAACACGAGTATGGAGGTACTCAGAAAGCTCACGCACAAACAAACAACACACCCGAGGAGTGGCTTACGAACCAAACTAGTTGTTCTGTAATACTGACACCACTATTTCCATTTTGGTTCTTTGCACAGTGATATTCCAGAAGTATCCAACAACTATTCACCAGTTTATGTTCGGAGATCACTAAACCATCTGAACACCTCATCACCGTTGAACTCCAGAGCATGTAAATTTGAAGATCTGTATGATACAGACATACCTGAAGAAAGGGTTGAGTTTCATTACTGTCATGATTTCACAAACTATCTTATCTAAGGCAGGAGGCATACACACCGCTAACAGACCAGAGACAACACGCATAGGGCTGGACACCTGCATATAGGTATTCTCAGTAGTATATAAGGACCTTTAGCTAGGTAGGTAGAACCCCAGCTCAGACTAAAGTCAATAGACATTGGTTTAACTCAACTGCTCCAGAACTGAGCTCATCGCTCCACACAACATACCTAACACCTGCTGGTGGACCCACACAGTGATTGTCCGAATGCGAGACAGCCAGGCCGCTTGATATCTGTTGGTTGAGTTGGACCCTGACACTTAGTCTGAGCTTTTACCTGCTCTCTTGCACAAAACCATTTTATTTGCTTTAGGGTCAGGTAACCGACTCTATCCATGACCATCAGCAACAATGCACTTCTTTTCCTCCTTGTCCTTGTACCGTTCTCCCTCCTCCTCTTCCTCATCATCAAACATGAGTACAAGAAGAGGCTCTGGAGGCAAGAGCAGCGCATCCAAAGTGCGACCAGATGCCCCACCAACCCAATCCCACCCCCCTTCATCTACCAAGTCCAAATGAACCGTCGCCTCCTATGTCTCGAGCGCTCTTGGGATTGGGAAGCCCAGGAGATGCTTCAGAGCACCCTCTTCTACACCCAGTCCTCCCGAACTGGAAACATCAGCATCCAAGGGGAAAGCACCAATCATTCCCGCATGAGCTCCAGAGAGAATTGGGTGCACATCCAGAGCCCAGACCCCTCATTCATATGGCCAACCCCCAGCGTCAGTAACACCACCTATGAACCCTCCACCACTACCACTTCCCTGGCCACCCCTTCCTTCATCAGCGTCACTACCACTAAAACCTCCCGCATCTACAGACCCCTACCATGCCCCAATAGAACCCTCGGTCTACCAAGATGACCAGGCCAGTTCTACCAAGGGTGGAGGGACTGAATCGAACCCAGGGTCTGAAGCTTCCGAGAGTTCCTATTGTAGTCCACAGGAACCCACGCCAGAGGCAGAAGAAGAGGCAGAGCTAGGCCTGGGAAGCACGCTAGCAGAACTAGAATTAGAAATGGCAGAGAAAATGACAGAAGAGTTCTCCTGGAAGACGGGGAACTCCAGTCTACGATATTTAGTAGAAAAGGAAAGAAGACTGGAATATGCCACCTGGATCCTCCGACAGGATGCCAAGCACAAAGTGGTGAACTGGTGGAACATAATGAACCTGAATGACCAGGTGGAAGTACCACCATCCTGGACAGACCCAGAAGGGCCCATGGAAAGCCCATGGCGACTGGCCCCCACTCCCCCAGACAATGCCAGCCAGATATCGGCCCTGAGCATGGGCCCTATATTCACCAAGCCCTTCACAGGAGGAGGACATGGCGCAGCAGGAGGAGCCAACC
>JANDKJ010000316.1:0-285711 GCA_028551335.1 Armillaria sp. CMW 4456
AAGATCTTGAACGCTTCATACTCGAGCGAATCATCGTTTTACTTTTTTTCATCTTTGACCCGAGAATAACGGCTGAGAGTGATATCAGAACTCTGGAGGAATAAGAAGACACGAGTAATGATCTCTTTTATTTCGGGCCTTGACATTGAGTAACGAAGCTGACATCGTATTGAGACAGAATTAATGAAACGTTGCGTGTAAGAACGTGTGCCAGACTTCAAGTCCATAGTTTCTGTCATCCGGAGTGCTTCTAGTATATGTTGTGGCTTGCTTGATTAACTTAGCATCTGACTTGGTAGATTGAAAGCTGGTATGTACCGGCGATGCCTGTTCTCCTGGTCGAGAACTAACCCTAAGAACTAAGGCGCAGTGGACAGAATTACTACATTTGATAGCACCATAGTGCTAGGGAGAATTTCATCGTATAGATAGACTGCGGTGAGTTCGCTTGACATTCCGGGTTACTAGGACCTTCGCCGCTACTAAGCCAGCGACATTGAAAAATCTAAGGCGGTGGACGAAAATGCACCAGGAGTTTCAGATACTTGATAGGACTAGAAATGCACGATCTTCAGGTATGAGTGGATGCTACAATGCAATCTGGTATGTGGCTTGACGATGATGGCCTTCTTCTCGTTCCAATGCCAACTTGTACCGTGACAACCTAGCCGATTACAGAAGTTGTTCCAACGATTTGCAAAACTATGGTGTCAAGCCTCAGAAAGGAGTGTCGCATTGGTAGATACCAATTAGAAAACAAAACAGCAGAAATGTGAGACCGAACCAACGTACGTGGCAAGAACATCGCTCTGGGGACGCCCGGTTTCATTTGTAACAAAACCCAATTTTTCGTTGATGGTCACAGCTCCGAAAAAAATTAGTTATGTGCTTTTTTTTTATCTGGACACAGGAATTAGGCATACTTCATATCGGGATCAAAAAGGTCGAGATATCCCGATGAATTGATGATGACAGTACTCAGTCCTCCTTGGGTGAGTTCCACGTTGTCAATGTCGCCGGGGTCCGCTGTCCCAAGAATAAGTACAATGACAGGTTTCTCAGAGATGTAGCCAAAGGACAGGTATTCAGCGCCATCAAAATCCTAGCGGAGATTGCGATGCTGTCTAAGGGAATTTCAACGAGCCGAGAGCTACTGACTGCGACCGTTGAAAACTAAGGAACAAGTAGATCTGATGAAAGTAACATACCGTTGAAGGATACACTTTGAACTTGGTAAGTATAAGATGATAGTCATATATGTCAAACTTACTCACGTCGCGAGATTGGCGACGAGAGACTGAAGCAAATAGACGTGACTAACAAAGACTGAGAAAAACGAAGGAGACGGTACATGCTGTTATGGTGACATTGATACTAGAGACGAGATCATCAGCGAGGATTACTCTCACTGAAGTAGGAGTACCACAGACGAATGCAGCCAGAGTAAAGAAAAAGATGCTGAACAAGACGCTGCAGATGGGAGACAGATCGGAAGTATCCCTTTTATACTATATTGACTTCGGTATAAGCTGAAACATACATACTTTCCGAGTGCAGGCGGGTTGGCTCACTTATTGAGGACTCGGATCATCCAGTGAAGCGAGACGTAACCGTATAGAACGTGGACCTGGGATTCTCAGTGGTGAAGTGAGAAGAAAATCTCCTAGGATTGCAAGGGAGAACACTCAAAGAACGCAGTAAGCTCTTGCCGATCTCGCGACGGAGGGTCACATCCAGAGGACGATGTAGCCTGGCACCCAGGGCGGGGGTAACGACAATTCTATCAAAATTTAGTACTCCGAACGCTTGCCGATTCATGGCCGTCCATGTACCAATGTGCGATGTTGAACAGCTTTCCACTTGTTACCATTTCTACCTTGACTTCATGATGCAAAACTGCCAATGCGGCAATGGAAGGCCTACCATGGTGTGGGTCAAACAGTAGTAAAGGTAGGAGAAATGGTCCATGATGAATAGGGATTATATTGCTGGGGTATTTGTAGACCGAGAGTGTGTCAATGGGACAGTACATGATAGTGTAGCATCATTGTGTGAGTTTGATATGTCTGTTGGTGTTTTTGGATGTTCAGCGGCTTGCCAGGCTAAGGACGATGAGGTTGTAGCACAACAGGATATCCATCACTATACACTGAAGTTCTGGAAGTATGTGCATCAGGACTGTTCTCCAAGGATACATGACGCGGAGCGGGAGAGTATCTCATCGTGGGCAAGTAGCACTTTGGTGAGAGCGGCGAGCACGAAGACGGTGGCAGTGGAGGCGGGTTGAACACGTAAAACGATGGCTACGAGGCTATGAGTGATTGATTTCTAGCATGGTCGTAGATAGACGGCGTGTAAGGTGATAGGGACTGTGAGTACTTTGGCTCAGGTTGAGGTTTACGGAAGAGCGGCGAGAGGTAGAACCAGAGGAAGATGAGGAACAGAACGAACACGACAACGACGCCTACAACTAAACGCTGGTGAACAACGGGAACAATGAGCAGGAAGGCGGGAAGGTCGTACTGCTGGTAAGAGTAGATAGTTGTCGTAGTGGTGGAGAATGTGATGTTTGGTCCAGCTTGGTCGGCCGGTCAATCATAGCTGAACTAGGAAATGAAAGAAAGAATACGAGGGAAAATAGCACTAGTATCGCGTCCACAAAGGACGTGATACGGTTCGAATGCAACAGCCAGTAATTCAACTTAGACATAAACACATAAATATTGTATTCAGAAAAGTAAGGATATCGGCCAACTAAACAAGTTCATACTGCAACTCAGAGCTTTAAGCTCGAGGAATAGTGGTAAGATTCCCCGTGCTCCACGAGTCCGTTGCGTAGACACCATTCTCCGTTGCCGCTACCCAAGATCCATCATCATAACCAGGTTGTTCGAACCCAGTCGGAATACTGTTAACAGTCTTCCAGTCCTTACTTGTATAATACGTCGCAAAGCTCCCGTCATTATACGCAATGACCAATCCACCAAGAATATTAGCAGGGTTATACGGCCCACTCCAAGCCGCATTCTCTGCATCGGTAGCAATCACATTGACATCCGGGTCCAAGATCGGAATAGTATATGCCTGCATTGTCTGCCAATCTCCACCGTGGCCGAGATAATCACCATTCACATAAAGGGTGTAGTTGTTATCGCTGATCATGCACGAGGTGAGTCCTAGTTATACTTAACACGCGGATAGCGACTTACGCGTCAAATACCATCCTTCCACAGACGGCCGCTTTTCCATAAGGCGAGGTTATGGTGGTACGGAACGCCCTGTGCCCAACCGGTGCGTTGTCGTTTACCGTCTCATTCGTCCAAATCTTCACTGCTGGGTCCATGTCAACCGCAGGCGGGTACACCCACGGGCTGCCCCAAGGTGTCTGTGTCCCTGCTAGCTTCACCACCGGCGTCTCCCAGTTCGAGTCATCAAAACTCGGGCTGGTCCATCCTGCGGGGGGGACGGCGGAGAGTGTCTTCCAGGTGGTGTCAGTGTAGATGATATCCGAGGAACCGTCTTTGTAGTTAACGAGGATAGTCGCAATGAACGGTCCACTATCCCCGACGGTATTGTTAACTTGGACGGCGAAAACATTGTCGCCCTCGGGTTCAAGGCCAACAGTGTAGGTCACAACATTTCCCCAGCCCTCGCCAGTTCCGATTTCTCTGCCATTGACGTTTAGCGTGTATACGTCGTCGCTGGGGAGGTCATCAATATAGCTAAAACCTCATCATTTCAGCACGTCTTACCTGGACAAGATGATAGTAGCGCAGACGGGACACTTGGTATTGGAAGAGGGGACCTTTTTGCGGAATGGCCTAGGTCCGAGATGGGCGACCGGCTCAGAGGTCCAAATCCATTCGGCATTGTCAAAGTAAAGCGAGGAAAATTCATCGCGGGCCTTCAACACCGAGCGAACTGATAATTCGCTGAATTCGCTAGTTTTGACATAATCCGAAGCTATGGAGTTGTCAGTGCCGTGCTCAGAAATATCAGCAGAGAGGACTCGACCTGGACTATGCGGAGCAGCTAAGGAGAGCAGAGCAAGAGATAGCAAGGATACGACTGCAGAACAGAACAGATACATGAGTCCACTGGTAGGGAAAGGAGTGGCTCTTTAGTCACCTTTAAGAAACATTACTAAAAGTGCAATGGATATTACATCTCGAGTATCCATGGTTTTATACCAGCTCGTATGCCTAGATACATTCTCCAAAAACATATGTCCTGACACTCGGCATGGAAATTCATAATATTTCCGATGCCCTCGGTATATTGAACGATAGCACAAAGCCCAGAAACCGTCAATTGAAACACACCTATTGAATAAGTCTTCCTAAAAATACAGGGCCTTCCAAGATGTATGCCAGAGTGAGCTAACTTCTAGAGTTGTTAGCTAATGAGCACTAAGCTCCTGTAGCAGTTCGAAGAATGCAATTCTGCCGGCCAACGTAGGAAACTAGAGTCCAAATAACTATCATGTGGTGGATGGCTCGATATTGGCTTGCTTGGATCCACCAAAAAAGGCTGTCATCCTTGTCGTCCAAAGTCAAAGAACATGGAGATAGATAAAGATTTCGGTCTCTTTATGCGACGGCGAAAGTGTGAGGGTTGAAAGATCAACCGAGCCTCAAAAGGCAAAGGAAAATCGACATTATGTCACATCGATCATGGAAATTTTGATTTTGAAAATCCAAGTCTTTTTTTGTCTATGGATTAACGTGTAAATCTCGGTGCTAAGACACACGAGCGGCCCTTCCTCAAGCCGCTGGTCCTTCTCGTTAACCTTGGTCTCCTCCTCCCTCCTTAGGGCCGTGTTCTGAGCTGTGTGTAGCGCGGGGTGCAGATGATGGGTGATGAAAGGGTGTGTATGGGGGAATCCGAGTCTCTTGAAAGAGGGGACACCAAATTCTCCTTCCAGGCTGGATGTGATGGCATCTAGCGTTGAACTTCCTTTGATTAGACATCAGACTAGATTGTTAGATGCCGTTAGACGATGATCCAGCTGGCGCTTAGCCATTTTGTTCCCAAAGATCTTGAGCGAATCGTCGTCTTTCTTTTTTCATCTTTGACCCGAGAATAACGGTCGAGAGTGATATCAGAACTTGATCGGAACTCGGGAAGAATAAAAAGACCTGAGTATTGATCTCTGTCATTGCGGGCCTTGACATTGTGCAACGAAACTGACATTGTATTGAGGCAGAATTGTATACAATGAAACGTTGCATGCAAGAACGTGTGCCGGACTTCAAGCCCATGATTTCTGTCGTCTGGAATGCTTCTAGTATCTATTGTGGCTTGATGAGCTTAGCATCTGACTTGGAAGACCAAAAGCTAGTGTGTACCGGCGACGCCTGCCCCGCCGGTCGAGAACTGACATTACGAGCTAAGGTGTTGTCAATAGTATCATATATTATAGCACCATAATATTAGATACGTTCGCGTCAAACAGACAGATTGCAGTGAGTCCGCTTAACGTCGTGGATTTCTGTCCACGCTACTCCGGTGACATCGAAAAATCTAAAGTAGCGGATAAAAAATGCGGTATCAAGTCACAGATATTAATAGAACTAGATATACGCAATATTCTGGTATGAGTCGGTGCCCTATGACAATCTAGTATGCGACTTAGACGATATTGGCCTACTTCTCATTCCAATTCCAACTTGTACCATGACAACTTGGTTGATCATGCTTCAATTAAGATACAGGATAGAAAGGTGAGTTATTTCTGACATGACCAAGGGAAGAAAGAGATATGCATGATGTATTTCATCTTCGTAAGATTTGCCAAACTATAGCGTCAAGCTTCAGAAAGGAGTATTGAATCTGTAGATACCAATTAGCCAACAACGTCGATAAAATGTAGGAGTGAACCAACGTACGTGGCAGGAACATCACTCTGGGTAAGCCCGGTTTCATTCGAAGGAATACCCAATTTTCCGTTGATGATCGCAACCCTAAAAAAAGCAATGGTTCATGGATTTTTCCATCTCGGCATAGAAAGTAGGCATACCTCATATCCACATCGAGGTTGAGCAGGTCAAGATGATCCGATGAGCTGATAATGACAGTACTCAATCCCCTTGAGTGAGTTTCACGTTCTCAATATCGCCGGAGTCCGCTGTCCCAAGAATAGGTACGACGACCTCAAAGCTGTGGCCAAAGGACAGGTATTAAGCACTATCAAAATCCCAGCGAAGATTGCGATGCAATCTAAGGGAATTTCAACGAGCCGAGAGCTGCTGGTTTCGACTGTTGAAACTATGTAACAAGTGGATTTGATGAAAGTCACATACCGTTGAAGAATACGCTTTGCAAACCTTGATAAGTATAAGATGATAATCTTATATGTCAAACTTACTCACGTTGCGAGATTGGCGATGAGAGACTCAAGCAAATAGACATGACTAACAAGGATGAGATTGCCATCGAGGATTACTCTCGCCGAAGTAGGAGCACCGCAGACGAATGCAGATAGAGTAAAGAAAAAGGTACTGAACAACACGTTACAGATGGGAGACATATCGAAACTATCCCTTTTATACTCCATTGGCTTCGGTATGGCTGAAACGTACATCTTTTCCGAGTGCGGACAGGTTGGCTCACTTATTGAGGATCATCCAGTGAAGCGAGACGTAGCCATATAAAACGTGGACCTGGGGTGCTCAGTGGTGGAATGAGAAGAAAATCTGCTAGGATTGCAAGGGAGGACACAGAACAGAACGCAATAAGCTCTTGCTGATCTCGTGATGGAGGGTCACATCCAGAGGAGGATGAGGTTGTAACACAACAGGATATTCATCACTATACACTGAAGTTCTGGAAGTATGTGTATCAAGACTGTTCTCCAAGAATACATGATGCGGAGCGGGAGAGTATCTCATCGTGGGCGAGTAGTACTTTAGTGACGGCGACGAACATGAAGACGGTGACGGTAGAGGCGGGTTGAACGTGTAAATGGGCTGCTGTGAGGCTATGGGTGGCTGATAAGCAGCATAGTCGTAGATAGATGGCGTGTAAGGTGGTAGGGACTTTGAGTACGTTGGCTTAGGCTGAGGTTTACGAAAGAGCGGCGAGAGGTAGAACTAGAGGAAGACGAGGAACGGAACGAGTGTGACGACGAAGCCTAGAACTAAACACTGGTGAACAACGGGAACAATGAGCAGGAAGGCGGGAAGGTCGTACTGCTGGTAAGAGCAGATAGTTGTCGTAGTGGTGGAGAATGTGATGTTTGGTCCAGCTTGGTCGGCCGGTCAATCATAGCTGAACTAGGAAATGAAAGAAAGAATACGAGGGAAAATAGCACTAGTATCGCGTCCACAAAGGACGTGATACGGTTCGAATGCAACAGCCAGTAATTCAACTTAGACATAAACACATAAATATTGTATTCAGAAAAGTAAGGATATCGGCCAACTAAACAAGTTCATACTGCAACTCAGAGCTTTAAGCTCGAGGAATAGTGGTAAGATTCCCCGTGCTCCACGAATCCGTTGCATAGACACCATTCTCCGTTGCCGCTACCCAAGATCCATCATCATAACCAGGTTGTTCGAACCCACTCGGGACACTGTGGACAGTCTTCCAGTCCGTGCTTGTATAATACGTCGCAAAGCTCCCGTCATTATACGCAATGACCAATCCACCAAGAATATTAGCAGGGTTCGTCGTCCCACCCGAAGCCGCCACGTTCTCCGCATCGGCAGCAATCACATTGACATCCGGGTCCAAGATCGGAATAGTATATGCCTGCATTGTATGCCAGTCTCCACCGTGGCCGAGATAATCACCATTCACGTAAAGAGTGTAGTTGTTGTCGCTGACCATGCACAAGGTAAGTCCCGATCATCCCTGAGAAGCAGACAGCGACTTACGCGTCAAAGATCATCCTTCCACAGACGGCCGCTTTTCCATACGGCGAGTTAATGGTAGTACGGAATGCCCTGTGCCCAACTGGTGCTACGTTTTTTACAGTCTCATTCGTCCAGATTTTCTGTGCTGGATCCATGTCGACCGCAGGCGGGTACACCCACGGGCTGCTCCAAGGTGTCTGTGTCCCTGCTAGCTTCACCACCGGCGTCTCCCAATTAGAATCATCAAAACTCGGGCTGGCCCATCCAGCTGGAGGGACGGCGGAGAGTGTCTTCCATGTCGTGTCCGTGTAGATGATATCCGAGGAACCGTCTTTGTAGTTGACTAGGATAGTCGCGATGAGCGGACCGGCACCCGTTGGCCCACCAGATCCAATGGTATTGTTCACTTGGACGGCAAAAACATTGTCGCCCTCAGGTTCAAGACCGACAGTGTAAGTCACCACGTTTCTCCAGCCCTCGCCAGTTCCGATTTCTCTGCCATTAACGTTTAGCGTGTATACGTCGTCGCTGGGGAGGACATCAACATATGTAAAGCCTAATCAATTCAACATACATTACCTGGACAAGATGATAGTAGCGCAGACAGGACACTTGATATTGGAAGAGGGGATCTTTTTGCGGAATGGCCTAGGTCCGAGATGAGCAACCGGCTCAGAGGTCCAAATCCACTTGGCATTGTCAAAGTAAAGCGAGGAAAATTCATCGCGGGCCTTCAACACTGAGCGAACTGATAATTCGCTGAATTCGCTAGTTTTGACATGATCCGAAGCTATGGAGTTGTCAGTGCCGTGCTCAGAAATGTCAACAGAGAGGACTCGACCTGGACTATGCGGGGCAGCTAAGGAGAGCAGAGCAAGACATAGCAAGGATACAGCTACAGAACAGGACAGACACATGAGTCCAGTGGTAGGGAAAGGGGTGGCTCTTTAGTCACCTTTGAGAAACATTGCTGAAGTGCAATGAATATTAGTACCTCTTAGGTATCCATGCTTTTATACCCGCTCGCATGCATAGATACTTCATCCAACAACCTAAGTCCTGACATTCAGTATGAAGTTTGAGGATGCTTCTGATGCTCTCGGTATGTCGAATGAGAGCACATAGTCCAGAAGCCGTCAATTAAAACGTACCTATTGAATAGGTCTTCCCAAAAATACAGGGCCTTCCAAGACGTATGCCAGAGTAATCCAACTCGTAGATAATGAGCGCTAAGCTCGCGTAGCAGTTCAAAGAATGCAATTCTACCAGCATAGGTAGCTCTAAGTCCAAAAAGGATCATGCCAGTGAGTCTAGGTGGGTGGCTCGACGTTGAGTTGCTTGTGTAACGAACAGAGACCGAGTTTTGTCGTCCAAAGTCAAGGAACATGGGGATATTTGAAAATTTCGGTCTCTTTATGCGATAATGGTGACAGCGAACGTGCGGGGGTTGAAAGATCAACCGAGCCCGACAAGCAAAATTGACATCATGTCACGTGGGAAAACTCAATTTTTAAAATCCGAACCTCTTGAAAGAGCGGACACCAAATTCTCCTTCCAGGCTGGAAATGATGGCATCTAGCGTTGGATAGTACCACTGATTATACATCAATTCCAGTTGTTAGATGTTGACAGATGATGATCTAGTTAGCGCTTAGCCATCATTTTGCTTCTAAACATCTTGAGCGCTTAACTCTCGAGCGAATGGTCGTGTTTTTATTTTCATCGTCAACTCGGAAATAACGGGCAAACGCTGTTCTTGATGTAAGAATCCAAAGACTTAACTAATGATCTGTTCTTTCGGGCTTTGACGTTGAGCACCGAAACTGACATTGTATTGAGACAAAATTAGATATAATGAAACATTGCATGCAAGAACGTGTATAATGCTTCAAGTCCATAATTTCTGTCGTCTGGAATGCTTCTAGTATCTATTGTGGCTTGATTAACTGAGTATCTGACTTGGAAGACTAAAAGCTAGTACGTACCGGCGACGCCTGCTCTACCGGTCGAGAACTGACATTACGAGCTAAGGTATTGTCAATAGTATCATATATTATGGCACCATAATATTAGATACGTTCGCGTCAAACAGGCAGATTACATTGAGTCTGCTTAACGTTGTGGATTTCTGTCCACGCTACTCCGGTGACATCGAAAAATCTAAAGTAGCGGATAAAAAATGCGGTATCAAGTCACAGATACTTAATAGAACTAGATATACGCAATATTCTGGTATGAGTCGGTGCCTTATGACAATCTAGTATGCGACTTGACGACATTGGCCTACTTTTCATTCCAATTCCAACTTGTACCGTGACAACTTGGTTGATCATGCTTCAATTAAGATGCAGAACAAAGAGTTGAGCTATTTCTGACATGGCCAAGGGCAGAAAGAGATATGCATGATATATTTCATCTTCGCGTACACACTATGCAGAAGTTGTTCGTAAGATTTGCCAGACTAAGCGTCAAGCTTCAGAAAGGAGTATTGAATCTGTAGATACCAATTAGCCAACGACGTTGGTAAAGTGTAGGAGTGAACCAACGTACGTGGCAGGAACATCACTCTGGGTAAGCCCGGTTTCATTCGAAGGAATACCCAATTTTCCGTTGATGGTCGCAACCCTAAAAATGCGATGGCTCATAGATTTTTCCATCTCGGCATAGAAAGTAGGCATACCTCATATCCACATCGAGGTTGAGCAGGTCAAGATGATCCGATGAAGTGATAATGATAGTACCCAGTCCTCCTTCAGTGAGTTTCACGTTCTCAATATCGCCGGAGTCCGCTGTCCCAAGAATAGGTACGACGACGGGGTCCCCAAAGGTGTGGTCAAAGGACAGGTATTCAGTGCCATTGATACCAACGGACATTGCGACGCGGTCCAAGGAAATTTCAACGAGACGAGAGTTGCTGACTGTGACCGTTGAAACCATGAGATGGGCTGATTGAATGAAAGTAACATACCGTTGAAGGAAACGCTGTTCAAACCTTGGTGAGTACGAGATGATGGCCATGCATGTCAAAAATTACTCACGTTGCGAGATTGGTGACGAGAGACTCAAGCTAATAGACGTGAATAACATCACTTAAGGAAACGAGGGAGAGGGTACATACTGTCATAGTGACAGCGATGCTAGAGACGAGATCGTCAGCGAGGGTTGCTCTCAACGAAGTGGGAGCACCGCAGACGAATGCAGCTAGAGTAAGGAAAAAGATACTGAACAACATGTTGCAGATGGGAGACATCGACAGAAAGTGTTCCTTTTATACTCCATTCGCTTGGGTATGAGCTGAAACACGCATATTTTCCGAGTACAGGCGGGTTGGCTCATGTATTGAGGATCATCCAGTGAAGCGAGACGTAGCCCCAATAAACTTGAACCTGGAGTTCTCAGTGGTGGAGTGAGAAGAAAATCTGCGGAGATTGCAAGGGAAAATACTCGAAACAGAACGCGCTGAGCTCTTGCCGATCGCGTGATGGAGGGTCGCATCCAGAGGAGCATGAGGTTGTGGAGACCTCTCAGTCAGTAAATGTATGTGGAAAAACTAATCGTGACTCGCTTAGCACTTCAGGGTATTGCACTGTGCGTCATATCATCGGGATCACGGATTCGGTACCATTGTTGCTTGCGAAAAATTGATGAACCTAGCTCTGAGGCAGAATACATTTCGATTCGAGCCCTTCCCAGAAGATTGGCAAAGACGAGAAATAAGAGCGTTGAGTGAGAATGACAGAAGCGATTAAGACCGCTAGCATGGTCAAAATCTACTCGCCAAAACCTTTCTGTTGAAAAGGTGGTTTACCAAGGTCCCGGGCGCTGACTACACGTTCTCGACCCACAAATTCTTCGACGTCGGCAGCCTTCGCTTATTAAGTAAAACTTCTTTATGGGATCCTCAGTTTTCACGGGTCAAGTTCCTAAAAATTCCGTAAGCTGTGCCTCCCGCAAAGATCAAATTTCCGTCAGACGAAAACCTGTGATACATTATGTCACTCATATTCATATAATACGTGAGCTGACTATTCCTCTCACCTTGTGTGTGCTGGAACAGTGTTTGTATCGAAGGTTTCGCCGCTAAAACCTCGTAGATGTAGAACACGAAACTTTTCAGTTAGCGCGCAGTATAGCTTGAATGCGTCTGCTCCACGATGTGTGAACCCCGTTTTGATGGCAAGCGTGCTGAGATATATTGAAAAGTGAAGTTCCCGTGCTGTGACGTGAAAGTCAATGGTTAAGTTATACTTAGTCGGACTCCGAGTCGGAGGCAGATAGATGAATCGGCCCGGCAGCCCTCAACGGAAATAGCCGGCGTGACGGTAACCATACGAACGGTCCTCTCAAGTTTTTTTTTTGTGGTCAGATAGTTGCTCTTCCAGAGGAGGGACATGTCAAGGACGTTGCACTAGGCCTGTTAGTAAACCGAGGTCTTCCATCCTCAGAAGCATTCCTCTCATCTGATGGAAGGTTCAATCGTGGCCTGTCAGACGGTATACCCATTATGTCGCTCACTCTATGTCATGTCGCGAGAACTTACAATGGTTCCATGGACAATTTAGCGAATACCGTTATCAATTTCTCTTTGGTCGCGACTTCATATCATTACTAATTAACTTCTCTCGGTTGGCTTGTTGATATCCAACAACTTACAGACTATCGCTATTATTCCGCGTGTTGTAATCCATGTGTTTGGTGCAGTAACCCTTTGAAATCATACAAGATGCGTGCCTTCTCTTCCTTTGATCTGGAATATTGGTTTTCTCAACTAGTGCACGACGTTTGGACTTGGAAATTTACAATATTGCAATTCCCCTCCATACTTTATTATCGTTCAGTCTTTGTTCCCTTTCCTGCCTCACCTCGATAGCCCTGACAAAGGTTCGCTTCGTTTCATCTCTGCAATCGAAGCTTATGGCTTTGGAAGGTATAGCTGTCAAGTTGCATCTTACGTTTGTCGCTGACTGTTCTACAATACTGAAATTAGTGCTGCCCGGTTCGTTTACCTCAGTATCATGGGTGACATCGACTTGCTCTACAATGAACGTGGTCCAGTTCTGGAGAATGTCATTGCTTGAATAAGTCCTTGCATGAAATGAAACAAACTAAGGAGCACTTTGCGTCGTGACCCTCGGAATGCCGGTCACTACGGCCAACAATGTTCGACTATTGCAGATGACCACGATGTCGACAAATGTTGTTGAACAAACTGAATATGGAATTAATACGATCTGGCGAATCAGGTTCACAGGAATGAACGTTGTCAACATTAAAATTGTTAGGCATGAAAATGGTGTACTAGGCTGGATTCTTCGCAAACTAGTGGGGACGAAAGCACACCCGTTCACAATCGCCAAGCTTCATCGCGCTCCCAGAAAGCTTTACAAACTAAGGTAGACTTGCTCAGTCGTATCTAGACTTACAGTATATCTACCTTATATACCACAAAAGTACATAATGCTACAAACTTTCTACATGTTTCCTATGCTTTCTCCTCGGAATCAGCAACTCTGTGATGCGCGGATTGCCATATTCCAACACGAAGAGGTCATGATATTTTCGCTCTCCACCAACGTTGCACAAAAGAATAAACAAACATACACCTTTAAATTTGGACCGGTACTTCACAGTGGATTGACCCACATCATCTCTGACCAGCGGCTTCACTCCAAAGCGATGCTCTCAAGTTTTTCGTTCTTGCCGAAAATATTTCTACCTCGACACTGTTCTTGGATCACCTTATTCAGCTATTCACCGTCCATCACAACGGGTCCAATTTTCAGGAGGTTGACAGAAACATTCGATAAGATAGTATGTCTCCCTGGCATTGTTCAAGTCAGTGCTCCCACCAGCAACGGAAAGATTGTCTGTGATGAGCTTGCTTTCCTAGATGACAGAGCATCTCAAGGCTGATCATGGCGTAGTTCGTAAAATGGATAAATTGCCCTTCACATGGGACAGAAAAACATACAAGTTCGGTCTCCAGATTTGAAATTTCATAGTAACGGGCCGGTTTTCCCCGGTGCTCTTTTCTCTGCTGAATTCAGTCCGCTGCCCTGACTCCGAGTCAGTTGCAGCGTAATTCTCAATATCATCCGATGACTCTTTGAGGACAGCCTAACCTGGCCCTAATCACTGTCTCATTCTACCTCGGCCTGTTACCGCCAATGCCTGCACTCACAGACCTGCTTGGAGCGCAAGCAAAGTTGTCTGTTGGTCCGCACTACACACACTTGGCCAGTGGCATGTCATATTACTGGCTGGCAGGATCTAGGCAGAATATAGGCGAAGGGTACGTCCCGCACTATTGACAAGGAAGAACAGTACTGTGGCTATAGTAGCAGAGATGGCTAGTCTATCCGTTTTCCTTTATTCACCTCATATTGACTTAGTATCAAAGAGATACATCTAGTAGAGAGGGGAGTTTTTTCTGCGATCTGCACCTGTCACACGTTGTGTTAGCTTCTTCGTGACCTCAACCACCTTTCACATGCCCACATCGATTTAAAACCTTAGTCATCGCCAACTCCAACACTTCCTTTACGCCGCGTACGATGTTCCACTTACGACGACAGAAATCAACTCGAAGTCGGCATGACTCTCAAGAGATGTGGGTTCCACCTCAGGCTTGCATATATGATGATGAAACTGAAACTAAAAGGCGTTGTTAGAGCTACCACGAATGCGACAGTGGCAGATGCAATACGCCACTTGGATGTAATGGCACGTTCTGTACCAGAGCTTGTACTCGCACCCGATCCTCTGAATTCTCAGATACCCGACATTCTTCGTGCGACACGACCGTTGCTTGATACCGACCGTAATCGCATACTGGAAAACATCGACCTGTTGCAACTACAGCTCTCAGGGTACGATGCCCTGCTGAACCGCATCGATGATGTGAGATCAGAGATTCAACGCCGTCGCGATGCAGGCCATAGGTATACGATGTCCTACTCGTCAGCACTAGCACCGATCCGGCGTCTTCCCACCGGGATTCTTCGTGCTGTATTTCGCGAGATACAGATTTCACAGTGGTCCAACGTCGACTCGCCACCAAAGATAAAGTCAGGCAAGTTCCTGAACTTTACACAGGGTCCGTGGGAGCTTAGCCATGTGTGCGGTGCTTGGAGAGATATTGTTTTGTCATTTCCATAGCTCTGGTCGCATATAGTCGTGCGATTATGGACAGGCAAGGGATCCAAGACACTGCATAATACACTATCTGCACTCCAAGTCATGATTCTTCGTTCGGCCGAACGGCCTCTCGATATCGTCTTGGTAGCAAAATACAACGACCTTGAGGATGCAGGGATCCAAGTCCTCCACATATTCTTTCAGGAGTCATATCGGTGGAGGAGCATAGAATTAGGTCTATGCTTCCCTTTGTTGGAACATTTAACGAACGTTCGCGGAAGGATCCCTTGTTTGGAATCGCTGAAAATAACGACTCCAGACCCTCGCACCGAGCTACCTGACAAGGTTCGAAACATATTTCTTGATGTTCCTCGCCTTCGAAAGGTCGTTTCAGAGGGGCCCTATAAGCCTGGCGAGTTCAATTTCCCTCTTCATATCACCTCATCTGGCGACACACATGAGCGATGCTATCGGTCTTGAAGCGTTTCAATCTCTCGTGGAATGCCGTCTCCGTGATTATAATGAATGGCGCGAACCCAACCTCTTACCTTCTCATCGCATCCACCTTCCCAATCTCCGATGCGTTTTTTTATCGACACCGCGTCTACTTGCGCATCTACACCTACCTTCTTTAGACTACCTCCTGATTGCTCAAACTGATAAGTCTCCTGAACGTATGGGAGACCTCGTCTTGGTAGTAAACAAGTTCGTCCACCGTTCTCGTTGCACCCTTACCAGCTTAGCCCTTTGTCACCCCATCGCATTTCATCAGGTCTTCGTCAAAGACTGCCTTTTGTTGATGAAACAGTCTTGTGTCCCTACAAATTGAACTCAACTCTGATTCAAACGTCAAGGTTATTTTCAACCAGCTGGCTTCTCGCACATTCCTCCCAAATTTGCAGCATCTGTCACTGTCGGTTTGCACTTTACCGGGCAGATTAGAGCGGCCTCTTACCTCAATGTTCAGTTCACGAGGCCAGTATCTTCGTTCTATCAAAATATCCTGTGACGAAGCCTACCAGGCGAAGACAATCAATGGATACCTTGAGCCACTACGATTAACTGGTCTTCACATGGTTGTTTCGGTGGAGTCTACACCATGGTATTTTAATGACTTTGAAACCGAATGATACCTCATTGGCACAACAACGGTCTACATCAATTTTAGTCCACGGCCTGTTATGCTATCGGCAATTCATGGAGACGAATTTGGGTGGATCTAGGCGTCCGAAACAGAAACAGATACGGCCGCAGACCATTCGGACGTTACAGAGGCCAGATGAGGATATGTTCATGTACCAAATGTACTGTGGAGAAAGCGTGGGCAACCAAAGGACATTTATTTGAGCCTCTCTCAAAGATGATCGATCAGTATATGAGGGAGTGATTCAGACGAGGCAAGTTGTAATATTTTGTTTGGACTTTGGAACGGCTCGCATGAGGACATGGCTGGCCAAAATTTGGCTGCTCATCAAGCAACACACCCAATTCACCTGCTCAATGTCAACGTCTCGTGATATCGTTACCATATACCCTCTTGCGGCTGCGCCTTACCTCCTTTCATGATCTAACGATTTGAATTGGACGCAACTACCACCTCGTTGCTCCCTTACCCAGTCAACCTTTCATCATTCCATGGCGTCCTATGATGGGTTCATCGATGATGTCTCTTTTTCATTGATATTCTGGCGTCCCTCAAAATCAAACTCTGAAACATCAAGGTGGTCTTCGACATACTTGTGTCGGTCGAATTCCTCCCAAATTTGCAGCGTTTTTTTAAATTGAGGATTCGGTCCATAAAGCCGTCATCGCTACAATTGGACCTATTTACTGCTATGATCAGTGCATGAAGCCAAATTTTCGTTCGGTCAGAATACCTTGCCACGGATCCAATGAATCTTACACGGCTACGGACACTAGGTTCCTAATGGAGAATGCCTATAAGTACAAAGTCTAAGGCTGTTTTAAAGAGTTAAAAGCCGCTAAATACTACGTTGAATGGCTGAGTACGGTTGGTTACGCATTTCAGCACGCTAGCATCACGTAGCGACTTAAAGCAAAGAAGGACTATGTGTAACGCCTCTGACTTCATAGGAATCTGGGAAGATCCATACGCTACAATAGAAATATTCCTCCATATTCAGGCGTTGATCAACCATATCCGACGCCTCTTTTAGCATTATCTCTTACTTTGTTATTTGTTCCATAAGCGAAGTTGATATTATACATGGGATTACCTCGCTGATGAACGAGTTCGTCCATCGTTCACGCTGCTCCCATGCCAGCTAATCTACATTCCGTCTCATTCTATCAGGATTTCATCGGAAACTATCACTTATTGATGACAGTCTCGTGTCCCTAAAAATTAGATACATTCGGTAGGCAAATGATACCTCCAATGCGTCCTTCACCTCTCTCAATTTTCTCCCAAATTTGCTGCATCTGTCACTGTTGATCCCAACCTCTATACAGCCCTCATCACGGAACCAATTTACCGATATGATTACCGACCATAGTCAATTTACGAAGCCGATGTCTTCGTTCGATCCGAGTATCTTGTGGCGATCCCGTTGATGCGGAAAGAATTAATGAACGTCCCCCCACTACAGTCACCTGAACTCCCCATAATCGTTTCTTCGAAAAGTTACACTGATCCGATATCTTATTCTAGAAGTTTGAATGTTCTCAATACATCGTTGGACGACTGTGTACCGTTACACTTTACATATCGATCAAGTTTGTAGCCAATACAATTGCCGAAGTTCTTGAGTACTTGACATTTGGAAGAACTCGTGTATCTAAGTGTAAGGTCGCGTACTTGGATGGTTCAACGCAATCATAGTCAAATTCTAGGGCTCAAGTGTGGACAAATATCCTCAGATGATGAGTAAGAGGTCACCGTAGAATTGCACTGCATTGAGTCATACTAGGCTGTGTCACTATGACAACATCGTAAATGCTATCACGAGCAAAGCGACAGCCGGCTGCGCAGGCAATTTGAGAATTTCGATCTGTGTTTGATGGACGCCCGACTACGGAGAAATGTGAGCCTATGTATCCAAGTTATCTATGGATGGGGAATATAGAACGCACTCATTGCACATGGCGCTTATTGATGAACCTATACGTGCCGTTTTTAACGAAATTCATGCTCTTGACCCCGTTCCACCAGTCCCTGCCAGTGCCCCAATTGCTAGCCTCGGGTTTCATCCACGGTATGAACAGGACTGATCCGTCTATACAACGGACTAGAATTGCCTTTGCTGACTTGTAAAAACATGCCATCCCAGGCTCGTCCCGCACGAAGGAGGGTGGGTCATCCGCTACTGACGGGGAACCAAGTTGGATGGTGCATCCATCAAGAGCATACACAGTGATGGGACGCTAACAAGATAAAGATCAGGTGGAAGCACGGGTGAGTTTTGACAAGGATTATACCTGATGTCCGATAGCTCGATGCCGCCGAACAATAGATTCAGCAGACATGGTCGTGAAATCTACGACAGAATCGTCGTACGTGATCAGTGGCGCATGAGATGCTTCTCCAATCTGCGGAGTTGCTTTTGCCTGAGAAAGAGCTTTAGTAGGGCGAAACGATAATCTAAAGGAGAACCCAACAGTCCCTGCTATCATGTCCCGTAGTATAGAAACTAGGAGCTTGCCTCCCTGTTCAGCTGTCATGTCTTGTAAATCAGAGTATGTCGCTGTCGGAGCGATAGCCTGTGCAACCGGCGTGTCAGAGAAGCAAAGACCACAAATGGCTGCTCTACCAGTTTGACTGACCCCCATACGTCGCCGGCATCTATTCCTTCTTGCCACTTTAGCATGCTAATGATGGAAACGCCAGTCTCCGATTCTCCATTCAAAATTGCGTGTTGTATGGGTGCCGGTCCGCGTAATTTTGGAAGAAGGGAAGGGTGAACGTTAAGCCTCCTCGTCGAGGAAAAGTGGTCAAGAAAACGACTAGATATGATACGTCCAAATGAAGCAGTGATCAGCAGATTGTTAGGTGACACGCCTTCGGAAAACGGTGCTGGTGGCTATTATATGCACATTGAATGATGAGGAAGACAAGTATAGACAATCTCTCACTGTCCAATGCCTGAATGCAGATTTTTCATGAGGAATGAGATGTACGGGTATCTCTAAAGATTCTCCTAGTTCTTTAAGGGGTGCTGTCGAGACATCTGCATCAGAACCAGTTCTGCCCGTGTATTCAAGAACTCACAGACAGAAAGTTTCGAGCCCCGCCGTCCTACACGTTCATCAGGATTCGTGGCAATTTCGAGGGATGACCAAACATCTGGGAAGGTGGTAAATGTATCCAGTAACAGTGCGAATGACAGTGGTGAAACCTTGAGCCTCGAATAGTTCCTTCAGGACGATACAGGAGAATTTTTCGCGGCCAAGGAAAAGAATTTTAAACTTTTCTGTCGCCGATGAGAATTTCCTGGAGTGTCTGCCCGTCCGTATGGGCGTGAAAAGAGAGAGTCGTGGCCAAGGCATATGATAGAAGGTGCTTCATCACGTGCTGTGGATACGCGCTTGACCGTCTTACTCGGTCCGCCCTTTACTCGAATCCTGATGGTAACACCCAGCCCCAGATCCCCGGCTTGTTCACACATATTACTCACATTGAAGTTGCAATGCGGTAAATAATACGTGTACATGACAGAAAGCCCTAGAACCTAGACGTGAGCAAATGCTGGTCTAGGTGCTCCGGGCTGGTGGCTGAAAGGTTTTTTTTATCCAGTCATTTTAGAATCAAGATCAGGACTCAGAAATACCCAGCCCGCGACACACTAGAAGGATAAATCGATAATTATGCTCAACGGCTGCTCATGTAGCCTTAGAAGCTATACGTAGCAGCTCTGATAACAGCACTAAGACCACTTCCGGGGGGAACCGTTCATCGAGTCATCGGAAGGAACCTGGAGCTCCGAATCCGCATCCGTCGTGGCGAGAAACCGCCCTGGAATTTTTTGCTTGTCCCACCTTGACGTACATGCAGAAATGAACGCATCGATATTCTGCACACTAGGCAGGCAGGTTACCAAGCTGATTCCTCACAGATGATCTAACGTGTACTTCTTAGCACCATGCGAGATTGCGGCGAGGTTCAATATTAGTCTGATCCATGCCCTAATCAACGGTTCATTCATTTAGGCATCGCTGAAATCGCATGGGACTGTCTTCTCTTTTCATGCACTTTCCTTGCAGCACCTAAAAATGTTCGGAGCAACTAGAGGGGCAGGCAGTATGATGCGATCACACCTCATTGCTTGCAGATTATGACGCATGGTCTAAAAGTGCCACTTTGCCGACGGCGAGTAACGAGGTCCTCCGCTATACGGAACGAAAATCCCGGTCGAGCGACGGAGGGCTTTACGCGGTGTACATTGTATCGCTTCATCTCAATTGACGTCAGGTGTACACCTACTGATGATCGATTAAATTATACGTTTTATCGCTCCATACAGTTTCCGGGGCCACCGTAATGTCCTAGATTTATCTACCTTATCTGGAGGAATTGATTTAATCCATCAGGTCAAAATCTCATCTGGGCCCTGGGGACTTAGACGTCGTCCAGTCTTTGGGAATCCCCGGGTCATGTAAATCCTAGTACGTGAAGTCTTTCTAAACTTTGACCGCGACTCTCTGATCGCTAGAATAAAGATACCGTGCTGTCGGAGTCAAAACGTTACAACAACCCCTTCCGTTTATTTCAATTTCCTCCCCCGCACAAGTCGTGGTCGGAGTCTATCGATTGGCATTCAAGATATTTAAATGTCTTTTATGTCGCGCGTCTTGCTGTTGGTACCCGGCCATGACGACTGTCGATTACTTTCCAATTCAGGATCTTCCCACCGAGCTAGAGAGAGAGATCTTCGAGACCGCCGCATACATGCGACCCAGTAGTGCTCTTGATCTCGTTCTAGTAGCTCGCAAGGTCCGGGCATGGTGGGTACCGTACTACTTCATCATGGCCTCAGCGGACGCTGACGCCCTGCTAGGATACAGCCACTGATCTACGAGATGGTCACGCTGGGGACTGATGACACTTCCTTGTTCCTACGAACGATGGGTGATTTACCCGTAGCATTCTTCCAACAGAACGTCAAGAGATTGTGCCTCACCGTATCTGTGGGGCCCGAGGCTGCAGCGCGAATCTTAGCGACTTGTTCGGGCCTCCAAAGCCTGGCATGTTGGGTCGACTTTAGAGCAGCCCATCTTCAGGTACAATTCTCCCCGTTGATCGCTTCTCAACACCTGCGACGACTTTCCATGGAAATCAGGCATTTCCGACAGCTCTGTAAAGACCCTCTTTGTCACGGCGCCCTGTTTCGGTCCTTAACCCGCTTGGACCTCATATATTGGGAACCCGGCGAACTAGACGTCTGTGAATTAGCGGCCCTACCACATTTGACTCACCTTTGCATAATCATTCGCGATATCCCCGTCACGGAAGCTTATCTTCTTTCTGTCATTTCTCTGTGTCCGTCGCTCAATGTCATGGCGGTCCTTATCGACGAGGGGACCGATCCGGTACCTACACGGGACTGGAGGATTGTTTGGTTGCCATATCCTGTTATGGTGTTAGACTGGGAAGCGCCGTTCCGAGGGCAGGAGGATACGTGGTCCAGGGCGGAAGATATCGTAAAAAGCAGAGAACGGGAGCTGGCAAGTTTGCCAAGTCTAGGTGATTTGACTTATTATCTGGCGGCATCGAGTGGAAATTAATGTACTTTTGGAGATCTGGCACACAAATGGACCTAAAGGTTTTCGCCCATCACATGGTCACGCCACACGGTTGCGAAGGCAAAGTTAGACTTTACTTGGTCGCTGGAACGCCTACCACTCGTAAGGTTTACTGGATCATCATCCTGTCCTTGACTAAGCAAATCGGGTTTAATCTATAGTGCGCTGGACATCCTGTGCCGTTATGCGCACATTCCCAGGAGAACGTGAAAACGATAGTATTTCTAGACCACGCGGGTATCAGTGGCTTCGCTGGTAGATGGCACTCTCCTGTAAGGGAAGTAGATACTCATGGTCCTTCTTCCGTTACCTACATACCAGTTGAATCGCGTGGGACGAGATTGATACAGGAACAATTCTAAGCACCAATGAATAATTTATTTGTCCCGACTTCCAACTTCTAAATTCGCATGAGCGTTCTATTTTACGAAGCATCCAACGTGGGTAGCTAACATCCTGGCGACAAGCGCATAAGCCCCTCCGGAGTTGGTATTTTCTGCGGTCATAAGGGGAATAATACTTGACCGAATGCAGGGCACAACAAAGAGGTTCGAATATTACATGACAAATTAGGACCAACACGAATAATTTTCTTACGGACTTCCACCATGATGCAGCCCTACGACCGTCTTCATTTACCCAGGAATCGCACCAACTCGGTAACTACCGCTTCGCTCTTCTCCTGTTGAATCCAATGGCCTGCACCGTCGATAAGCACCACATCATTCTCATCCATCCTCCCACAGACCTCGTTCTTCATTCTCACCAAAGCCCCCGGAGCTTGATAAACGCCCCAGTCTAGCTTACCCGCAATGAACATCGCGGGGACCTCTACGCCTTTTCCAGCATACTCGGACAAATCTCGAGACCATCGCGAATCAATGGCGCAGCGGTACCAATTTAGGCCGCCTTGAAAGCCAGTACGGGAGTATTCGTGGGCGTAGGTGGAGAGCTCAGAGGGTGTGAGCCAGGGTATTTCGGGCGTGCTTTGGGAGCAGCGGACCGCATCAGGCATGGTTTCGTCCTGGAGCATCACGTAGTACCTCGGCAACTCTTTCATTTCGTCTATTGACGCAAGGGGATGAGGAACACTGTTTCCCAGTCCGGTCCCGTCTGCTCCTTTGGCGTGGAAATACGCACGGAGAAACTGCTCCAACCGCTGACCTTCCATTAAATGCTTGTTAGCATCCGGGGTAGAGAAATACGTGGTGTAGTGTTTTCGGGGAGGATTCATTAGGGACAGCGGTTTTTCGAGTGCATTGGTGGGGAAAAGAGGTGCATTAGGTGCCCCAAGCCCCGTGAATGGAGCACTCATGAATACAACGGACTGAAAGATATCTGGGCGGGTGAGAGCGCAGAAACCTGCAACGAGGGATCCGAAGTCATGCCCCACAACTGATGCAGTTGAGTAGCCAAGAGTATGAACTAATGTCACAATATCTTGGACTAATTGGGACATACGAAAAGGCGCCAAGTCGTTGTCATATTGAACAGGCGAGGCGGCTGTTTTGCCGTAACCCCATTGGTCTGGAGCGACGACGTGATATCCCGCCTGTGAGAGAGGATAAATTACTTTACGCCACGAGTAGGCAAGCTCTGGAAATCCATGAAGAAGGACAACTAGAGGAGCATCCGATAAAGGCTCAACGGCTTCCAGGACGTGATGTTCAGAGTCTCGGAGTCGAATTTTACGACATATGATGTTGACGAGAGTGTCGGGATGATATGAGCAGTAACAATCGGAGCCGACCATGGTAGACTGGGGCAACACTTCGGCCAAACTATGGGTACATCACTTCCACAGTCATTCAGAATTCAGGTCCCCCCCGGGCCGTGCCGATTTCCGATATGTCGCAGGCAATCTCCGTATTGACTTTTTGGTACTCCGAGCAGGCTTTTGCGGAATAAGAACAGCTCTCCGAGCATGCCTAAATGTAACAGACATTTCCTGAATATTGCGGCGACTTAGTCTGTGGCGTGTTCGCCAAAACCTTGAACGTATAGTGGCGAGAGACCTCCACCGCCTCTGCGACACTCGCGGTGGTTATCGAGATGATCACCAGGCTCTTGCAATTCTGTAGCGATTCTGGACTTTAGTGGATGGGCCCCAGGCGAATTGAACCGCATGCCCAAATGTCATGTCAAAACTAAGACGCGTGGCCATACAGACCCTCAGCGTAAATCAAGAAGGCATCCGATGTATAAAGGTTACTACAAAAGTGACTTTGGTTATTTATATGACAATAGGAAAAAGAGGAGACAGATAGGGGCGCCAAGTTATGGGAACTCGTAACGCGATATCTGGTATACTTCTCTATTCGCAGAGACCACATTACAGAATCTGAACAATGATGGCTTTGGCAGTCAATAGATCAACACGTTACTTCTGTTCCGGCATGCTTGGAGATCCACGGGTCTAGGAGCATTCAGTACCTTTAGGGCCCGGGCGGCCATGAAACTGCCAAGTGTCCGAACCGGAACCTCGTGAGTGAACCTGTGTGTTGCCTCGTTGACTGTTGTCCTCTAGAGTTAAAGTAAAGAGGTGATGTCACGAGTGCAACAATTTTAGGGGTAAAAAACTTAACATTATCCTTCTCCTTGTGTTGATGGACTTTCGGCCTGCAGAGGAGAGCTGGTTGAACCACATTTTGAACTGCTGGGTGGCAGTGTCGTCCCGTCGGGCCGGAGCGGTTATTGCCGAATGCTCTTGTCCGATCCACGTGGCTGAAAATAGCCGAACGTTGGGCAATTGTCCTGGTCATTTCTTCAAGTCATGGCTCGTTTCCGTGCATTCTCCAGTGACGACGACTCCAGCAGCGAAGATGAATCTTATGAAGCACCTGTAGGCGAAAAGGCTAGGCAATCCTTTGCCGCACATTCTGACGACGATATGGACGATGAGGAAGACGAGGAAGAGGCAGAGGGCGACGAAGAAGAGGAGGCGGAGGAGGAGGAAGATGCTGTATCGACGCATTCTGGCTCGTCAGATATGCTCGAGGAGGATCTTATTGTCCCACGGCGGCGGAAAGAGGCACTAGTCGAAGATGAGGATGGTGAATTCCAGGAAGTCAGAGACGACCACCCACCACTGCCACCGGCGCCGTCAAGACCAGACCTCGACGTGCAACGTATGCACGTTATGCAGACGTCTTTTTTCCGTGTGCCAGAAGAAGCAGAAAACATTCGTGCAATGATGCAGGAAGTGCCACACCCAACCCTACGCGTACACAATACCCTGAATAGGAAACATAGCCGTGATTCAGATGGTGACGGACTGAGTTTTGAGCCTAGAGAAGTTCGTTGCACTTGATTTCTGTAATGTGTCGCTGACAATTATTTAGAGAACCTCTTTTGCGCATGACATTGAACCGCCATCTTATCGCCCGTCGCGAAAATATGCAAAAGTTGCAAGTTCAGCATCTGTTTTCGACGGCCATGAAGATGCCTCGGTGGATGCGGGACTAGCATTTGGCAGCTCGTTTCGGGCTGGTTGGGGTCCTGGGGGAACATTGGTTCATCTGGGTAAGCTCGTCGGACCGGCTACTACACTGTATGTGACAGTTCATCTAAATTTCATTCGTAAACTTAAGTTTAATTTCCAGAAAATCTACTCCAATTTCTTCCACGGTCCACAATACCCGGGTCCCTTTGTTTTCGAAACCTACTTCTCCCCATTCCTTATCTTCCCGGGAACTCACTACTAAGCTCTTGCAACACCATCTATCTCATTCACCTATAACCCCAGATGATGCCGGCATACCCTTTGCTAACCCTACATCTCCAAATCTGCATTTTGCCTCTTTTGCCTCTCTCTTCCCTACGACAGATCATTCCTACGAAGCCACAATCTTCCGGTTAGGCCAGGCTCTGTTCGACCCCCTGGACCTTCGACTTGGACCTGATACTACCGTCGACATCAAAAATCGTATTTCAGCGTTAGCACGGAAAACTGCTCTGACTGCATGGCTGGAGCACGCTGTAGCACCTACAGTCGATGCTGCACTACGCGTTCCTGGGACAAGTACTACTGCACGTATATGGACACTGCTGACGGGAAATCAAGTCGAGAAAGCGTGCGAGGTGGCAATGGATGCCGGCTATGTCAAGCTTGCGACACTCGTGTCGCAGGCTGGCGGAGATTTCGACTTTCGCGAAGACTTGAAGGAACAAATAGGGCTGTGGCGGACAGAACATGTCGATGTACACATTGATGAATACGTCAAGAGAGTGTATCGTTTACTCGCCGGGTTAGCGGATACACAGGATTTGGATTGGAAACGCGCATTTGGTATGCACCTGTGGTTCAACGAGCCAATCGATGCACCTATTGCAAAGATCTTCCGGGCATTTGAAAGTTCCGTCGCATCTCTCCCATCGACAAAGGATGGCCATCCGGATGGACTCTTTTCTATCCTGAGACTGTTCGCAGATCCAGCATGCTCATTGACACGAGTGTTGGATCCAGCGTCCTTTGGGTCGTCTCGAATCGATTACACACTTCCATGGCATTTATATATCATCCTATCACGGTGTATGCGTGTCAGAGATTTTTCGGATCGCGACGATCCTGGTGGTCAGAAAGCCGAGGATATGGAGGTAGCAGAAGAAGAGGGAGAAAGAGTAGACGGGCACAGCCCTACAGCGGATTTGATGACGAGCATGTACGCAGGTCAGCTTGAACAGATTGGGCTCATACAAGAAGCGGCGTTTGTTTTGTTGCATATTGAAGGATCTGCCGGGTACGTTGATTAGAACATTTAATCTCTCCTTTTTTGCTGAATTTTTCAAAATTTCTAGTCGGGAAAAGGCTGTCAAAGACCTACTGGCGCGGTCTGCGCACTTACTGGACGACTGGATGGTCCGTGGCCTTGTGGGGAGTTTGAAACTGCCTATGGCTTGGGTACAGGAGGCGCAGGTAAGTCGGGCATCATTGGTGACCTCGCGGTACTGATGCAATCCATAGGCAATATATGCTCTCTATCAAAACTCACCCTTCGAGGCCTATGAATTGTATCTTTCAGCTAGGCTGTACAACCCGGCGCACGACATTGCTGTTGCAGAGCTTGCCCCAGAGGTTGTGTTGCGGAAAGACTTGGAACTTCTCAAGACCATGTTCGGGCGATTCCAGGGTCATGCTGTTGATGCCTGGAGTATTAGGGGAAAGGTAATATCTACTAAAACCCTTACCTCTGTATTGATCTAATCAAAATTCCAGCTATTCGTGGACTATGCAAATGTGCTTACACGGTTACCAGAGTTGTATGACGACGAAAGCACCAGCGCAGAGAAGACGGAGGAGATTGAGACGTTGACGCGCACAGGAGCGAGGCTCGTTGGCCTGTTACCAGACGTGCTGGATGGAAGGCACAAGGAGGCCCTGTCAATAATGCTGGATGCTCTGGTGAAGGTGGTGGATCGGGAGAGACCAGATGTACTGACTCAACTTCATCATATCGATGGGACGACACGGATCCTGCACGTACGTGCGACGGGTGTGAAGCGGTTTTTGAAGAGTATACAAGTTGATTAGTATGTTTGTATTCCCCCTTCGTTCTGAGTAATTTGTCGTTATATATGTCGCTCTGATACGGTGACATTTTTCGTCGGTTTAGGATTCTGCACCATCCCTTCGTTCGATTGCACTATGCTGCGTGACTTTGAAGGCAACTTGTCGATTCTGGTTGGAAAGAATGTTCTGTATAAAGATATCGTTTCAGAGATTCGTTCGTATGTTGTCCATCACATTACGGCCAGCTTGGGTATGGTGCGACAACAAGAGAAATTTTAATTGCGGTGAGTGGAAGTGGCAAAAAGAGATCGGAAAATACGTCCGGTGAGAAGTCTTTGTTGAACAATACCCATGAGACTTTCAATGTTTTCAGTCCGAAGGAAATTAGACTGAAATGATTCGCGGACCTGAAAAAGGTCCCTAGGACGTGTATTTTGCAGGAGTTCTGATGCTGACCGGACGCGAAGTGTATAGAGGAATCTTTCCAGTACACCTACGTACTTCCTCTGAGTCGGTGCAGAAACTCAAGGTGCAATGGTTGGGTGTATAACTTTATTTCAAACAACCTTTCGTTTATATACTTTGTAACAGAATATTCCTTGTGTAGGAAGTGGCGCTAAGATATAGTCAAGGTTGAATAAGGGGGCTCAGAATTTGTTCAGAACACAAACTAGTAAACATGGATTTCTAACCTGAGGTAGGCTCGAAATAGGAGTTCATAGAAGAAACACAAAAAGTAAGCAGTCTTGTAGGTGTCAATGACGAATGGATTATTGCTTTTCAACCGCAAGGAGCCCATCGCTGCAAGTTGCCGGCCCCCATGAGGAGGACCAAAAGTTTCCAAACAGCCTTCGCGGGATCTCGTGGAAGTTCGCGGACGTGGAAACGACAACTTGTAGTTCAGGCGGCTTAATCGGAGCAAGTATTTCCACTATACTCTCCACGTCTCTAGGATTGAAACAGGAAATTCTGATTGAACGAAGTCGTTGGCTCCGCATGCTAACTATAGCGATGAGATGATCCCATAAGTCGGAGACGTGTGTGACAAAGGATACCCGAAGGGTCAGATGTTCCAGATTTGGGAGGAATCTAGCAGATGTAAGAGCGTTTAAGATAATTATTTCGTTCTGAATGAGCTTGACGTCTAAGCACACCAGAGTGTCCATCAATGAGATAGTGCCATCGATGAATGGCGGTTCAATGAAGTTGTTAACGGTGAATTTAGTTAGAGGGCATCGAGAACGATACATGAAGTCGTTCACCATCGGGACAACGTACACATCAAGTGCATCCCCATCACCGGTCATGAGTTCATTCAAGGAAGGTAGGCGCAAATGGGGAAGTATACTGGGTGATGACACCATTAGCCGCTCGACTCTCGGAAGATAGATGTGATAAGGGAGGAAGATTTCGTGATCCGTGCTTTCGTCTGTTTCAAGATGACATTCTACGAGAGATTGGTAACCTTCGAGGTTAGAAACGTTGTCCACACATGCCGCCAAATGGGTGATATGATAAGGAAAAATGAAGTCGCCGAGATCATAGGTGTCATGTAAAGCCACCTTTCGAAGGCAAGGGGCTGCAGCGAAGACACTTCTGACATCTTCAGGCAGCTGCCCCCTGCAGGACAGTGGTATGCACGGAGTCTTCATAGTCAAAGATTCGAGACAAGGGATGTTTCCTCGAACCGCTTTTAACTGCTCTAACAAAGTCAAGGATAACTGTAAATGCATGCTCCTCCACCGAGGTGACTCCTCCAGGATTACGGAAAAGGCTGGGCGGCTGCATACTCGTTGTGTGTCATCATCAAGTTCAAACACAATATCGAGAGGATGCTGTGCCGAACGATCGAGAGGATGCTGTGCCGAACGAGCAATCATGGTCTTGAGTGCAGGCATTGGATCTGGTTGCATTGAATGGTTTGTCCCAAAGCGAAGGACAATATATGACCAGAGTCGAGGATATGATAAAACAATATTCCTCCAATAACCGCATACTTGGCCTAGTGCCCAAGGGCCCTGTGAAAAATCTAACGCCGGAGGTTCCTTTCCCGTGGAACATGATGTGTAAGTCTTGGGGTTGCCATCCCACCACTGCAAGAACTGTATCTCGAGAAACACAGTTCGAAGAATGTCAGCGGGAAGACGTTGGATAGGCGCTCCCGTTGATTGATAGGCCGTCATGTAGTCGTAAACTATATCGCGACGGCCTTGTATCTCCGATCTGACTTCGTCGATGCAGTGCAGCAATCCATCATACACCAACATTTGCGTTTGGAGATCCTTGATACTTTGAAGTATCCAACCACGGTTATCATCAAGTAAGGGGTGAGTTGCCCGAAGAATCTCGCCTATATGAGAATTCAGATCTTCGTGTGGGAGTGAAGGCTTTGGTACCGAACGCAGTGCTTCGTTCAGGTGGTACATCACTCTTTCTGTATCCATGGTGCCTCTAGCCCGGCCGTTTCAGTAACTTTCGTCGTATACACAAGGTAGAACGTACTTGTCTTAGATATCACAGAGGTAAGTTGAGAGTTGTGTCCGTGGGAGTTGTGTCGGAGTCAACATTCAATATAACGGTGTTTGTTGCACGGCACATCAGATGCCGAATACCACTAAGCGCTGGACACACGTTCCACCGTGATCCCAAAAGCCATACCTCTCATAACCTAGCATCTCTCAAGCCAGCTATGATAGAGTTTCTTGTCGAAACACTACTGTGCCGAATGCCTGGAAAATCGATACAGATTCAACAGACGTCAGACGAAGTGAGGCTTGATATACGTAGTGGATATACGTGCCTCAACGGCAAATTAGTCGTAGGTGTCTTGACATCTAACAAGACTGACCGATGATCCATGTACTCCGTTTCGAAGGAAGGCGTCGTTCCACCTTCATCTAGACCAGGCGTGAGAGATCGCTATTTGCCTTTTCAGTGAACATCTCATCGCTGGGTTTAGATAAAGGTACGTTCGCTACGTATACTCTTCAGGCTGCAGAGCAGGCGGGACGAAAACTGGTAACAGGGACACGCTCCTCAAGCGTGCGGACAGGATGTCAGCGACAGGAGACGAAAATGAGGCTCCAAATCGAGACCGAAAATGGAGAAGAACCAACGCAGCATTCGACTTTTTTCCACCCTCTATCTCACTCTTCAGAGCACGCTGACTCGCGTTCACCAATCCACTTCAATATTTGTTATCTTATTCAAAAGATTCTTCGCAGGCTTTGAATTTGGCGGCCCTTTGCCCGAATGCTTGCCAGGTTCCCGTTTCGTCCCCACCTTGCTCCTGTTGAGCCACTTCAAGGTTATGTGAGAGACCAACGATGATGTGATAATGAATTCTGAGTATCGATGGCCCATCAGAGGGTATCAGCGCGTCTACGATGAAAAAGAAAGAGATGAAGCCAAGTCTGACCGAACTGGCCCCATCCTAATCATGAACCTGACTGACTGGACAGCCTCTCCAAATAGCAGGTGGAAAAAGGCGCAGCTAGAGAAAAGATAAATCTTCTCATGAAGTTGACGCTGTTTCTAATTTGAATGGAAGACCTATCATCAATATCGGAACTTGAAGACGTCGTCTATAACACTTACAATCATCTTGGAAGAAACTATCTCCATAATTGAATGTTATTTCTTCACCGGATTGTATTTTCCGAACTGCATACGGATAGCATTCATCGTATTATGCGGTTTGAATGGAAAATGACATACTGGCATATATCCCAATGCGATGTTCCCCGTTCACCAGTTTGACTTTAACGAAACAATTTCAAGACAAACCATCGTTTGGGATGTGGATTCCACTCACTCAAAGAACGGCAGTTGGGTAGCTTGCTATGATTTATGTACCTTGATTCGTTTGAAAGGTACGTGCCATCCACTGTGAGTGTCTTGTTTAACTGGAACATATAGTTTCGTTTTCGATGTCGAGCAAGATCACTTCAGCATGTATAAGAAAAATCACTGAAAGCACGCAAGGCAACGTACCATCGTGTATCCACCGATGGCTCGAAAATGAGCTCCCCAACGTATTCTGCTTTCTTGTTAGGTCAGTCAAAGGCGTCGTTTGTCGGGGACTTGCCGATAATATAGTCATCTTTCTCGGCGGACTCTAAAAGATAGAGACCCAGCCCCCATTGGCTCTCCTTAACCTCCACTGCCTAGATCAAGCACTATTGATGATCGCTGCAACTCACATAATGAGAGGGAGGGACGGGTACCTTCTGCCTGCCGCGCTGGATGGCCATGTTCTTGCAGATCGTGCAGTCATCCAAATCTGGCTGTTGTCAATCGTTGAAAGACTTTCTCTGAACTGACCGCTGACCTCTGATAGAATTTCAGTCAGACCATACGAGCAAAGGAATCGGAAGGCATACCTAGCTCTTCCCTTGTGGCATAGTTCTGGATCGCACTCTTTGCTCTCCACGAAGCACGAGCAAGGGTGCTTCCGACATTCTCTAGTTATGCAATCACAACCAGTCCGTCGGCGGATACACGGCTTTCGATGACCAGCACATTGACAATTACGCATGCAATGAGAGCTGTTTTCGAAACACAAACAGCCAGAATTGGCATCGCAGACACCGTCATGCTCGCAAGGTATATTGCTGTGCTTCCATTAAGACGTGGATCACGCAAAAGGCCAACCACATACGGAGTGAATTTATGATGATCTACATCTAATTATGTTCTGGTCAAGTTGGAAGATAATTGTCAAGGCAGAGATAAATACCTCCGAAGTTCAAGTTCCTGGGACGCGTGGGGGGTCTTTGGCGTGGGAGAGTGTCTACTAAATCGTCTGGGATATATGTACATCGTCGTCTGAAGATCTACAACGAAGAATTAGACGGTATATCCAGTGAAGGACAGACGTCAGCAGACCTCTCGGCAAGGTTTTCTGCAGATGGTCTTGAGTTCACATGGAGTCATATCTGGGGCATGATCCAGCATAACATGCAGCGTCTTGATGTCTTCGGGAGTCCAATACGTCTCCTGAAAGACACGGATGAGATTGCACCAAGACCACTAAAGAAAACATACAATGTAGGGCGGATTTCCACGAAGAAAACAGTTTGCACTACAAGGCTCCGAGATATCGTCAGATAATCTAATGCTCTTCTTTTGAGGTATTTGCTTCACTGGTATTGGACTATATTCCCCTGTAAGCTACTATTAATACAACCCTACATGTTTTCAAGAGGACACCTACAATGAACCACGCAATGACTGACAAGGCAGTTCAGATTATTGCAAAACGTTTCAACATCGAGTGCTCCGGACCCAAAATCAGGCCGATAGGGTAACACGGAGAGCCATGGGAGCAAGTCCCTGCATTAAAAACAAAGTTAGTTATCTAGTACACCCAGGAAAAAAATAGTTCTACCTTCGACGACCAATATTCACAACATCTTGCATGTCCAAGGGAAACACGCCAGTATTATCTATCTCTTCCAAGGTCATATTGTTCAGATCCATCAAGTTCTGCACCGCATCCAAGACGACGATCTCAACTGAATTTGGAAATAAGAACGGTAAAGCATGGAGGGAAAACAAAACGAGACGTTACTATCGGGATCATATAATGTCTGCCACTCAAACTCCTCGTAATAGGTGTGATGCAGCTGGTCTCCATCCTGCGGAATCTCAACAAAATGGGGATTATCTGCAAACGGCATGAAGGCCATGCTATCTGGGTCATCACCGTGAAAGACGCTGCGACTGACCGGAGGCAAAGATTCATAAGCCGAGCACTCCGGAAACAGTGGTGTGACTTCAATAATCTCGATGGTGGGTAGAACAACTTCGACAGGCAGCCAAGAGGTAACAGTCTCGCCATTCTGATATTGTTGGACATAGAATCCACCAGAAATCAGTTTGTCCAAGTTTCCAAGTTTCCATTCGCCTTCATCGTCATCGTCTTCCTCCGATTCCTGGACGGCTAAGTTCTGGATAGACTCTCGACAATATTCCTGTTCCCAAGCGTAAAACGCGTCCCAGGCACTTCTAAATGCTGCTTGAACCACCAAAGTCGTGGGATTATCATCGGTCGGGTCGTCCATAGAAATGCGACGCGGCGTAGCTTTGAAACGTCAAAACTGATGGCAATTTTGAAACAGAGAAATGAAGACAAGTCACGCGTAACGCGTTGGTAACGCGACATCATGCTTCTGGCTTTCGACTTCCGTGTTGCTTTCGTGTACAGAAATTATCTCACCTTTCAACTCACGTTTGCGGACTCACTTGCGCCGTTAGAAACTCCGATTACAGTGACCACATGTTGAGCTAGTTGGTTCCAAACAGTGACGTTGTTCAATCATGATGATCAGTCGTTCCATAGGCGTCGGTGCACTGCAATGATACCTATATAATGTTGATTCTGCATCGCCTTGGCAACCTCCATTCTTCTCTGCGCATTACCATGTCCAATACCACTGAAGTCCCTGACCCATCCACCTACCTCGATCCAGCGTTGACGTCACAGTTCAAGGTCTCCCTATGCCTATATGCTGCTACTCTCGGTGTGAGTCTACCGCTATGAACGTTCTTTCCCGAGCGTACTCTCATAGTTGTGAATAGGGATATCTCTGGGACGTTGCAATTAACTTGGAAAATGATTACCAGCTGCTCTTCAAGCACAGAATCAGGCTTCCAACCGTCATTTATTACACGTCGAGGTTTGCAACCTTCATCTTCTTTATTAGAGCATGTTCACTGATTGTCTTTACGTCGTAGGGTTTTCACCCTATTTTACATCCTTAACTGTTTCATTAGCAGAGGTAAACGGCATGTCATCTTGAATGTATCCATTCCTCACACCCAACTGCTGTGCAGTGGCTGATGTTCCCAATTGCAGTGCTTATCTAATCGTCACGGGAATATGCAATGTCCTCTCCCAGACTTTCACGTCATTACTTTTCTTCCTTCGTGTCATGGCAGTATGCCATAACAACCGATACGTTTTCTTTTTCTTTGCCTTACTGTGGCTCGGGGTAATCGCTGGTGCCATCACTGTCCCTGTGGGCATTCGTAGTGTACACTTTGGAACGACGCAGCAGTGCATCAACGACCGGGTCCCAAAATACAACCAGTTGTCTGTTATCTTTCCTCTCATTTTTGACAGTTGCACGTTTTTCGCTGTCACCTACCGCATCCTCGCTTATACTAGTGTCGACGAAGAAACCGCTCGCGGACGTTTGCGCGCCTTCCGTGGGCGAGGTATTCCCGTCTTTTCCCGCAATCTCCTTCAGAGTGGACAGCAATATTACATGTACGCTTTAGCTTTTCTCTTGTGGTTCTACATGTTTATGAGAACAGTATTGCAGTATGTGGGAACATTATTTGTCTCACTCTCGTACTGGTACCCGGTCTTCCGTCGGTGTATCGTGCGATGTGCACCATTCCAACCCTTGCGGTCATCAATGCTATGGCGTGCATTGTTTTCCGAAAGATTAAATTCGGACTCATTACGCCAGATGGAACAGTAATGTCAACATTTCACGCTTCTTTCGCTACTACTACCGACCTTCATCGGTCAATTCCGCTTGACTGCTTGTCAAGGACTGAAATCACTGGCTCACCGGCATTTGGTGTTGAGTACCAGGAGGCAAAGAATGTGGGGATGGGGCTTCAACCCTTGGGTGCAAATAGTGCATGAGCATCCTGCATATCCTCCGCCGCACCGGATGCCCCAAACTCCAGGATTGTATGCTACTAAAGTTATGGATAGGATAAGATGACATCTCTCCTAGCACTACACACGTGGCTGACTTCCCATGAAGCTTGTGAAAAATCCAATGCGGTTGGTTCTGTCAATGACGAGGCCTTCGGTGGTAGCTTGGGCTCACTTGTGCCATTAGAAGGTGAAGCTCAGATCACAATTGCCACATGTTTGGCTATTTTTTCTGCAGAAAGAATGTGCCGGCTCCAAACAGTGATGTTGTTCAATCATGATGAAAAAAAGATGATCAGCTGGCGTTCCGTAGGCATCGGTGCACTGCAGCGGTACCTATATAACATCTCTGAAACCATCATTCTTCCCTGCACATTACCATGTCCAATACCACTGAACTCCCCGACCCATACACTCACCTCGATCCAGCGTCGACTTCACAGTGGGAGGCGTCCCTATGCCTGTACGCTGCTACTCTCGGTGTAAGTCTACTGCTATAAACGTTCTTTCCCGAGCGTGCTCTGACAATTGTCAATAGGGATATCTCTGGGATGTTGCAATTAACTTGGAAAATGATTACCAGCTGCTCTTCAAGCACAGAATCAAGCTTCCAACCGTCATTTACTACATCTCCAGGTTTATGAATCTTCATCCTCTTCATTAGCGCGTGTTCACTGATTGTATTTACGTGATAGGGTTTTCACCCTAGGTTACATCTTTACCTGTTTCGCAGACAGAGGTAAATGGCATGTCATCTTGAATGTATCCTTCCTTACACCCGATTGCTATGCAGTGGCCAATGTTCCCAATTGCGATGCTCATCAGATCGCCTCAGGAATAGGCAATGTCCTCTCCCAGGCTTTCACGTCGCTACTTTTCTTCCTTCGAGTCACGGCAATATGGCAAAATAACCGATATGTTTTCATTTTGTTCACCTGTCTGTGGTTCGGGGTAATCGCCGGTGCCGTCACTATTCCTTTGAGCGTTCATGGTGCACACATTGGAACGACACAGAAGTGCATCATCGACCATTTCCCAAAATACGACCAGTTGTCCATTATCATGCCTCTCGTTTTTGACAGTTGCGCGTTTTTTGCTATCACCTACCGCATCCTCGTTTATACTAGTATCAATGAAGAAACCGCTCGCGGACGTTTGCGCGCCTTCCGTGGGCGAGGTATTCCCGTCTTTTCCCGCAACCTCCTTCAGAGTGGACAGCAATATTACCTGTAAGCTTTAGCTTTTCTCTTGTGGTTCTACATGTTTATGAGAACAGTATTGCAGTATGTGGGAACATTATCTGCCTCACTCTCGTACTGGTACCCGGTCTTCCGTCGGTGTATCGTGTGATGTTCACCATTCCAAACCTTGCAGTCATCAATGCTATGGCGTGCATTGTTTTCCGGAAGATTAAATTCGGACTCATAACTTCAGATGGAACAGTAATGTCAACGTTTCATGCTTCTTTCGCTATTACTGCCAACCTTCATCGGTCAATTTCGCCTGACTGCTTGTCAAGGACTGAAATCACTGGCTCACCGGCATCTGGTGTTGAGTACCAGGAGGCAAAGAATGCGGAGACGGGGCTTCAACTCCCGGGTGCAAATACTAGTGTATGAGCATCCTGCGAATCCTCCGCCGCGCTGGATATCCCAAATTCCAGGATTATATGTGACTAAAGCTTATCTCTCCTAGCACTACACACGTGGTTAACCCTCTATGAAGCCTGTGAAAAATACAATGCGGTTGGTTCTGTCAATAACGAGGCCTTCGATGGTAGCTCAAGAATACGGCGCGAATGACTTCAGCGGGAGGACACCGGATTGGGGCTAGTTTTGAGGAATATGTTGTCATAGATTTTTGAATAGTATCACAACGTTAATATACCTAATTTGACTTCATCAATTGCGGTTTAGCAAGGCATACTATTCCAAGATCTGCCAATGCGAGTCTTCTATATTTCTGAGTATCCAATCATGGTCGGCATCCAGGAAAGGTCGTGCTGCACGAAGAGTACCAGAGGTATGCGAATTCAGAGATGGGAGTACAGGCTCTGGTACTCAGTGTACCATTGCATCCGAGTGTAAGATAATATCCATCAGATTCATGGAACCTGTCATTCTGCAAAGTGGCAATCTCTGTTAGCGCAATAAAACGTACGCGATAAAAACTCGGCAGTCAGACTCTTTCGATCGGAGTTGCAACTTGACCAAACTAACTTGATCGGCAACAGCCGATAGCGTCTGCATCCATCATGATTTTAACTTCACGAATGATTCGAGGCTTTGCAGTGATTCGTAATGCGTGACACTCAAAACAACAGTGAACGTGGGAGGTCAAAGTCTTTCATCCAGGTCCTTCATGGCATGCTATCGACTTGTGGACATTCTACGTGGCATGATTGCAAAAGTTATCCCCTGTACTCATTCTACGACTTCCCATGAGGACGTCGCTTTAGTGCCAGGGCCAGGTGTTGTGGACGTGCCGCCTTCCTCAATCAGAACTGACTGGCATGAATCAGAGGTGAGCTGTAGGTTTCTTTCATGTTATACACTACCGTAAGAACTTCCAAGGTCTTTATGGTATCAGTCATCCAAAAGGCCGCAAACCAGTCTGCCCTTAGCCAACTCGATACGACATCTAATGGCAAATGGGAGGACTGGCAACTTTTGTATGCCGCAGCTCAGGAACTCTTCGTCTCTACGTCGGCGCCGTTGGCCTCTTCTACAAGCAAACCAATGGCAGACTATGGTTCCTCTTTCTCTGAACTATTGGACATTCTGGTCGAACGTGCAGAGAGCGCCCTCTACAGGATGCAGGTGTCAGGTTATGAAGGATATGAACCGGATGTATTCGACTTAGTCGCTACAACTTGCTCTTCGCTGCCTATTGACAGCGAGTCCCCGCTTTCCGAGACGATGACCGCCCGCTTCTTCAGGATCCTAAATGAATACTGGGAAGAAGAACGCAAATTTCGATGGACAGCTATTTGGTCTCCTATGCCGTGGTCGTCGGCGTCGCGTACGGA
Source organism: Armillaria sp. CMW 4456 (assembly GCA_028551335.1). Lineage (NCBI taxonomy): Eukaryota > Fungi > Basidiomycota > Agaricomycetes > Agaricales > Physalacriaceae > Armillaria > Armillaria sp. CMW 4456. The sequence goes on from JANDKJ010000316.1 coordinate 37,968, forward strand.
ACAACCTGATATACTGTTAGTTGGTGAGTGCAACTAAATACTACGAGCTCAACTACCTCCAAACTCTTCTGCTAGGCTTGACAGGCCAATGCGCGGTCAATTTCTCGTCTCGAACTCTTAACGACTCGCTTCACAAACACCTCAACAGAGGTTTTATTTTTTTCCCTCCCATGGTGTGGCTTGAATGCAAACATGACGGTTACGATCTATCCCACACACTCGGCGGTTATGCCAAACTCAGACGCAAACGTGGAGCTAACAAGAGAGAAGACGCAGCTCTCTGGCAAAGTGCCATGACATTCGGTTTGCTAGAGGCTGTCTTCGATGTCCACATCCCAGAAGACTTTATACTTTCCAGTGGCGAGAACAATCGGAGAGTATTGACAAGCGACATGATGTCAATACTTGTCTTTGACTGGCTTATCCGTTTCCTCGCAGTTGAGAAGAAGAATCAGCAGTCAGGAAAGGTGTGGTCCATTCGCATCCAGAACGCTCTCTCATGGGCGAACAACGCGCTCGCGGAGGAATGTCTTGCGCGACGCAAGATTTTGCATCGTGGTGGAATTTCGCAACGCGAAACAGATCACATCCTCTGTATTACTGGGACGATCCTAGAGACGTTATCCGATTGCGCCTACCTGGCAGGCATCGTGGGGGAGCCATCTCTGGGTACGCTCACGAAGGGCATCCTTGCCGATACCTATATCGAGATGCTCGTCGATGTGGGCTGGTGTCCTTTCTCCGTACACAAAATTGTGCCCCGAACGCTCTCCTTACTTGCCTACGCCACGACGTGTGACCCGCCTGTAAGGGAGTCTCCTGACGAGCACCGCAGTTGTACTCCCGACGTGTGTGGGTTCTATAAGGTCGATAATAGGACATACAAGAACAAGCATTTTGCCCCCTGTGACGGGAATTGCCAATACCTTGTCCCGTCCAGCGACCATGTCATGGGTTTCCTGGAGGAGGCCGAGATCCCAGTCATGTTGGTTAACGAATCGAGAATTACCGTACGCAGAGCATCGTCTGGCCCTTATGTTGCGATTTCACACGTCTGGGCCGATGGTTTGGGTAGTACCACTGAGAAGGGACTGCCTGCCTGCCAAGTAGCAAGGATCGCGAGACTTTCGTCGCGACTTATCCCAGGTGGCGCATTCTGGATCGACGCACTCTGCGTTCCCGAGCTACGCGAGTTTAGGAAGAAGGCCATCAGGATGATGGCACGGACGTACAGACAGGCCCATACAGTACTGGTCATTGATGCAGGCATCAGTGCGTGCCCGCCTTCCATGCCCACCACGGAAAAGCTGTTACGCATCAAGATGTCGGGGTGGATGCAGCGGCTGTGGACACTGCAGGAAGGCATGCTTGCCCGGAAACTTGTCTTCCAGATCTCGGATGAGCAGGTCGAGGCGTCGTCTTTCCTAGACGGTATCATTGGTGAAGGGTTCCGAATCTCAAGCTTCCCAGGCCTTACCATCACCCCGCCATCCATGAGGGGCATCGCTGAATCAGTAGCTTTCCTCATGCAGCCAGCGATGGATGACTCAATCCACACCTTGGGACAGATCCTCGGCTACCTAGAGGGTCGCGCAACCAGCAAGGCTGAGGATGAGACAGTTGCAATATCTGGCCTCCTTGGGCTTGATCCGGGAAACTTGTATGATTACAAGTCAGCAGATGACCGCATGAGGGCATTTCTCCTACTCCTTCATAAGATCCCTCGTGGCCTCCCCTTCGCGTCTACTCCCAAGCTCCCATTTGAAGGCTTCAGATGGGCCCCACGAAGTATTGCATCTATCGGGGCCCTGGAAGTCGACTCTGATGTCCTGTGTACTGCCGCTGGTCTTGAGGGGGAGTATACATTGGTCTATTTCGAGGAGGAACTCCAACTCGATCATGAACATAATGGTGCTATCTTCCGAGTATCTGAAGATTCCAACACTTCGGCCTACACAATAGTCCTCGACGATGACCCGCCTCCGGACTTGTGTGTAAATGCGATCCTCATTCATTCCTCCACACTCCCTTCTCAATCTGGTGCGGCAACAAATTGTGCTGTTATTTCCATACATCCCATGTCAATACCAAGTGTGCGGGCTCAAGACGAGAATAATCAGTTGACTTGCGATTATGGTGCTTCCGCATCACTCACAAACTTGTCGATTGATCGGGATCCATCGGTGCCCATGAAATGCGGAACGCAGATGAGAAGACAGATTCTTCTTCGATAGGCATGGCTATATGGTGTCGGAGAGCAGGTGTGGCGTTCTCCTTCGTCCTTTCATCTTGCGCTCTCTAATAGCCGTCATTAATACTTCGAGACGGATTGGCATCCATGAAGGATCGTGGGGTTGTTGGTAGTGGAATGAGGAGGAGGCGAGAGCTAGTACTAGAACTGAACAGAAAAGAACTACCCAACGCCAAATTCCAGGTCGAGGACATTGGAAGATCGATCTCCTAGTAGGATGAATGGTTCTGACTTTGCCATCAAAACCGCGGAAGAGGGTTTGAAAGAGAAGCCTGAGGGGACAGTCAGAATTTAGTGTGCCAACCTTTGAAAGATGGATATATAGCTCAGAATTCGACATGTAGATCTACATTTAGTATGAGGTACACTTAGCACACTGCCAGTGCATATATCCCTTGAAGCTTATTACGATGTTCATGTATCTCCAATTTCATTTCATCCATGCTGCTAATGCGGGTCGTCAATATTGTTGTGTATCAAATCATGCGGTCGACATCTAGGAAAGGTCGTCTTCACGAATGCTACCAACCTGAGAGATCTGAAGCAAGCTCTGGTATTGGATGTACCATTGCATCCACCGGAGCGGATTCATAGGACCTGTTACTCTGGAAAAATCAGGATTCTCTGTTAGCGTGGTAAAACGTACTTGTTAAAAATAACTAGGCATAGTCAGATTATAAATGAACTTCGATCGGAGTTTGCAGCTGGTTTCCGAGTCAACCACGCGGTCCTGCCAGTGGTGTCACACTACATCGTGACAATTCTGACCTGCACATTGAACATGATGGCTCTGGAGACAAGTGATTATCTTGTTCTGTCTTGCAGGAAAGATAACTCATAGTACAGTACCTACAGATTTACGCACTGGACCAAACGCAGATGTCTTATCCTGCTGGGATGCCTTTGTACGTTCCATACCACAGCCAGTTTTCCCTCCGAAAAAGGATTATGCGGAAACGTTACGCATCCTTCGTGCAACACGGCCTCTCCTTGACAACGATCGTGACTGGATTCTTCCAAACATTTCACTCCTTGAAGGACAGCTCCCCGTATATGACAATCTGATAGACCGACTTGATAAGGGCCTTCGAGTCGTGGAAGCTTATCGCGCCGAGATCCAGAAGGTATCGAAAGCGTTCTCATCGACCTTAGCTCCCATCCGCCTCCTTCCGACCGATATTCTCCGTTCCGTGTTTCGCGAAATTCGGGGCAATCTGGATGGATTGGTGCCATCTTCCAGATCTTTCATTCCTTCCGGGTCTGCCATCTCATTCTCGCACGAAACACTGACACTAAGTCATGTCTGTACTTACTGGAGAGACATTGTTGTTTCTTCTCCAGAACTTTGGTCGCATTTTAGGATCGATCTCGGCTCGTCTACCCGATTTCCGATCTTGAAAACCATTCTTCCACGTTCTGGCCAACTTCTGCTCGACGTACGATTTACCTCACTGGCACATGATGGGATTAGCTCTAATGAAGCCATCGAAGCATTTGCCTCGTTACTAGGAGAGCGACATCGGTGGAGGAATGTGTCTCTGGCACTCCCCTTGTACTTGTTGGAACAGATGAGGGCATCCATTGGGAAGCTACCATGTTTGGAGTCTTTAGAACTCAATCATCCGGACATATCGAGGAATACGAATTCTCTTCCTACAGGGGTTGTCGGCGATGTCGTCATCGACGCTCCTAGCCTTCGCAAGGTGGTGTGGCATCAACCCATCGGGTCCTGCTCCTTGTTACTTCCTCCTCAGATTACGCACCTCGCCGCCCCCTTTACTTCCGTCCTCAATCTCCATCTTTATACCCTACTTGAAGCATTACACCTCGATGGGACGTATGATGACGATGTTATCACCCCACTTCATCGTATCACCCTCCCCAAAGTCCGTCGCCTCTCAGTATCATCTGTAGAAGTCCTTCAACACCTATGTCTACCTGCCTTGGAAGATCTCATACTCCCCGGTCATTATGCCATGGACGGATCGTTTTTTCCTCGTTATATATCACGTTCGAAGATGATGTAGAAGCACTGGTTGAGATCCTCAACGACTTCATTCGCTCCTCCCACTGTTCGCTCACGTCGTTGGCCACTACGACGTACATCGTATATGACCCAAATTTCACCGTAGAGACACTTCCATTACTGAGATCTCTCAAAAGCCTGGCGTTCGAAGTTACAAACGTTACCACACCCAGCTTCTTTGACGCCTTGAGATCCCCCGATGTTCTCCCCAATTTACAATTTCTGATAATACGTCTGCTGAAAAGGAGGGTAAATGACTCGGACGTATTCCATGATGGCTTATCTGAAATTTTGGCTTCACGTCGCCTTTCCGTCAGGATCGAATGCCCTACCAGGCGGGACGATGAACCTGATGCCCCGAGACACGTTCGAGCCACTTCGCCAACTCGGAGTAGACTTGAGAGAGGACAATACGTTTAAAAGCTTGTTAGTCATGGATTTCGGGAATTTCGTGTATTTGCCGTATGAATAACTGTGTATTGATTATATGAGCATTGGTTGACCTTTTGTTACCGATTATGACCCCGATTCTAATAAGAAGCAGCACGCATGCAACTTGATTTTGGAGTCTTGACGATTATCGACCCAAGACTTACTTCTGATCTCACTGAGCTAGGTCGAGCACCGTAAGGATTACGTCCTTTCTTCAACGTCGCGATGCATGCGCTGGTAATTATTTCCATGTCTTCGAAACTCGCAGGAAAATTTTCGAGTGAAGAAAGGTGTTAGCTTCCAATTCACAAATTAAACTTAGCGGTCAGGGGATCTCATGACGACCTCGAGCGGAGGAACTACTTCTCCTCTCCGATAGTTACACTTCACCAATGACGAGAAGCTTACTGTTCTGTACATTCTTCCTTCCACTGGTACAGCGACACGAAGAGTGAGTAAGATTGACGATGAAAGATTCTTGAGAGGAAGCGTAGACAACTGCATCATCCAATCCCAGAGCTTGCTTGCCTCACTTATAAGACTGACAATCTCCTGGTATACCTTGAAGTTCCGGCAACTGGTTCTGCTATTCCTTTACCTACTGATCGACCCCAGGCCAGGTTATCTTGCTGCGGCTCAAAAAATACGGGTGCCTTGATTATCCACCGTGGTTTATTCGGTACATAAATATATCCGCCATTGTTAGTAGGAGCAAACCTCGCTATTGCAGCTTCCGGATGATCTGCCGCTGTACCTGGATGACTGTCTGTGATTGTGAACACACAGAGATTCCCGAATTCCTTGTTGTGGACGTCTGGCAGCGAAATATGCTGTGGGTTCAAAGATGGATCAGGTTAGAGAAATCTTCGGGAAGACTAAGATGCTTGAAAGCTTAATGTCGGAGCGAAGTCACTAGTCAGAGGTCATGAAAATGTGGTGGTGGAGAGGTACGAGCTAGGACGTGAGAATCCCATAAAATTAATTCTTTATCGTCATGTCGCTGGGATATGAAGGCATCCTGACTTCCTTATTACCGTTCTGTATTCAATCATTAGGCGGCGCCTCAAATCCTCTCATTCATAAAAAGTCATGGATGATCGAAAGATCGAGACGTGCCAGCAGTGATCGGCAGAACTCAAGTTTGAGGTAGTAATGTCCATACCTATGATACGGCAACCATTAAAAGACGCGTGGTTTGTTTCCCAAAATTTCTGAGTTCCGTTCTCTGAATGGAAATCTTTGAATAGTCGAAGAGGTCTCACCGCCCACCTGGTGCAATGTCTCAGCACTAATGCCAAGAGAGAACAATACAGGACACGACTTACAAAATATTTTTGTACCACCTCACGGAGGTCAAGGGTGACGAGTTCCATCTACCAGCTTCTGATAGAATTCGTGCAACCCGTCTCTTCTCGATATGAATCGCGGCTGAGTTCTCCCAAATATTACACTCGAACGACAGTCTATAGCTGTCAATGGGACTTCACACAAGTGAAGACAGCCTTGACTAAATATGTTTGTATTTTTAAAAACCTACACAGACGATATCGTTAAGCGCGCAGAAAATATTCAGAAGTCCACGATGATACGCCAACTCGATCAATGGCGTCGTACGAACGTCACAGGAACATCTTTGACGCCCAACGTTATCACCATCTTACCGTCCAAGACTCTGTCTCGCCAAGCCTGTTTCGTCTCGCCTTCGCGAAGTACGGGCTTAACCACCCAATCTCGGAGAAGGAGCGTCAGGAAGCACACAGCCTCGGTGGTAGCGACCTTCCTCCCAAGGCATGCCCGCGGACCTAAGATTAACGAGTCACGATAAGTTACAGTGAAAGAGTTGAGATAGGTACCAATGCTGAAAGCGGTGAATGCCTCGGATTCATTAGAAACGCCATACCACCTGGACGGTTTGAACTTTTCGGGTTCGTCAAAGTATCGAGGGTTATATTCTTTTGATACGAAGTGAGTGTGGCTTCCAGTACGGAATGGAGGTTACTGACGGATGCCGACCATGTCGACTATAATCTGAGAAAGAACTAAGTACAAGTAGACGCGCCAATGCGATGGGCCTTGCCTGAAAACCTTTCTGTATGGGCATGGAAATTGTCCCCTCCTGGCCAACTGGTTTTGGCACCTGTATGACGGTATCTTTCGTCGCTTCCCGGATCAGAATATGTCCCGGAGCTGCAGCAGGTAGGTGAGGATAAGACAAGCTAGAGGGAGGTTCTCACGAATCATTCGAGTTGCCTCGTAGAAGACTGCTAGGACTTTTTCGAGCTTCGAATAATCCTCAAATGTCTACGAAATCGAAGGTAAGAGAGCACTGGCATTGAAGCGATAATTCTCACAGGTTCTTTCTGATCGGACAAAATGGACTTAATCTGGTCATAGACTTCGTCTTGGATGTCGTCATAGATGGCCAGAAATCCCAGAGTCGCCGCCAGTGTATGTGCAGTGGTTTCTAAGATGTATTAAATGAATGCAGTTTCAATGGCTATGGAGACATACCGTGTCCAGCAAATAGCATGATGAAGACATTACCAATCTAAGATCAGAACTTGGCCATGTCCTGTTAGTGCGAATAATTGAGGCCTACCACTTCTTCGTCATCGAGCGAGTATTTTCCTTCTTCATCTTCACCAGCCTTCAGAATCAGATTGAATATCGTGCGTGTTTCCAAGTTGTCCCCATCGAGATCAATCTCCCCGCTTGCGATCTGTGCGCGTCGTCGTTTTACCTCATCCTTCATAAATGCACCTAGCTGCTCATGCGCCGTGTTAGAGTCACGTATACTGTAACATCGCGTTAGCAGCTGCGATGTCCATCATTGAAGAAAGACATACTATTTGAATGGTAGGCGCTTGACCCACTTAGGAGCAAAAATAGCAAAAACTCCAGTATCTGATATTATCCTGAATGCTTGTTGTATAGGCATGGCACCGTTATCGGAGGTCAGAGGCTCCTCCCAATCGAATGACATGCCGAAGCCACATGAGGCGATCACAAACAAAGCGAGCTGAGGCAAAGTTGAATCAAAAATGCATCCGCAGCAAAGTGGCGGCGCACCTTGAAGGTAATCTTCTGGACTGATGGCACCGATACTTCATGCTTCTTAGCCCACTGATTTGTAGCCAGCATTCCGTAGTATATACCCCGCGTTTTCTTCCAGACCAGCTTGTACCTTGAAAGGATGAGCAAACCCATAGACAAGGATATATAACATACAGATCATTGTTGAATGCAGGACCCATGATTCGTCTGTGTCGGCGCCATACATCCCCATCAGCTGCAACCAAATTCATTCCCCACCCTCTTGTAGATGAAGATTATTTTTTAAGCCGACTATGAACCTCATAGGACTCACAGTACAATTCGGCTAGCGGCCTCTGGCTTGATAAAATCCGATTTGTGACTCCCCACTGCGACCTGGCGTGCCACGTCCAGATTAGAAGTATAGATTGCAGAGGGTCCTGCCAGCCAGGGGACAATCGACACATTCTCGCCGCTCCGGTACACTAAGCCAGGGTCAGAAATCTACTCAGGAGGTTTGCACTTGACTTGCTTTGGAAACGTCTTGTCCAGTGCACGTCAGAGCCATTGTACCATCGTGTCGAATTGAAGAAGGCTCCCGGAGGTCCCAAGGGATAGAACATTGGTCTTTGACCTGGGAGATTATTTGCGGCCTGAGGGACGATGAGAGGGATGTTACGTACAATTATGAATGAAATACCTGTAGTTTGCGGCGAAATGTTAGTACTCTGGAGATTACGAGGATAGCCAACACAGTCCAGAGGAGTGAAAACCATATTGATTGCCCGCCAAGAGGGACTAACACTGAGCTGAAGTCTGTGGTCACCATGACGGTCAAAGATACAATGTGTAGTGACCCTGAACCTTTTAAGAAGTTCGGGCTGCTCGGCTCGGAATCAATTCCAAAAATAGGTTCTTGAGATCACGGTCAAGTCATGTGCTTGGAATGCTCGACCTATACTATTCAAGTTATCAGTCATTTCCCCTAGAAGACACAGATTTATCATGAGCGCGAGTGTACGCGAAGAGGAGGTGAGGGCCTCTAGAAATTATGTTGGAAGATTTTGGTACTTGGTGTAAACTGGGAAGGGAAAGCTGAATACAGAACTCATGACCTCGGATCATGCAAGGAAGAAGAAAGCAGTGCCTACGTTTCACCATGAGGTTTTGAAATATGCTCCAGGAACCGCCATCGAGATCAGGACAGAATTTATTGTTGAAAACACGAGCCATCTAACGAAGTTCATTACACGCTACTAGCTAAACAAAGTTATCAAGTTTCGGCCCTTCCTTGAGTCATAAGGCGTTTTTCGGCTTTACACGTACTTCAACGCATATCTGTAAATAAAATTGTATCAACCGAAAGAAGTAACAACTGTCCACTTGGCAAGGCGCACGGTGGCGTAGCCGGTGTTCATCAGGCTAGCACTTCATTCAATTCTCTCTTTCATTTACCCGGAGCCCAACTTGAAGGTAGCATGAGAAATCGTCGATAGAAGGAACATAGCTCCGCGTTTCTAGGAGAGCAATATCGTAATAAGACTCCGTTTATACGGGAGGGAAAACCTTAATGACTGAGTCCTCATCTTGTCATTCGGATTTTCTTCGGCCGATAGAGCTGGATTAGCAGATAAGCTGCGAACAGTGATCGATCGAAGTGCCGGGGATTCGCCTTCGGCATCGCCAGAAAATATGTCTATCGATTCCACTATAATGGCATCTCCGAACGAATGTTCTAATATGACGGTGACTATAAAGAAAGCAGATTGAACTTGCAATGGAGGGGAAATATGACCTATTCCCTGGATTCACGGCGTCTTTGCTCGCTTTACTTGCCCCGTAAGGACCGGCGCTAGCGAGGGACCAGCTTTTCTGGAGCACAAAGACCATCAAAAGTATGTTATCCGAACACCACGAATTATCATTAAAAACATTAGATCATCCCATAGGAACTGGCTTTCTCCGGATACAAATAGAGCCCTATCTTTGGAAAGCTTTCCACTCACTACAACGAATCCACACCCAGGTCTCGTCTTTCCGGAAATCCTATTGATTTCGAACATCAATTAAATCGGAAACATCTGATGGTGCAACGAATGTCGGTGCTATGCTACTAGACTAGGAAACAAAGCGTCACATAGGGCTCCATCCTTCAGCAACCCCTGAAAACGGTGTAGGTGCAGTATAAAGTCTCCCTTGTAGCGGACGATATTCAGCAAGTGCCATCTAAAAAGCCGAATTTCCATGGCTTCGTCTGTTATTCACGCAGAGTTCTCCACACAGTCACGGAAAATCCAGTCTTTGCCATTTGTTATCGACAATGCTGCTAGTAAGTGTCCTGTCAAGTGCTATTGCTTTTTTAACTTATATGCTTGGTTTTCTTAGCTCAAATGCTGACCAGTGGAGTTCGTCGACTACATACCAAATATTAATGGTGACTGACCCCATGTTCACAGAGCACGACCCATTGGAAGGACGAAACCCGTGGCATCCTGAAACTATTCATGGATCGCTTCGATACCCTAGACTTACCGTCCGTTTGCGACCCTGCATTCCAGGATTTTGCTCTCAAGGAGGCTGAGCGACGTGAATATCCCATCGATGAGCTAAAACCCTACTTTACACTCGGCGTCAATTCCACTGTTTCTGCATACCACTACCTTGGAGACATGAGTGTCAAAATGTATGCCACCTTCTTCCACATGTTCATGTTATATCTCGACGATCTCTATCCCCGTGATGCCCATTTGCAGAAGGGGATCAATAATTTCACTAAGGTAGACATAATATTGGTTCATGCCTCCTATTTATGCTGATTATTGTATGGAATATCAGCGCTTCACGTCCTCGGAGACACAACCAATCAAAATTTTGAACTACTTTGCAGATCTCCTTACCGAAACCTACCAAATCTTTGGAAAGGTCACGGCAGACCTTGTCGTTAACACCGCGCTCAAGTTCCTTAGCGGTTTAATTTTGGAAGTTGAAAGCAAGAATGAACCTGTAAGCCTTCGCTTTACTGATGCTTTCTAGTTCACTGCTAACCCTGCCACCCAGACCCATCAAGTCGAGGAATACGCTTTGTACCTTCGCCAATTAAGCGGATTCGGCGAAGATGCTGCCATATTCATTTTCCCTAGGGAGCTTCCCTATAACTGCTACATCCAAGCTCTTCCCTGCATACGCGATTTTATCAATTTGGGGAATGACGTTCTTTCGTTCTACAAGGAGGAATGCGCCGGTGAGACGCATAATCTCATTTCACTCCTGGCTCACGCACGGGAGGAGCCAAAAACTGTGACTCTCCGTTATCTGGCAGAGCAGTGCATGAAGGCATATGATAGGGGGATGTATATGCTAGCTTCACATGAAGAAGCTCGCAAGGCTTTCGAAGATTTTGGGAGAGGTTATTTAGCCTACCATGTAGGTACAGAGAGATATTTGCTGAAGGAGTTGAACTTGTAGTCCTATGCACTCCCTCTATTATATAAATGACTTAACCCTTTAAGACCTAGATATATGGAAGGAAGCATACTGTTGTACCGATGATGCACGCCAATTGATCATTTGGTATTTTGTGACATGAAAAAGGCCGACATATATATACAGACTGTACAAAAATGATGGACACCATATCAAAATAGTAATTGCAAGGTAAAAGCAGAAAGAGCCGTCATGGACAGAAACATAAGGAGATATTGCGGGATGAGAAATGCAGGCAGGTGATCTGCACTCCCTGTTCCACTGTACACCTGAGTCATGAAAACTTGTGTCGTCGCAGTCGGGAGGCAAGAGAAGAAGCTACGGAAATTGTCAGACAGCCATCAGAACCCAGACAAGTAACGCACATGCAAACAAACTGCAGCACCTTGTCATCCTTCGAAATAAAATCAGCTTCGATCAATCCTTTACAGATCAACACCCCCAATACTGGCATGACAACCATGCGTGCGACTGCCAGAGAGAGAATAGCTCCTACTGGCATACTCGACCACTGACTCCGGGGAACTTTCAGTCGCGCTAGCGCCGATCCCAGGCATATCAAACCTAGGGGAACAGAGGCCGCGCCGATGAACTCTGCAAAGTCGATGATAAATGAAAGAGGCGGTTCACCGTCAGGTGCGGAGGGCATATAATAACCATCGACTTGGACGAAGAGAGCTTTGACGGGAGTGATCAGAGCAATGACAAAGGAGATGATGATAGCTAGGGATGCCGGCATGCAAATGGACTCGAACGCTGTACGTACGGTGGGCAAAATGGCCTTCCATCGACGCGACATAGGATGAATGATCGGGTTGGTTGGCAACGGAGGATGGGAAATGGAGTTGCCTTTATCCTCCGCGTGGATCGTGGCTATTGGTGGTGGAGAAAACGGTTCGGTTCTGCGGTATGTGGTCTGTATAGCTTCTGATGAAGCCACAATTGTAGCATCTTCGTGAGATGAATTATCCCCCACGGAATGAAGATGAGGGTCGATGTGTTCATTGGTTGCCTTCTCGTATGGAGTCCCTCCTGAGTTCTCCACCTGGGTTTCACAATCGTCTGTAGGATTAGTTCCACGGCGTAGCACTTTCTCCTTCAGAGCTCCGGGTAAACCGTGAAGAAGGAACTTTCGTCTTATACGGATACTTTCCTGAACTTCCTCGGGTTCCACGTCAGGCCCTTTGAAATCCAATGCGATGAGTTTGTTTCCCCCCAATGGAAAAAATGTGAACTGGCGTGGCTGTCAGATGGAGATGTCTTCGTGAGGAATTTTACTCACCATGTAATACAGGATTAACGCCGAGATGTAGGCTACGGCAAGGTCTTGGTCTCCCTCGCCATTAAATGGTGCAGCTCCAGTGATACTCATAATAACAGCGGTCGCTAGAACGCATGAATACGTATTGACACAATAAAGATCAGCAGCCTTACGAATATCGCCATAATTTCCCCATCCACCGGCAGCGAGCATACCATAGCGGAAACGATGGGGAACCCAGAAGAGTTGCTTGATCAGCCAGGCCAGGCCAATACCTATAAACTGATAGATAGCTCCAATCGTAAACAGCGGTCCTGAAATGAGATAAAATCAAGCATCGAAAAACTGGAGTGAGTTTCGCAGGCCGGGGGATGGGAAGTGAAACCCAATCACGACTGAACACACCTAAAACACTAATATTACTTGAGGAGAACGCAGGGACCATTTTTGAGAACATGAGGCATGGCGTCGTAATATTCTGTGGTTGAGCGCAAGTTAGACTTCTCCCCGAAAAAAAAAACATTTATATTGCTTACCAACGCGATTTGTCCAGCACCTCTGGCAGCGGCGGCCGGGAAGATGTCAGCTTTCGTGATAACGAAGCCTCCAAGCACGCTCATAACCCTGAGACGGACAAAAGTGAGCAGAGGTCCGGCCGAGAACGAGCCATCGAGACTCTAATACTGACAGTCGTAACAGAGGTCGGAAGGAGATCCATATAAGCTGTCCGGCAGAAACCATCGTGGATTTAAGCCGTGGAGAAGAATGCGACAAGACTGTGCAAAGCGCTGGGGAGCTGAATATAAAACAACCTCCTTTTCTTAGGGTTTAAATAAGCTTTTAAGAGTCAGATAATCAGCGAAACAAATTGGAAATATGGTTAGCCGTCGAGTTTATGGCCCGAGCTGCAGGCAATGTCAGAAATACATATTCTAGACGTGCGTTAGGGGCATGATGCTAGGACGGGCACTGGTAAAAGGCCAATTAAGGAATGAAGTAGGTTCTCATGATAATGTTCTGCTAGCCGACGAGGGTGGTCGGACAACGCCGTTGGGTTCTTCAATTCTGCCGAGAGAAATGGAGGACCTCTGCGCTTGATAATGGGGTGAGGTAGAACGAACGTGGAGAAAGGAAGCCCGGATGAGGCGGCACCAAAAACATGAGGACAAGTTCCCCGAACTCGAGTTTCGGGAAGGCGTGAACGCATACCGTAGTATCAGTCGTAGGGTGGGCGGTTTACCGACAGAACAGCTCAATGCAGCGTCCTGACCATGGGATAAGAGACTTCAGTAGGCTCAAAATTAGAGAGGGCATTCACCCAGATCACAAACCTTAAACTAGCTCGTGACTCGCCTCGAATTTTAAGCGAATCGACGACATTCGGGGCGGCCTTTTCACTGCTGTCGAGACTCTTCATTCAGTACGGCAACGCCCGGGACCCGTTGACTTTGATGGCAACTCTAACAGGCTCTGAGAGGTATTTCCAACCAGCCTGTCATTACCTCTATGCAAGAAACGCTTGTTGGTGTATGGCCGTGAAATAGGTAACGTTAAAGCGCCTCGTGCTTAAGCAGTCCTGGTAGCGAACCATGAGGATACCAGGTATACGGAGGAAATCAGAAACACGCACAGTACTAACTCTATACCACGAGGCTTATTATGGAATGCAGTGATAAATGAATCGGGGGAATTAACAGACCTGCCTCGGTATTTTTTAGGATGTGTTGCATCAGAAGACAATTTTCACTCACCAGATTCTTGTATGCGAGAAGCGAAGTAGAGTTTTATTACGCGGGAAAAAAAAATAAGAAAGTATACTATATTAGAAAAGTAGGAGACCGCAACACGTGTAAAATTTTACAGATAGTAGTTGCATGCATAACCAATGGTACATAGATGCTAAATCGTACAATAGCGAGAAAAGAAAGTGGATCGTCATTTTAAAGGCACCGAACGATTACGCACCAACCCGTGTCATTTGAGTCTGACTCTCCACATCCCCAGTCGGGTTTCTCGAAAAGCTTCTTAAGAATGCGGGTCTAAAAGCTCCAGACAGCAATCCGCCGCTCGGGCGGGGAGTAGAAACGCTAGCGGTCGCCATGGACTCTACAATATCGTCAGAGTCATTTGCGCTTTTCTCCTTGGCAGTAGTAGGTGCTGGCTCGGGAGGGCTATTCGTGATGCGCAAAAGCGAGGTATACGCTATGCGGAGGTATTAGTGACTGAAATTCACACGAAATTTTCAAAAAATAACTCACGCTGTCGACAGACAGGACAGAACCATCCTTTGGCCTTACGCTTCCGTCTTGGGTGGGCTATAACCGTAGGCGTCGGGGTAGGAGCGGGTGCAGGGGTGGTGGTGCCATCGGCGGTTGTAGTACCTTCCGTGGTAGCTGCACCTTCCTCGGTAGCGGTGGCCGGGGCCGGAGCCGGAGCCGGCTCTTCAGGTTGGGTGATTGTCCCGCCGGCACCAAACTCGACCATGTTAAGCGCGCAGTCTTTGCACGCTACTAGATGACGACACGGCAGTAGGATGACCTCCCGTGGAGACGATAGGCAGAGGAGACACTCTGAAGACGGCTCATCTTCTGCGACAGGCTGCGGTGGAGGCGCAGTTGTAGCATCTGGCGGATAAGTGTGCGAGTCGGGAAGAGGTGCGGTAGGTGCATGAGTGGAGGTGGAGGATGATGACAGACCATATATCTCATGTAGGTGGAATGTATGCGGACCAATCTGAACTGAGATTAGTACTATGTTGCGACAAAAGGGGAATTGTACTTACCGTGGCCTCTCGCTTGACGACTTTGACGACCCAAGGTCTAGTATCTTCCTCCTCCTCTGCAGATGGCTTGGCCCCGAAACGAACAACGTGTAGATATGTCAGCTGCTCGTTGGGAGAGGTCAGTTCCGTTCCCTGTTCGTCGAGAGCGGCGAGTCGTATGATGACCTTGACGCCATCATCCGCATCCTCCTTCTTTTCCTCCTTCGCTCCATTAGCATCCCCATCGTGATTAGTGGAGGGCTCGGCATCAACGACAGCCAGAGCGGGACCTGAGACACTGTGACTATGCGTACGTTTTCGGAAATGGAAGTGGGAGAAACGAAGCCGGGATTGCCGGTTACTGTTGTTAGTGGTCTCCGTAGGAGTAGTAAGGGCTGTGGTGGTAGGAACGGAATCGGAAGATTGTTCTGCTTCGTCGTGGGTCGTACTTTGAGCTGCCGGTGGGATGGAGGGGCTCGCTCCGGGAGTTTCAGTAGCATTTTCCCTGTGAACGAACCTTCCAAGCTCAAGTGTAGCACCTTCCTCAAGTTTGAGAACCTTGCCAAACCCTCCCTCGACAATGGTCTCAAAGACAAGCAGCTTGGATAGACCGTTAGGAGAAGTGGCCGCAGGGGCGTCTGGATGATTGGCATCGAGTAGGACATGAACGTAGATTCCACATTTCGGTGCATCGCAATCGAACTCAAATTCCAACCCATGATGGTGATTGTCTGGAACCGAATCTTCGCCCGAAGACAACGGCGACAATCGCAGTGTAGGCCGCTTCAGATTAACTAGGGCTTGAAGGGTTGTCGTGGGTTCGCTCGCCTGATAACGAGTCAATGAGGTCGTGAACGGCCCTGTAGGATAGACTGACCACTTTGCTCTTCTCTATCCATCCACGGACCACATCAGGCGTGAGCTCATCGGCGAGCACCTTCTTCTCTTTGTTTGTGGTCCAAGCGGGTCCACTGCTGACTATTCCGATATTAGGGCCAAACAAAGAGTCCGGGTGTTTCTTTCCCTTCTCCACCGGTGGAGGAGGAGGAGAAGGTACCAGGTTGATTACAGTCGCGTTGATAGGACTGGCGGGAGCAGTGGCTGCCATCGTCGCTCGCGGCGTTTCTTGTCTTGTGCGGTTCCAAGCTGAGAATTGGCTATGATCTGTGGGATGCAACTGGGTCAGCACAAGATTCATAGCAGCGGTAAGGGCCCAGCGTACACCAAGTAGAAATACTCATGGAACGGAGTAAGACGGTGACAATGACGGTGAAGAACAAGGAGGATTGTAAGCGAGATTGCTGTATCCACTTCCTTTTCCGGACCATCATAGTGACATAATCACGTTTATTTTTAGCTGCAGATTATTTTCGTATTTTCTAGCGAACAGTATAGTTGGAATCAGCCTGTGTCTTAATTGATGAGAGAAGAGTAACATCAGACCGGAGCCAGGTAAACACGACCTGCTTGCCGCAAAATACATTCATTGAAGTCGCTCCACGGTCCACCGTGTGGATACATGATCTCATGACTACTGCGAGCTTGCCTCGAACATATATTCATAGAATGCATGGATTTAAGATTCATGTCATGATATAGGACATAGAATGGCAACAATGAAAGAGCAGAGGCTCTAGAACTCATGCTATCAATGAAACAACACCGCCGGCTTCCTTGATTTTTCGCCTACATTTACTCATTAGCCCGGGCCAACAAAAAAGGCTGCATGTATACATACTCTGCGATTGCTGACACAAAGCGGGCTTTTACGATGAATGGCAGCTTGGGTAGTCTGAGAGATTACAGATATTAACGAAATGCAAAACACCATGGTAGATCCAACTCACTGTCCATTACCCAAAACCTTGCCGTACCCATGTCGAAGGGTGTCAATGACGGGAACCACCTCCGAGTTCTCTGTCAGGCCCTTCTTCTCCTCAGCAGACACCAAACTCCATAGCTTGTCGACGTTGATGATTGGTCGCCAGTACTGGTTGCGTGTGAGGTGGAAGTGGCGCATACCAACCTTACCGAAGTAACCAGGATGGTATTTATCAAAGTTGGTCCTGTAAATAATTCAGACATTATTTCCGACTCCGTTAGACGAGACGCACCTGTGGTGGTGAGCACCACCAGCCAAACCACGACCTCCGGGATGCTTGCGGTGCTTTCCTACACGTCCATGACCGGCCGAAACGTGTCCACGGTGCTTGCGAGTCTTCGACAAGTGTGTCGGCATTGTTTTCTAAGTAAAAACTAGAATCAGCATTTCGTCTTGAAATACAGGCCCATCGTCATCCAGTCGGAATTCGCTCCATCCATCATAAAAATTTCATTTCGGCCATCTTAAACGACAGATTCATAGATGATAGACCGTCCGGCACTGGTGACGACGAAATAATGGATGACAAGGGCATGGACACTGACCTTGAGGGAGGTTTGAGGATTTCAGTTGGCCGACGCAAACTTTGCCTCAACCATTCTGGGCCTGGGAAATTTCAGCCACGATCACAATAGGGACAAACATGGGCAACGCGTTCAATTTTCTTCGAACTAGTCACTTGCATTCATCCTCTTCCCTTGGTAAGTAACGATGTCTGTTTGCTTCCTCCTTCGATGATGGCTGGCCTAGTGCCATTATTTATTGTCGGTGACAACAATGATCACAACTTTTCTTCGCTGATTTACTCCTTCGTCCACGAGCATTTCTGACTTTACTCTCTTAGTTATCCCCTCGGTTTCACATTTGGTGAGTTCCCCTCTTCGACTCTCCTAACAAACGATTATACCTATCTATAATCTGTCAATCCCCCGAGTAATGATACTACTGTGGCGATACATGAACCATATAAATGGATTTATGATAATTTTCGGCATCTGATATTGTTACAGCTGAAACTGACGCCCTCTGGTTCATATTACAGGCTTCATCGTCACTCCATCCACTATTGCCGTGAGTTTCTTTTCTCCGTGATCCATCATAAGATTAGAACAGTTCATTAAACTGCGTCCGAGTACACTGTACGATGGCGATGCTCTGAATGTAAATGACATGCATGGCTTTATGATTCCTTCTCTCTATTTTACTTCTGACATCCTGAAATGATGCTAACGGCTAATTCTCAGGCTTCATCATGAATGCTCCCGAACGACAAGAACTATTCGTCCTTGAAGATGGCGAGCAGCCGTAGGCCAACTTTTCTCTTTGGGTGATATACATTCCCCACCGGCACACTAGTGTAATCGTCATGGAAGACACCAAAATTCCCAACGCTGCCACCATCAAGGTCATCAAGCAAGACCATACTTTAGCGAACCTGGTTCGAGCGTGCGTCATTCGCACTTTCGTTTTCATTTACATATCTACTCACTGTCCACCAACAGACAACTGCTGTCAATGCCTCAAGTTCTGTTTGCTGGCTACAAAGTCCCTCACCCGCTTCATCCGTATTTCCTGATCAAGGTTCAGACCGATGGGTCTGTGACACCGCAGGCTGTCATCGAGCAAGCGTGTACGAAGCTTATCGGTACCATGTCTTCTTTGGAGGCCAAATTCAAGAGGGAATTCTCATTCAAGGATGTGGAAGGTGCCGGACCTGGCGTTGGCGGTGTTCCCGACGATCCCTACGGCACTGGAAGTGGTTCGGGTGGCACCTGGGGAGGGAAGGATTACTTGGATTTTTAGAGTGTACATTATCCTCGCGTGTATCAATATATGTATTTCTATAATAATTCCATGTCAGTTTCTATGCGTCTTATGTGAATTCTGAGTGCACAGATTGAAACGTCTCATGGACTAACAACCCAGTCATCCGGAAATGGGTGGCAATGACAGTACCGACAGGAGGGGACTATCTTTGTCGGCTGCGAGTAGGAGTGCGATACCCTCGTAACAATTCAGCCTCCATTCCATAGAGCGAAAGGGACTTCCATTCCCAAACTTCGAGGCGGGAAGGGCGACATTCTTCGAGGATGAGGCGAGTGCCGGGGTAGTGCTCGCGGTACGAGGAAGGACGAATCGGGATAGCTTTGTGAGCCCCGCGAATGACACGCGCCTATATTCGCGAGAGCGCGGCAATCGGCTTTTCTCATGCCTTTGCCTCGAATCTCACAGTCGCATTGTCGAGAAATTGGTGCCGAGAGACAATTATATGGAACAAACCGTAGCGAACTGTAGCGAAGGCAGATCGTACCATTGACTCAGCCCGAGAGCGCGAAATCCCTGTCTGGGGCCCGGACGACTTCGCATCGTGGTGTCCGTAGAAAATTTCCGTTCCCGACTATCAAAAGAACTGGGACCTTTTTCCTGGATGGAAAGGCCATCGGAGCTTCACTTCGATTCCGAACGGATTAGCTGAGGGATTCCACAGTAAGTCCGATATGGTTCACGCTGAAGAGCACGGTCAAGGTGCCGACTGAAGACTAAGCGACAAAGCGTCTGATCGGAAGGGGAAACGTAGGAATCATGTTCACAATGTCTTTTAAGGACTGAATCATCATCACCACCTGGCTGGATGCCGGCTATCCAACTCGTAGGCTCTAGTGAGAATGGTGACTTGATCTAAAAGACAATAGAGTTCCGATAGTGAAGGAAGACATGTGTCTATAGCAGATAGAAAGGCGGACGAGTAGCCGCTACGACCCAAGTGCTGGGGCGTACTGTAGGCCGAGACAGAGACCGAAAGGACCTAGACGAGTCTACAGTGTTCGATGAAGTATCAGACCTGGGTCACTGGCATGTAGCTGTGTTTGAGTCTCTACATGGTGAGAGTCCGTACAAGAATTTTCCCTACTGAGCGACGTTCTATTCCAAACGGGGAAAATGCGTACCGATTTAAAGTTGTCGGCGGCCCTCTAGGGCGGAAGAATAAAACTTCGGAGCAAGTCCTGTTAATATCCACCCGCCGACATATTATTTGTTAAATGAAACGTGTCCCAATGTCTGCCAGAGAGTTCAAGTCAAGATTATGCTTCGTCCCAACTTCTACCTGCCAGACTTAACAGTTGCTACACCCGTTGTAACACACAGTGGAATTCGTATGCCAACTTGAAGGGCATTATCCTGAGTAAGGAAAGATTGCCAGAATGAAGAAGAGCAAGAGCATGTGGAACCAAGAAAATCTTGAGAAAATCCCGTTCTTCGGTCGGATATCACGTGGTCGTGGCAATAGCCACATACAAGGACATACAACGCGTATGCGAGGCTACAACGTGGGGGACCTTGTCTTTCGACCCCCTTTGACCTGCCTCCATCTAAGCGTCGGCCCAGGCTGTGTAAGAGAACTCTATCCATTCAATTTATGTCAACGATTGATATTTCACATCGAGCGCAGTATTTGAAAATTCTATTTGGCATGCCCGCCGCACCGGTACCGCTCACTCATTACCCATGCTGATCCTTCATTTTACCTAGAGCGCACTCTGGCCACCCGAAGTGTAAGGTTAATTATGCCCCATTCTTGCTCTGTCAGTGGGATGATATTGCATGCTTTCTGAAATGGACTATCTGTACTTTGGTATGGGGCTGCTGCTATGATAGGCATCTTGCCGCGTACTAAGGACTGCATTTTTCCCGACTTGGCGGATGTTTCTTCTCTCCCGATCCTGAGGTTTGATACTCGGGTACACGAAAGGTCCCGCCTGATGTTCAGACCGCTTTACCCCGTAATGATGAACGCGGCAGTCCCGGACAATTCGATGAAGTAAACCTGCTGAGTTACTACTGTGTTACCGCAAATTCATCTTGCCCGGTGAGAGATGGCAATTATGTATGTCGACCACCGTGGCGAGTTGCCGCCTAGCAACCCCGCCATCACAACTTCAGGCTTGAGCCCCAGGTGAAAACATCAACTCAATGTGTAGGCGCAAACCGAGGATGGCGAGTTCCAGGAACATTTTGGGCCCGTCTATCGTGAGACTGGATTGGGCTGCGCATACGTGAAGCAATGTCACGTTTTCACAAAAGGTGACGAAGGTGAAATTCGGACAACGTTAGTTTGTTAGCACCCTAATTAAATATTAATATCTTCAGGCAAGAGCGTGTATCAGCCTGCGTAAACAAAAGTCGGGCCTGCCAGCGCTTGTACAGTTCTAGGGTGCCTTCGTAATCTATAATTGAATACAGGGCGGTTCTCCGTCCGATGAAACCAGGGATATGGGTATCAGAAACGTCTGGTACGGGATTTTTTTTCCTGGCGACATTTTCTCAGCAGAGCGGGATGGCATGCTTTTTCTCTCACTGAGATGAGCACGGGGTGCTTGATAGGTGATAGGACTCACAAAGATGGAAGGGACCAGGTGGTGAGAAGGGAGTTGTTTGGTGATCTTTTGGCAGCGTGCCTGCATTGCCACGAGGCTCGATCATCCCGGCAGTAGAACTTTCTCATGACGGATCCTTGTGTCGCGGTAAGGGTTTTCCCCCTCTGACCTCCATCGGCTGCGACGACACGAATTCTTATAACGACCTGCGTACGGCTCGTACTTTCTGTCTTTCTGTCGCTGCCAGGTGCGTATCGCTTCAATATCCCACTTTTGGCTCGTTCCTGAATGAAGATGATGAATAGAATTTGAGGGAAGACGACATCATCTACCCATCTGTGACGGCTTTCTCTGCGATCCCAACATTCTTTCATACCACACTCGTTTCATATTTTAGGCCAACTGCAAGTCCATCTCGATGTTCTCTCCTCCGCCATCACCTCTTCCATCTCCTCGTGGCGAGAGCGTACAGGAGTCAGCGAGAGAAAATACGATGCTGGCGGAAAGCAAACGTGGTACCGGGCGTCGAGCAAAATGGACAGTGCTCTTCGTTCCGCTGGCGCTTGTGTTCATCACCGCATCAACGCGCTACATCACACATCCGGTTGCGTTCGATATATTTTCCGAATCCCTACCGCTCGACTGGCATACTATATCCACGAAGGGGTCCGACTGGCGACGGCATAAAAGACATCCACAGGATGCTCAGCAGACAGTGGTAGAGACATCCATAATCACTGGATCAACTGCTACCCTCGTCTTTACTTCGACGCCAGCAGCATCCGCCACATCTGCCACATCCACATCTGCCGTTGCAACGACAACGATTCCTGCTAGCCAACAAGCACTACCCACAGTCCCTACCGATCCCGACCTCCCTACTCCCTTTCCTCAATCCTTCGATTCCGACATTAGCCAGAACTTCTCAAGTATGACTTGTTACCAGTTTTTTACGAATATGACCAACACCGCCGCGTTTCGCTCGTGTAGACCATTCTCGGTTCTGTTGCAGACATCATCATCGTTCATAAAGGTCCGTTTCTCGCCCCTCTGTTCCGTTGAGGATACCGCTTATCATCTTTGCAGCTGCAAGACAATCTTACGGAGCTCAATAATGTGATCTGGGGTATCTGTAACCCAACTCTCGGCTATTCTCAATGTGTTACGAATATGGCGTGGTTTGCGTCCACGCTGAAAACACAGTGTCAAGCCGATATTGAAGACAATAACTCTAATGCCGTGGATACATTGGCGTCCCTGCAGGCCTATTCCACCATGTACACCGCTGCCTGTCTCACGGATCCTACCACCGATACATACTGTTACGTCAATGCGGTTCACAACTCGGACCCTTCAGATCTCTATTTCTATGAGCTGCCATTGGGAATCAGTGTGCCTAACTCGTCCACGCCGTCATGCTCGGCTTGCACAAAGAGTCTGATGACTGTCTACGCCGATGGGCTAGACAATTCGTCAACTTCGGGCTTGTTGGATGATCTGAGGAAGACTTATCCTCCTGCACAAGAGTTGGCAACGGGCAATTGTGGATCTGATTACGCACGAACGGTTGCGGCTGTCGCATCTGGTGCGCTGATATTACGGGCGGGAGCAACGGGTGTTTTGGTGATATCGGCATTAACTGCCTGGACATTGTACACACTGCTTTAGACTGCTTTCCTCGTTTTCCTTCGTCATACGGGTTTGCTGGTTGTCTTTATTTATCACCTTTTTATTGTGTTCTATGCGTGCTGCACTATGACTTCCACTCTTTAGTCGTGCCGTTATATATCGCTCGTATTTACTGTCGATATCTTATCATTCAGAGAGTGCGCCTCTCTTTGTACTACTTTTTTCTTCGGCATCACACCCTGTATCACGCTTTCTTACCACACTCCTTTACCAAGGCACTTGCACGGTTCAATCCTCTGGACTTCTAGATCGGTTTCAGTGGTACCTGTTCTCGTGCTGCCCTCGATATTATCATTCTACATCCGCAGGAAACATACAAGCACGTTTACTCTTGACATCTAAATAATCAATTGGAAAAGTTTTCACTGAACTAAATTTACATGTCTCCCGTCTCCCTATTATTAGCGTTACGCTTCCAACTCAAATGGGAACAACGCGACTGATTAAAACTGACGTCAGTACCGTCCCAATTTGGGTGTTGGGATTTTCAGGGTACGGAGCTCCCATCTTGTCTTCCACTCTCACTGCGGATAGGATGCCTGGTCTTCGTGTCCTCGCAGGTCCTTCAATTGAGGCTCTGGAGCCTATCTCGCCTATGGTGAACATGAATCAACCGTTCAGAATCTCTTCGGACATCTTTGACGGCAAGGTTCTCGTTAACATCAAAGGTTTTACGAATTCGCACGTAGGCGACGTGCGGGAAAGCGAGTACTTTTCCCGCCAGGATCGTCAGGGTATTACTTGGAGTATCCAGGTTCAGGGTAGGTCGTGCCTATCATTATTGAGGCTGTTCATTGACCATGTCGTGGTATCCAGGCAGGTTCTTGAAACCATACTCTGCAAATGACATTTTGTTTGGGAATACCTTTGATCGGCCACTCAACCTGCCTTGGGGATCTGGCGCTGCATTGAAATTTATGACGTGAGCGATTCTGGTGCATGTGTCGCGTTACTGCCACTAATGTATACGTCTTGTTTGTAGATATATCGACCCTGTCCTTGAACATGACCTAACTTCTCAATCGACACCGTGGGCCCTGTCGCCACTCATAGCGACAATGCCTCACTTTGTCCACTCACGGTTGAACAGTGATTTATTGGACATAGACTCGGCCAGTGTGGGACCACCGCCTTTCCCCGACAAATATACATCTATTTCTGACGATACCTCCAATCTCTATCTTGCCTCAGTATCGACAGGCTCTCCCTGTTCTTCTACATCGTCTCTGTCTTCTTCCTCCTCCTCTTCCTCTGCCAGCTCCAGCTCCAAATCAAGAATATCAAGACGGCGCAAGAAACGAGTCAATCAGAATTTGACCACCTTGCAGACTGCATCACAGCGCCAATCATTCTTCTCTTCAGAGGAGAACAGACGCATGGTTACATTCTCTGACCAGGTGCATCCATACCGTTCCATCCGCTAAACAGCATCTGATTGATCTTTTAGGACGTGATCACAACAGACTTTTGTTATGGATTTCTCGAATTCAGTCCGTCACTTGCCTTGCGGCTTCCTGGTGGTATATCTTTTGATCTGATGCGGTACTGGGATGGACAGCCTGTTAGATTTGTATGCTGTGAACGCAGCAAAGATCCGGAACTGGGAGGGGTACCCTGGGGAAGGACCTTTTGGTGTATTGTGATCGAACAGGAGGATTGAACTCGTCTTGTTTCCTTAGTCGTATAGTTGGTTACCTGGAACTGAGACCGTTAATAGTAACATGAAATCAGACTGCTGGTTAGTAGGCGGTGCGGGGACCCTGGTCTTCGACGCGAATAGCACCTGAATCAATCATTCATGGACCCTCAGAATATTTATAAGTGTACTAGACCTCGGTAGGTTGGAATATGAAGGCACCATGGGAACAAAACCCTGTTAATGAGTAGGAACTGCGCAACATGTGAAAAAAAAAATAAAGCAAAGTGAGAATCCGAGTCTTGATCTAGGTCCGATGTACTGCGCTTTTCATACAAAGAGACATCGTGCATGAGAGAATGTGTACTAAAAGAAAAAGGTTAGAATGTGGTGTGACGTTTGATCGAGGCGAGGCAATCTTCCTTGATCTCGGGCTGTGGGAACTTTTTCTCCTTCCGCTTCATCGGCCCGGTGAGCGCTCTTTTCTGCTTTCCCCATTACCTGTTACTCTTACTCCGATATTCTGGTTTCTGGTTCGGCACGCTATTCCAATACGTGGAATGGCTCTTTGGACTCTGGTTCTCCGGTACTCATATGAACCAGCCATGTTCTGAACGACGACTGTAGCTTGCCTTCAAGGGCCCGGAACCAGTCCTGTTCACGGCGCCTAGATGGAGACGACGACCGTGTCTTAAGGGAGCGCGTTCTCAAGTATGCATGCTAGCGGCTTGGAGATGCATTCTGCGCCGCTTCTGGCTATTATATGCGCTAAGGAACAGCTGACCGGACGAAGCGAGGAATGGGACAGAAATCACAAGCGCGTGGTACGAGCAGCGCTAGATGGGCGTTATGCTTGGTTGTCGAGCGTTCTTCTGCCTCGTATAGGGTTTGAGATGGCAACTTGAAGATTTCATTTCGCCGCCACTCTCGTCTCTGTGTCGGGGCTCGGCTCACTTGGACTGGCTCACTTGATCGCTTGAGATTCGTGTCTATATTTTCCACCCATACAAGGACAGGCGTTCATTTCCTCAACACGTTGTCGCTCATCGCCTCGTCCTAATTCTTGAAACCGCACTTTCAAGCTGTCAGCCATTTACCAGCTATTAGGGAATAATTCAGGTTGCACTGGGTTGTCGAAGACGTTGCTGTTGAAAGGTCATCACTATGCCATTCGAAGCGTCCTTGGAGCTTTTCAATCTCGGGGAAGCATTAAAAGTAAGTCGGATTTTGATTCCTTGTCCCTTTTCCTGACTCACTAATGCCAGTCTATGAACCATCTGACAATCGGAACGACAATAATTCTGCGATGAAGTTGTTTCGCAATACTTATCAACAATTATCTTCATGCTGCGCTCACGTCTCAGTTAGAGACACGGATGAGGATTCTCGTCAACATGATTGATCGGATGAACTACTTCACAGTCACCCTTTGGACTGGTGCCGTGCGACGACTTTCCTAGTACGAATTAGGGCGATACCGTCACTTGAAAGGATCAGCATCATCGAGTGAGTTACCTTTGTACTGATTGAGATCAAACTTATGACTTGATGTCTGCAGCAAGTTTGCAGAGACGAAGGTTTTATAGTCATCAATTTCGAGTCCCAAGTCTCTAGGGTCTGCGCCGAGTTGATATAATACTTGCGGAATGTTCTGACTTTAGGGTCCCGCGGACTCGACCTTCATTGGCACTGCGGCAACGACGCTGTTCCGCGCAGGTTTAGACTGTGATCATATCAGTGACCATCAATCGTGCTTATCCTCCAATAAGCCTGCCACTCGCAAGCTCCCTCTCGGCTTATCACGGAACTGCGGCGACACTGTTCCGCGCAGGCTTAGACTGTGATCACATCAGTGACCATCGATCGCGGTTCCCTTCTGGTCATGTGTTCGCGTCTTCTGTGTTACATGCCTTCAAACAACCGTTGTGAAACCGTACCAGGTTGGGATTTTCCTTTTTTCCGTAAAAGTTTCTAGGGTAAGGTTTGACAGTCATAATGGAGAAGATAGCCGATGAGCGCGACAGGTGTTGTTCCTAGCGTCTTCCCACGATTCGACGGATTTTTCGCATTTGTGCATGGACAGATTGCTACTTGTGCCCGATTTTATGCCGATTCCAGAAGCAGCTATTGCTTCACGAAGGCCACCTTATCGACGGCATCCTGAATATTTATTTACTCAGAAGGAGCTCATTTGAGCGCCGCACGGAGCCTCCTAACTATCTACTGGAAGTGTGTTAGGCTCGATTGACAGGGCAGACGGTGTGATAATCGATGGATCCTGCGGAGTACCGCTAGAGAACCCTGCATCTTGACCGAAAGCTCTACGTTCACTGGGCGATACCGGTACTTGACATGGTGCATGCTAAGAGCATTGTACTGCCTTGTAAATTTCCGAGGCAAAATTTCGTGGTTTGGACCTTCCCCCTGCCTCCTGAACGCACTGCTCATTCAATTCTAGGGTTTTTTCTCCCTTGTTCTCTTGGTGGACGGTGAGAACCATGACTTGAAGCTTGAAGGAAGCTTGAAGACGCGTCATAAAAGTGTAGCCGAGACATGACATCTATTGGAGTGGATCCGGTGCGCTATATATAGACAAATAAATACAAAATCTACTCGATCAATTTGCTTCCTCTTCCTCCCACCACCATGAGCGACGACATCTCCACTGCTCCGTCGGCGTCGACGAAGACCTTCGTCACCGCCCTCGTCTTCAACGCCGCCGTCTTCGGTATCGAGATCGCTGCTTTCACATTGCTAAGACCCTACTTCAAAGCAATTTACGAACCCCGCACCTATGTTCCAGCACCGTCCAAGAGGATTCAACCTCTTTCAAAAAACATTTTCTATTGGCCAATCGCGGTCTTCAAGGCAGACTATAATGACATTATTAACGCGAATGGCTTGGACGCTTACTTCTTCGTTCGCTTTCTCCGTATGATGGTCAAAATATTCCTGCCGATATGGTTCCTCTCGTGGGCCATCCTGCTTCCTGTCACCAGTGTGAATACTCGTGTGGGAAACAATGAGAAGCTGGACATATTGGTATTTGGAAATGTGGCTACCAATAAGCAGCAACGGTATGCTGCGCATATTATCCTTGCCTGGTTGTTCACAGGTGCGTTACGTGTTGATTTAGTCTGCTTCTCGTGCATAACTTCTTGCAGGCTGGGTCTTTTACAATATCAAGAATGAAATGCGCAACTTCATCATTAAGCGTCAACAATTCCTCATCAATCCCGTGCATTCCAAGTCTGTTCAGGCGAATACCATCCTCGTCACCGGTATACCTGCCAAGTACCTTTCGCGGGCTGGACTGATGAAGATATTCGGCGAACTTCCTGGCGGCGTTAAGCGCATCTTCATAAACCGAAACCTCAAGGAGCTACCTGACATCTATGATCGTCGTATCGATGCATGCAACAAACTGGAGTCGGCTGAGAATAAACTGCTCTCTATCGCTAGCAAAGCGGACAAAACGTCCTCGGAAGAGACAGCCGTGGCCGTACCCCAAGACAAGCGCCCTACGCATAGGCTTGGATTTCTGGGTTTGTGGGGGAAGAAAGTGGACTCCATTGATTGGGCCAGAGAGGAGATTCAGAAGTGCACTCAGTTACTCGATGAGGGCAGAGCGAAAATCGATGATGAATCCGACACGACCTATCCTCCGCTCAACAGTGCGTTCATCACGTTCAACCGACAGGTCGCAGCACATTTGGGAATGCAAGTTCTTCTACACCACGAGCCTTACCGAATGAGCGGTCGCTATACCGAAGTTGCACCTGACGATGTCATCTGGGCTAACCTCGGAATGAACCCATACGAAATGAAGGTACGCTTTGCTCCATTGTTTCGAATTTCGTTACGACTGAATCGGCGTTCCAGGTTCGGCTGGTGATTAGCTATGCTATCACCGCAGCTCTCATCATCTTTTGGGCGTTCCCCGTGGCATTCGTTGGTATTGTCTCCAATGTGTATACACTATGTAGCACGGCGAGTTGGCTCGCATGGATATGTACATTACCTGGCCCGGTTCTTGGTATCATTTCGGTGAGCAAATTTCTTTCTGCGCGAGACATGAACACTCAACATTTTGTTTGCTAGGGTATCCTTCCCCCCGTCGCTCTTGCAGTTCTCATGATGCTCCTCCCCATTGTTCTTCGTCTTCTGGCACGTTTCGAAGGTATCCCGAAGAAGACAGGCCTGGAACTCAGCCTTATGACGCGTTATTTCATCTTCCAAGTCATTGTGAGTCACTTTCTTGTCGTAACGCATAGACAGGTTACCAACACTGCAACAGCATTCATTCCTTATCGTTACCGTATCCGCTGGTATCATTGCGTCTCTGGACGGCCTTATTAACAACCCGACATCTATTCCTACCTTACTTGCTCAAAACCTACCAACATCTTCCACTTTCTTCTTGACGTGAGATCAACTTCTGATTGTAGATGGACCATACTGAGCAATTTTTCACAGGTATGTGATTCTGCAGGGTCTCTCTGGAACAGCATCCGGGTTTTTGCAAATCGTTCCACTTGCTATCTATTACGTGAAGCTTTATCTTCTCGGAAGTACGCCTCGTAGCATCTGGGGGATCAAGTACGGTGCCCGCAATGTCGCCTGGGGCACTCTTTTCCCTGCTATTACGTTGTTGACTACCATTAGTGAGTGAAACAGTGACACTATGATGTATTGCTTACTCCTGATTGTAGCTCTTGGATACTCCATTATTTCACCTATCATCAACGGCCTGGCTTGTGCAACGTTCTTTTTGTTCTATCAATTGTACAAGTATCTCTTCCTTTGGCAATTCCAGCAGCCCGATGATACAGGAGGTTTGTTTTTCCCGAAGGCGATACAACACATCTTCGTCGGTTTATACGTTGAAGAGGTCAGTTAGCTTCTCTTCTCCCGCAAACAACACAAAAGGAGTATGTTCACAGGTCTGTTTATGCGCGCTCTTTTTCCTCGCCCGGAACGAGAATGGCAACGCAAGTGCGGTAGCAGAAGGTGCTTTGATGGTTGTATTGATCATTTTCACTGTGAGTGGGTTGTTTGGTCATTACAGCCACGGTTCATGGTCCAATGCAGGTGTTCTTCCATCTGATCATCAACAATTCTTATGACCCGTTAATCCACGCTCTTCCTCTCAGCTTGGTGGAGAAGATGGATGCCGCGCAGGTCGAGGAGGAGGAGGAGGACTCGCCTAATCGCACAGGGTCCAAGACGCGTCTAGCGCCTAACAGTCCCCAGCAGGATGCGCCGGAGTCAGCGGATCGGCCTGAGAAGGAGAAGATTGGTTCGAAGGGTCCAGATGGTGATAGCGAAGCCTCACATGATAGCGGAGGAGGTGTTGCGAAGGAATACGACTATATGGCGGCAAAGAACATGAAGGAGCGGCAGAAGGAGGAAGACAGCTATGGTTTCGCACATCCTGCAGCTTCGAGGCCGCAGAGGATCGTGTGGCTTCCTTTGGCCCATGGTGCTGTTGGGGAATTGTCCAAGTCCGAGGCGAGGGAATGTCTGGAACACGGGGTTATTGTGAGCTTGGTCGACGCTGAGATGAACGAGAAGGGCAAAGTGGATATCACGGGTCCGCCACCTGACTTGGTGAGGGAGGAGTGAGTGTGCTTTTCATATTCTATTTTCACGCCGTCTCCGATAAACAATAAATGATTCCTAATGATTATGCTACGACGATTTGGTTCTCTATACCCTTACCTGTACTAGTCCCTGCTATTCCGCCTTCATTCTGGGTCGTAGTTATGTTAAGAAGAACAGTTATGAAAGAATGATATGTCCCTTTATTTATTTTAAGTGTGACGATCTTCGAATCTGAGTGTCGAATTTTTCAGCATTGGAAGGTTTACACGCGGCTGGGGATTCGTGGAAGACTTGAAGGAATATTAGGATTTGCAGTCCGTGTGTCATTTTGAGGATAAGCAAGGAGTAATCAAATATTGTCTTGACTTTTCTTTAAATTTACCAGTCACGAGAAAAGCGAAGTTGTGACCGGCTCGAGTCGGCCACTCTTGCCTCTCTCAG
The DNA here is from genome assembly GCA_028551335.1 of Armillaria sp. CMW 4456. Lineage (NCBI taxonomy): Eukaryota > Fungi > Basidiomycota > Agaricomycetes > Agaricales > Physalacriaceae > Armillaria > Armillaria sp. CMW 4456. Next base: position 68,843 of record JANDKJ010000316.1, read on the forward strand.
AGACCAAGATCAACGCATAATACAAAGTCCTTCAGCGCCTATATACATCATTGCAGAAATGTATCCAGGAGAACATGCATAGACAGTATATAAGTAAATGGACATATAACAAATCTTCAAGGCGAGGTATGCGAGAATGGTGTGTCCAACAATTGCTGTAAATCTACTCCGTTGTAATTTATATTCTCTCTTGTATATCTGCCATAGCTATCGCTTCGTAGCTGCTACTGTGACGAGATGACAACCCAGACTCGGAATCCCCTGTTATACCTAACGCTGACCTTGTCAGTAACATAATATATTCTTCATGAATGAGATTCATTTACCTTGACAATGCTTGCAATGTGGGCAACTGGATACTCCTAGGTAACAGCGTTAGCCTATAACTACATATCGATCGAATAACATACGGCCTGCATACCAATTTGAGTCTGGCGGAAAGAGCTAGCAATGAAGTGAAACATGGACCACGCCGCAGAGACCATGGCAAAGGTCGCTACGAAAACGCTAGATATAGCTGATAACATAGGCTTAGCAAAGGGAAGCGTACATTAAAACAGACACCAGTACTCACCTCCTTGTCAGAAAACGATCACCCAGCGCGACTGTCATGATCATCAGATAAAAACTCTTGACCAAATGGTACCGACAGATACATCCCCTTAATCTGGATATTGAATCTGGTTTCCGGTGAGACATGATCAGTGTACCCTGGAAACCGCCGAGCTCTTGCAAAGTTTTCTTGAAGCACGTAGATCTCATTCATCCTCGCCAGCAGGGATGCATCGACTGAACGAAATACCGATCGATGAGAGGATGCAACTCAGAATTTGTCCGACTAGTTGAAAATTAGTTGAGGATCTGTAACATGGAGGTGGAGATCGTGTAGAAGATTATCGTGCACCACAAGTCAGACTTTTGAGTTGAGGCGTACTACATCATGTTAAACTTGAACGGACCCAGAAAATTCCTCTTTGGGGTGACCAAGGGTCATTAGATTCTGGCAGATGAGCACAGTTGTTTGGTGAGCGTGTAATCATCAGCATGCACCGTGATAAAATGACAACCCATCCGTAACGATGAACTCGCTGTGCTTCGTTAAGGGGCACTGGAAGGTTTGTGTTTAGTCGGAAGACGAACAACAGATGCTCAGGCTGAAAGTCAGTTTAAATGAATACATACACAGGGAATTCGACGACCGTTGGAAACCCACTCCATTGTGATTTATACTCTCGCTTCGCGCATTTCTCCTATGCCTATCGCTTCATAGCGTCTACAGTTAGTCATATTCGTCCTCTTAGCCGAGCAATTGCTGCGACGTCAGCTGTTATAGTGAACAGATGTACCAATGAAGTATTATCCGACTTCAAGGTTATCAAAATAGCTTAGTTCATTGCCCACCAAACCAACCACGGGAACACCGGGTAGCTGTAGTGGCACAAGATATGCATTCATTTCCTCCGCTTCCTCCGCTTCCTCGCAAGCTATTTTGATTGAACGAAGATACTGACTTCGTGAAGTGAGCATTGCAATAAGGGGCTGCTGTAATTCGTCCGACAAGCTGCGAATCTCCAGTGACAGATGCTGTAAATTTGGGAGGAATTTGGTAGAAGAAAGCTGGTCGAAAACAACTTCAAGGTCGTCATAACCGAGGATGTCTATTTGTAGGGACACTACACTGTCCATCAACAAGAGACAGTGTTTGAAGAAGGCCTCGGTGAATGTGATGGGGTGACTAAGGACTAGAGTGGTAAGGGTGCAACGAGAACGGCGGACAAACTCGTCTATCACCAAGACAAGGCCTATTTCTTCATAAGACGTGTCGTCATGATAAATCATGAGGTAGTCTAAAGAAGGTACTTGCAGATACGCAAGTATATGCGCCCGTGATACAAATAGGCGTCGGAGATGGGGAAGGTGGATACGATAGGGAGGGAAATTGGGTAGGTTACTTTCATAGAGACGGCATTCCACGAGAGACTGATACGCTTCAAGATCAACATATTCTATGTTTGTCGCCAGATGGGTGATATGAAGAGGAAAGATGAACTTGCCAAGCCCATAAGTTGCATATAAAACCACCTTTCGAAGGCAAGGAGCATCAAGAAATATACTTCGTTCCTGTTCAGGTAGTTCACGTCTCGAACTAGATGGGACCTCCGGAGTCGCCATATTAAGAGATTCCAGACAAGGGAGCTTTCCGCGAATGGTCCTGAACTGCTTCAACACAGGCAAGGATACATCTAATTCTATGCTCCTCCACCGATATGACTCCTCAAAGAGCAAGTGGAGGATTTCGATCCCTGCCTCGTCGTAATGCGCTAACAAGGCGATATCGAGAGGATATTGATCCGAACGGAGGATCATGGCTTTGAGTGCAGGCACTATATGATCCACTAGCTGTACTTGCTCAGATGACCACAATCGCACGACAATATGCGACCAGAGCTTGGGAAAAGATAAAACAATATCTCTCCAAGCACCGCACACATGACTGAGCTCCCACGGTCCCTGCGAGAAGTCCAGCACTGGGGGTATAATTGGCTTGGGTCTTGGTAATGCACTTCTAGGGACACCGTTGTCTATGTTGCACCACCGCGAAATCTGAATCTCGCGAAAGACAATACGAAGAATCTCGGTGGGAAGACGCCGGATTGGTGATAGTGTCGACGAGTAGATCGTCATAGATCTATGGACTTCATCACGACGGCGTTGGATCTCTGATCTCACATCATCGATGCGGTTCAGCAGGGCATCGTAACTGGAGAGATGCGCTTGTAAAAGCTCGATGCTCTGCTGTATGCGACCATGATCGGTATCAAGCAACGGTCGTGTTGCACGAAGAATGTCGTATACCCGAGAATTGAGAGCATCGGGCGGGAGTACAGGTTCTGGTACAGAACGAGCCGCTGCATCCAAGTGGTGCATTGCCGGATTAATATTCATGATGGCTCTAAAGACGCGCTTCAGTTTTGGTTTCGTCTTCATCATGTACGCAGAGTAAAACCTACGTCTCTTGAAAGTCGCGTTTAAGTTGACTTCCGTAAGTAGAAGATCGTTCGTGGGCAACACTAGCAGCCTTAAGTAAAGGAACCGAGTCGGAGTTTGAGATGACTAATTGTCTTTTTTCGATTTGAACATGAAATTTGAAATCTGGACTGTTTACAACGTAACAAGTACGATGGGATACCAGCATAAATGAATACAAGTGTGTTACCAATATTAGTGATATGGCGCAATGATCAATGACTCGGGTCTTCTCGGATAGGCAAAAAGTAAATATCAAACTAATAGTACGAACGAAAATCTGGTCATGGGTCAGGTTCCCCAGCGTGGGACCATAATCACTCCACCAACATCCACAGAAGAAATAACAAAGACTCTAAATTCCCATCGGACATCGAGCACGGGAAATGGTAGATCTCCCGGAGAGATTTCTCGAGCCACTCGAGCAAAGGTGTATCTTATGGAAAGAAATGCTCAGCTGTGGATGTGAGAGTGGCACTCAGAATATGTCCGTGAAGTTGACAATCAGTTTGGCATCTGCCAGAACATGGGAATGGAGATCGCGGAGAAAACTATCGAGAAACAACATGTCAGGCTTTCGAGGTATACTATATCGTAACGTAGATGTTGAGTGAACGCAGGCCCACTTTGGAGCAACCACAGGTCAGCAGAAGTAGCAGAGCAGAATCTAGTAAATCGCTGTGGATCATCGAGTGTGAGCACAGCTGTTTAGTGAGTATGTAACCGTCAACGTACACCATGAAAAATAATAGTCTACACCGTTACATCAATCATATCGCTGCAGTTCGCTAAGGGCCACAAAGTGTTTGCGTTGACTCATAGGATGAACGACATATGGTACTCATACCGCAAGAGAGGCTAAATAAATACATGTAGATTCCACAGTTGTTAGAAATCCACTCCATTGTAGTTCATACTCTCTTCTTGCTTTCTCCCACGACTGCCCCAATGAAGTATTATCCGGTTTCAAGGTTATCAAAATAGCGTAGTTCACTGCCCACCAAACCGACAACGGGAACACCAGGCAGTTGTAGTGGCACAAGGTATGCATTCATTTCCTCCGCATCCTCGGCTTCACTGCAAGCTATTTTGATTGAACGAAGATACTGGCTTCGTGAAGTGAGCATTGTGATAAGAGGCTGCTGTAATCCGTCCGGCAAGCTGCGAATCTCCAGTGACAAATGCTGTAAATTTGGGAGGAATTTGGTAGAAGAAAGCTGGTCGAAAACAACTTGAACATCCTCATAACAGAGGATGTCTATTTGTAGGGACACTACACTGTCCATCAACAAGAAACAGTGTTTGAAGAAGGCCTGGGCGAATGTAATGGGGTGACTAAGGACTAGAGTGGTAAGGGTGCAACGAGAACGGCGAACAAACTTGTCTATCACCAAGATAAGGTCTGTTTCTTCATAAAACGTATCGTCATGGTAAATCATGAGGTAGTCTAAAGAAGGCAGTTGCAGATACGCAAGTAGATGCGGCGGTGATACAAATAGGCGTCTGAGATGGGAAAGGTGGATACAATGGGGAGGGGGGAAGTTGGGTAGGTTAGTTCCATAGAGACGGCATTCCACGAGGGACTGATATGTTTCAAGTTTATCAGTATATTCCATATCTGTCGCCAAATGAGTGATATGAAGAGGAAGAATGAACTCGCCGAACACTGTTGTGTCATATAAAACCACCTTTCGAAGGCGAGGAGTATCAAGAAATATACTTCGTTCCTGTTCAGTTAGTTCGTATCTCGAACCAGATGGGACCTGCAGAGTCGCCATATCAAGAGATTCCAGACAATGGAGCTTTCCGCGAATGGTCCTGAACTGCTTCAACACAGGCAAGGATATATCTAATTCTATGCTCCTCCACCGATATGACTCCTCAAAGAGCAAGTGGAGGATTTCGATCCCTGCTTCGTCGTAATGCGCTAACAATGCGATATCGAGAGGATGTTGGTCCGAACGGAGGATCATGGCTTCGACTGCAGGCACTATATGACGCACTGTCTGTACTTGCTCAGATGACCACAATCGCACGACAATATGCGACCAGAGCTTGGGAAAGGACAAAACAGTATCCCTCCAAGCACTACAGACATGGCTGAGCTCCCACGGTCCCTGCGAGAAGTCCAGCACTGGGGGTATAATTGGCTTGGGTCTTGGTAATGCACTTCTAGGGACACCATCGTCTATGTTGCACCACCGTGAAATCTGAATCTCGCGAAAGACAGCACGGAGAATCTCGGTGGGAAGACGGCGAATTGGTGATAGTGTCGACGAGTAGATCGTCATAGACTTATGGACTTCATCACGACGGTGTTGGATCTCTGATCTCACATCATCGATGCGGTTCAGCAGGGCATCGTACCCTGAGAGCTGTGCTTGTAAAAGGTTGATGTTCTGCAGTATATGATCACGGTCGGTATCAAGCAACGGTCGTATCGCACGCAGAATGTCGTATATCCGAGAATTGAGAGCATCGGACGGGAGTACAGGCTCTGGTACAGAACGAGCCATTGTATCCAAGTGGTGCATTGCCGGATTAATATTCATGATGGCTCTAAAGACGCGCTTCAGTTTTGGTTTTGTCTCCATCATGTACGCAGAGTAAAACCTACATCTCTCGAAAGTCGCGCCGACTTCCGGTAAACTTCCGCCGTAGTAGTAAAAGGTCGTACGTGGCAATAGTACAGCTTGTAGTAAAGGAACCTCGGGAATTAGTGATGACTAATGTTTTGTTCTTTTTCGATTTGGACATGAAATTTGAAATTAGGATATGATCACTCCCTGAAGTACTAATTCACCCTCGAAACCAGACACTGATCGGTCAACTCTCTTGAGAAACGTCATCCTGATTTCTCAAAATGACCGCGAGATGGAAGGTTTTGTGATTGAAGGGTACAGTTAGCTGTAAGAGACATCTGCGGTGAAAAGGACCCCAGGACGACATCCAATAATCAAACGCTACGGGAGGGACGTCAAACTGGGCCACATCTTCCCGAACCAGAGCAATGATTGTACATCTTCGCCTAATCTCGGTACGAAGAACCATTTGGTGGACATGGGGGTGCTGATACCGTGAAAAAAGTTAATAATCCTTTGTAACAATGGTGCCGTCGTACTCCGCTGGAGCCTACAAAATTTACAACGTTTGCTATTCCTACTAGCGACAAACGCCCCAGACCTTCGTCCCTAAGGTCCGGACTTTTTACGATCTAGGACAATGACATACCCACCATTCTATATGAATACATGCGCGTCTCGGATAGTAAGTGACACGGCACGCCGATCAATGACTTAAAGGAATCAAACAGTGCGAACGCAATCATGATCATGGGCTAGGGTCCTCAGAGTCTGGCCGTGGCCGCTCTACCAACATCCGCGCAAGACAGTCAGAAGCGATACAACAAAAAGTGTGTGCGTCCATACCGACACCTCAGTGATGTTCTCCATCGTCTCAGTATGCGACGTATGCTTGAAGCCTACAAAGGTAGTAAACTCTATCAACCACTCCGGAAGACCCCAGGACAGACTACTACTCACGAATCGCAGCCAGGGCTACGGGGTTCCTGGAGGTACTGTTATCGTAATCCATCCTCGGGTCGCTGTGATGCATGGCTTTGAGGAGAATCAGGGTTAACAAAACGGTGAGACTGTAGATACGGCCAAGAATAGAAAAAAGGGAATAGCTTGCTGTTGGATGGTAAGACGATTATGTCGAGGGGGGAGAGTGAGGATGTGTATGGACACGCACCATTCCAGACAGCCAGCAGGAAGATGGTCATGAGTGTTGTGGTGATGGCTGTGGTGAAGCCGCACGTCAGTGCTTGCACCATCACGCGTCGTAATATGCTGCCCATATTCATTATCAGTATCTGAGAAATAGGCTACTTTGGGATATGATTGTTCACTGTTTTGTAGACATATAATTTGAAGGCGTTTTTATGCGCAGGAAGGTCCAAGACAGAGAGAAGGCGATCGTCAGGTCTGTTAGTGCGCATATCACAGAGCTGGAAGCAGGAGGTGGGTGTCAGCATTGAACGGCACCGCCGAGCGTAGTAATCATACACTGTCGGTGGTATGACGGACACAAGGTCCTTCGGGTGGAGGATGCCATGGACGGTAGACACCAGATTCAAGGTCATCTAAGAATGCGTTCTGACTAAGTTGGCGAGAGCAATGCTGGAAGGTCTCACACATGCAATAATAAGGACGATCACCCATCCTGTGATCAACTTGTTCCTCGTGCTAAGCCACATCTCAGAACAGGCTGCGAAAGATACAAGGACCACGTACATCGTCCAATACCGAAAACAAAAGAACGCTTGTGCCATTGTCGCAGAGTAATAAGTAAGCAACACGATAGTCGGGACCGTCCACACATATGTGGGATCCACTAATGAGCCTACGAAGCAACCGATGAGGAGTTGTCAAACAGAGCTATAACCAAAGACGAACTCTGGCCGGTGATTAGGTACTAGAAGCTGCATCAGCACAAGGGATCTCAAGGACCCCTGGTAACGCACCGTGTAGATGCTAGCTATGACAGCAATCGAACAAACCCCGTCCAGAACCAAAGACGCCCAGATCCAGCAGCGTAACCCTCTCGAGGCCGAAACATCATACAAGTGATACACACTCAAAGAAACCTGCGCCGTATACAACACCACATTCAACCACGACGTCGCCAAGAGCATGCTGCACTCTCCTTATAAATCTATGTGATACCAGCTGGAGACTTGGGACTCACCCGGAGGAGACAGTGCCGTGCGAGGAATGCCAGGACATGACACCGGGAGCATGAAGGGAGGCTTCTAAGCAGAAGCGGGTTTATGTATGCGTTACGGCGCGCCCCTGGCAATAGCAAATCTTACGGAAAACTCCAAAAGCCCTGACGGCCATCTCACAAAAGAACTACGGAAAGTTCGGGCACCTTGAAGGTCACGGTCTCGGTGATTAGGTATAGCATTGCACCCGCGTTATCAGGGTTGAATAACTTGTTGATAGGTGGGTTGCCGCTGCTAGGTACATGGAAAGTATCGCCGCATAGGGTGCTCTTGACAGGACGTTGCAGGTGTAATGGAACACCTCCGTCAGTCCGTCGCTGGCTAAACGCCCTTTTCGGGCCGGTCCCCACGTGTTTTTGAGCTTAGCGAAATGGCCTCACCTACTCACAGCAACGTAAGTCGTATACCAGAAACAGAAACAAGTGTGAACTCACCTTGCTGCGCTGTCCATCGGAAAGCAATCACCCAGTTTTCGCAACTGTCACGATCAGATAACAACTTCTTGACGCAGACAGATACGTGCCGTGAATTCGAATATTTTATCTGGTTTCCGCATGATTGTACCCAAGAAACGCCAAGCTCTTCCAAATATTTCTGGAACTTGACAACAATAATACGTGTGCGTCAACGTAGATCTCATCCATCCACTTGAGCACAGGCGTTAAACGGAATCTTTTGGATATCGTAGATGCGAAGATGGCGTACAGTGTCTGTCCGAGAAGTTAACCATTGATTCAGGATCTGGGGTATGAAGATGAAGATCGCAGAAATGCAAGTCCAAGATTCGAGGTGAACTACATCACGATGTGGCTTAGAATACCGAGTTATTGTTAAATGGACGATCCCAGATGAGAGGCTTGCTTTAGAACGACCTGTCTAGGTTCCCATCAGACATCGAGTGCGTGACTAGCTTTTCGGTGGACATGAGGGTTCTGATACGCATTGTGAAAACATAGTAATCCATCCCGTTATAACGGTAGTATCGTCGTACTCGTTGGGGGCTACAAAGCCTACAGGGTTTGTGGCTAACCCCAAGACTTGAACTTTTAATGTATCATGCTGTAAAAAGTTCAAGTGATATGGCGGGATGATCAATGACTCAAGTCCCTCAGACAGGCGAGCAGTACTCGTAATACCAAATCATACAGTGCGAACAAAAAGATGATCATGGGGCAGGGTTCTCAGCGTCGGGCCCTGGTCGCTCTACCAACATCCACGCAAGACAGTCAGAAAACGATAATACAAAAACAAATGCGTGTGCATCCATACCGATATTTGAGTCTGAGTGAAGTTCCCCGGCGTCCCACCGCCCGACGTATGCTGGAAGCCTACAAACGCAAACCCCATCGACCAGTCCGGAAGACCGCACGAGAGACCACTCACAAATCGTACCAAGAGACACATGGTTCTCAGAAGAACTGCTATCGCAATTTATCATCTGAGTCGGGTCGCTGCGGTGCATAACCTTGAGGAGAATGAGAGTTGACAGAACGGTCAGGCTGTAGATGCGTCCAAGAACAGAAAGTAGGGAATAGCTTGCTATTGGATGGTAAGACGACATGTGGGAGGAGACTGGAGATGTGTAAGGACACGCACCGTTCCAAACAGTGAACAGGAAGACGGTCATGAGTGTTGTGGAAATGGCTGTGGTGAAGCCGCAAGTCAATGCTTGCACCATTACGCGTCGTAATATACTATATTCATTATCAGTAAATTGAAAAAATAGGCTCCTTCTGGGAGATGATTGCCCACCTTTTTGTAGATTTGTAAGTAGTATCTATGTGCACGCAGGTCCAAGCCAGAGAGAAGGCGATCGTCAGGTCCGTTAGCGCGCATATCGCAGTGCTGGTAGCAGGATGTCAGCATGGAACGGCACCACCGAGCCAAAGTGCGTAACCATACACTGTGGCTGGTACGGCTGATACCAGGTCCGTCGGTTCGATAATAACATGGATGGTGTCCACCAGATTCAAAATCACCTAAGAATGCGTGCCCTCTAGGTTGGCAAGAACAGATATCACGATGGAAGGACTCACATTTCCAATGATAAGAATGATTATCCATCCAGTCATCAACTTGTTGTTCGCGCTTAGTGATATCTCAGAACGGGCTGCGAGGGTTCCAAGGACCACTCACATCGTCCAATGTCGATAACAGAAGAAAGCTTGTGTCATCGACGCAGACGTAAAAGTCAGCAACGCTACAGTTGGGACCGTCCACGAATATGTAGGATGTAATGGGCCTGAGAAGCGATCCGATGACGAGGTGTAAACACGGAGCTATAGGCAAAAAAGACTCACCCTGGCTGGTGATTAGGTACTAGAAGCTGCATCAGCACAAGGAATCTCAAGGACCCCTGGTAACGCACCATGTAGACGCCAGCCATGACGGCAATCGAACAAACCCCGTCCACGACCAAAGATGCCCAGATCCAGCAGCGCAGCCATTTCATCACTAAAATATTATGCAAGCAATACACACTCATCGAAACTTGTGCTGTGTACAACACCACATTCAACCACGACGTCGCCAAGAGTGTACTATGCTCTCCTTCCAGTCCTATGTGAGAAACCGGAAATTTGGGACTCACCCGGAAGACACGGCGTCGAGCAAAACATGCCAGGGCATACTTCCAAGCGACGAAAGGAGGAGGCTTCGAAGTAGAAGCAGAAGCGCGGGTTTATATATGCATATGCACCACGACACACCCCTGGCAAGGCAATGGCAGAATCTCACGGAAAACTGCAAAAACCCTGACGGCGATCTCACAATAGAACTACAGAAAGTTCGGGCACCTTGAACGAAGGTCTTGGTGATTAGGTATAGCATTGCACCCGTGTTATCAGGGTTGAGGTAGTGACAGGACGTCGCAGGTGTAATGGAACACCTCCGTCAGTACGCAGCTGACTAACCTCCCTCTTCTAATCGGTCCCGGCGGGTTTCTAAGCTTAGCGCAATGGCATCATGTATATTATGTCGATTCTATAGTAATAAAATGAGGGTCAGTGCTGGACGAATCGCGAACTTGATAATTTTACAATGAATGAATGACTATATGCTGTAAATGAGGGTGCTGGTTGGGTACTGTAACCGAAGGTATGATTATCTTGTCTTGCATTAAACAGTCTGAATAGAACATCGGTCGCTTGCTTGAAGCCTGTAGCGGGGATATGTTGGATATCGAACGGTCTCACTCTACAGGCATCTAGTCAGTATATGCAGTGACAGCTGGACCTGCTACGTACCCCAGAGCTGAAGGACCGGCGCTCGTGGGAAGTATCCAGATTATGCTTGAAATCTACAGAATTTCGATCCGTCAGCCTCAACTCGATAGTGGCGGTAAACAAACTCACATATCGGACTCAGAATCGCAGGTTCTACACCATTCTCTGTGGACTCTTGATCGCCCTGACTTGTCACCTTGAGTAAGATGAGGTTGAACAGAATCGTCAGGCTGTAGATGCGCCCGAGAATCGTGAAGATAGTATAAGAAGCTAGTCTAGACGTTAGCTCGGGGCCTACGCCGAAAGAAGATAAGTCACCATTCCATACAGTGAACATGAAAATGGACATGAGTGTCGTGAAAAACGCTGTCGTGAACCCGCAGGTCAGAGCATGGAGTGTGACGCGGCGGAGGAGGCTGGTATCGAGCCTCGGTGAGATGATCAAGTCACAGAGGGGAATACTCACGTTCGAGTAACAGCGTAGGACGACTGTATGCGCGAGAGCGTCCAAGCTAGGAATCCCGCGATCGTCAGGTCCGTGGCTGCGCATATAGCAGAGCTCGCACTGTTTCATATCAGCTGCGTCTGAGAAACACGACAAGACGGACTCACATGATATATGGAACCGCGGTGGTAGTACCATCCTGGGGGTCAAGGACGAACACTATGCATGATATCAGGGAGCAGATCATCTAGGATTCTATCAGAGATCCGTATGACAGATCGAAGAATGTACGTGCATGGACAGTGATAAGAACTGTGATCCATGCTGTGATCCACCTGTTCCTTGCGCTGCAAACGATTGAGAAGTTGGCAGGAAGAGATAGTTGGGGTACCCACATTGTCCAGTAACGATAGCAGAAGAACGCCTGCGCAACCGAGGCAGAGGTATACGTGAGCAAGACGGTCGTAGGGAGCATCCACATAGGTATGGGGTATAGCGAACCTAGCCATCACAGTCAAGCATCCCTGAAGGGTTCAAGCCAAAGCACCAACTCACCGTTGTTGATAATCAAATACTACGAACGTGGCGTCAGCATATAGTTTGCATGTAGGCAATGAACACACAGTATAAACATTAGCCATCACGACGACTGAGCATGCGCCGTCAAGAAACAAGGATGCCCAGATCCAGTAGTACAATCGCGGTGCCATCGAGAAATGACCCATATAATAGACGCTCAAAGCGAGTTGGGAGGTGTACAACATCACGTTCAACCACGAAGCCGCCAATAACGCCCTACACGTTCAAAGTCAACGCAGAACCAACCGAGAACAACTCACCCACCCTGAAGACACGCTCACGTCAGTCGCCATCCAGTGCCAGTAGGAAGGAGAAGGGCTTTTTTCAGAAGAGTCCCCCTTCCCCTCCGAGTCTTCTAGTCTTCTCTTCTGGGACGGCAAAACCGTTTAAGTGGCATCATGAGGGAGCCCGAGCAACCGCACTGCACAATCATTCCAAGAAGCCTAAAAGCCAAAAAGCTCTTGGTTCCCAAGAGATATAATACAAATCCGAACGCTTGACATCGTGCTACCAAGCACGGAAACATGGTCTGTGCGCACGTGGCGCACTTGCCGCGGCTGCCCGGCACACGTGGCATGTCCATCGGCGGTTAACGCCTCCAGTGGAGAAATCTTTCAGGCGAACTACCCGTCTTGCCCGTAATCAGATATTCTAGATCCACGTCGGAAATAGTGAATTTTGGGAGAGCGAGCCGAACGTGCTGGTAATAGTCATCGATGACGCTGGATCCGCAAAGAAACGAGCACCGGGGACCCTTGTTCCTCAAAGTCGCGTAGTTTGGGCTGGCAGATGACATGGATGGATGTTCATCTGGATCTTTCGGGGGTGGACCGAACGGCCTATCGGTCATGAAGAGAATTCCCGAGTTGTTGAACAGGTGGATTGTTGGAACTCGCGACTAGTTTCAATCTTCGGATCATGTCACGAGATTTAGGGACAAGGCTTGCTTCTTGAGGAAAATATTGAAACACTTGCAAGTCCAGTATGTGGTGTGGGGACTGCATCAAGTTCTTCTCTCTTCACCCTGGCCTCATTACCCTGTTAACGATTGCGCAAGCAGTCGGAATCTGTACAAACCCCTGCATCGATAAAGTGAATAGCCTTTCCATCCTGGCTGATCCCGAATCGGACTAGATTTATCGCGAAGAAGCGCAGTGATATCTTAATGCACGGCAGTACAACCAGCATCGATACGGCGGACAACTTCCCCATACACACCCATTCATCACCACCGTCTGCACCCCATGCTATACAGCCCTCAGGAAGGAGTACGAGGAGACCAAGGTTAAGGAGATTAACTAGCGGTTCGAGGAAGGACCGCTCGTGTGTCTTATAGCACCGAGATTGCTTGTTACACTTTAATCTGTAAAGACAAAAGAGAAGCGCAGCGATCGTGACAGATCATGTGAGAGCCACGTGGAAAAGACGCGCATCGCAGCCGAATCCTTGAGTCATAAGCCTGGGGCGATGACAGAGAGATGACATCATGGCGATGACGATGAAAGCAGATTGTATAATTTATACAAGAAAGAGATTATTGAATAAAAAAGAGTTCTATTGTATGTATGTATGCAACAAAAGCGAAGAAAAAGTTCCAAACGAATAATATAGCACCGAGGTATCGTAGAGGGACAGCAATTGCAAGAAATCGGAATACACCGGCGTACACGTCGTCGCTCAACACCGCACGGCTCCGGGTCTGGGTGATTATTGCGATGGATGATGGTCCGCCTTTGGCGACATAAAGTATATGTTGGCGAATAAGTTATGGAGGGCAGGGCTCTATCCACGGCCAAGGTACTGCCAGAAGGACGTATTGGGCGGTTCTGTTCCCTGGGTGGAGTTGTCTGTGGGTCAAAGAGAGTAAGACACAACTCGTGAAAGACAGAGCCATAGTGACTCACGTTCGCGTATGCACACCCAGACCTGGACGCCCCTCGTCTGTGGGTCCCATACGCCACACTGCTCATACAGGCGCCAGTGGACGTTGGCTGTCCAGATGCGAGTAAACTCATCAATAGTCGTGGGGGGATGAATGCTGGCCATGGCGAGGAGGGAATGATTTAGCGGCTAGTTGGGACCAGGGGCCTCTCTTTATACGTGACATGGACGCGGCAAATCAAGCCGGCGAGCAAACTGGGTCGGCTCATCTTGTCCGAATCCGATCGACTCGCGAGTCACCTCACATGATCCTTCCTTGCCATTCTTGGCGCCACCCTCGCTTTTCGGGTGCATCAGATAACCGTCTGCTTCGACACATTAATGAATACTTTTCAAGGTAACCTCGCCACGGGATGAGTCGTTCTGTGAAGAGAGGTGTTATGTGTAATTATAAAACAAAGGGGCGAACAGCCTTTCGGTGCATTTCATCTGCAGGCCTCGTTTTTTGTGGTTTGGTAATGGGGGCCGTTGCATCCATTGCACTGGTTGCCAGACTTGTGGCCTACATGCACCCACCAGAGCGAGCGAGTAATCGTCCCCCAGACAACGCCGCGGGAGCAGCCTAATCGATATCATATGTCAGAAGTGATCGTGATTAGACATCTCCTCGGCACTTGCTCGTACCGACGGCGAATGCAGAAACAACAATGGTCGGCTGGGATCGCAGCTCTCTGTAAGCCCCGATTCTCGGCGGAATAATACTCGGCTTTACGGATCGAAAAAAAGTTGTTGCGGCGGTTCCGACTGAACATGCATGACCGCACTTTTGGCCGCCTCTTTAGAGTACTGCCTCGCAGCCTGATGGCCATCAGGAGCTCAGACAAATTTTTATTAGATCAGGGGTGATGTAAAGAAAAAGTGAATGCTAAAGAGCCCGCTTTGCTGCCAGCACATAGGATGCAACAATGGGAACAAGGCGCAATGGCTAGGCAAAAGGCCAAGCCTTGATACCGTCGGAGGTGAGGTACACGTTTGCATGCCAATCAATCTTGCCCCGACGGTGGTGAGCCAGTTCGTGATTAGCAGCGCTTAGGGACGGATCATGTGGTGCGCTCCCCCCCTTTTCAAGGGTCGCCATAGCGTCGAGGGGGGATTGAATAAATACTTGAATGGTATACGACAGGACGATTATTTGTAGATGCCAGTGGAGTCATGGAACGCGCAATTCCCAAGGCGGGCCGACAACGCTAATAACTCTATCGGAGCCAACCTGTCGTCCATGTGGCGTCCATTATCATCATTTCCCCGCATCCAGAGAACATCAGATGCGAGATTTCGCGAGTTATAGGCGACGCCAATAGAAGCCAAGTTCCAAGATCCATAGCCTTCGGATATACAACGCGAGGCAAAAAACGCGCAGCAGGGCCAAAGCTCCGTTTGAAGAACCCTCAAAGAAATTGTGCATGCAGTAATAGCAAAAAGGACTTTCGGCCCGAGTTCCGAACCGCTCGTCACAACTGTGACTCACTGAAAGCAACCGCCCATGTTTCAGCACCAATGACCTCGTTCAAGTCCCCAGAATTTGTTCGTGCCATCAAGGACAACCCACGCAATAGGTCCCCCAGAATGGTCGTGCGTTGCATCGTCTGGAAATAGCTTGCGCAGCAGCCGATGGGCAGTACACAGATGATAGGATTTGCCGGCGTATCCGCTTTGGCTCTGGGCGCGTTCGTATTGGGCAAGCAGTCGATGGCGAAGAGGAAAAAGATGGAGTTGCAGTGTTATAGGGAATGTGAGTGCTATTTCATAGGCTCGGGTCGTGTCTCACCTGTTCCGCAGCGATAGAAAAAGCACGAGAGAGCAGTAATTAAATCTTGTTTCGTTTATCTTTGAATCCTGAGTGTCCGTACGCCCGCCAGCAAGTATGCGTCATATCGAGAAGATTTCGTCATGTCTCAGTTAGCTTGCCATTTATATAAGTTCCCTAATACGACCTTTCTTTCCCTCGCTCATCATGGCGCAATCCTCGCAGTTTCCAGGCAGCAGCAACATCAACCCCCACACTGGACGGGTACGTACTCGCTGCAAAAAGGCGCACCGACGCTGATGCTCCTGCAGAAGGCGATTATCGCCATGGGAGTCCTCCTCATGGGGTACACCTCCTTCTATGTGTTCCTCGACAGGAAGGATCGTAGGCGGCGCGAGGAGGGACGGCTCGCCCTGTGTGCGTCATCTGTGTCGTCATTTCATCATGAAGCATAGGCTTATTACATATTCCAGACGAGGAAACTATAGCTCGCTCCAAGGAGAACCATGGCGGGTACCCTCTGCGCGCCACAGCGGGCCGTGACAGCTCTCCACCTACCCTTCCTACACACGAACATGACGCACGCCATGTCACCACGGACCACCCTCTTGCCAGTTCCTATCGCGCTGCTGGCCAACCCACGCCTCAGGTTCCTAAATCTGATGGCAGCGGCCACGCATACACAAAGTCCCCAGACTATGTCAAGAGTTATGAAAAGATCGCCAAGTTCCAGGATAGCGAGAAGAAGTAATCATATCAAGTATTGTCCTTTCTCAACGGGGATTTGGGGCAAGTGTCGCCGTTCCAGAACCAGAAATCAAACGCCACCTTGTACTATTCGTTCGTTCTTTTTTTCACTTTTTACAGTTCCGCAGGTAGTTCTTTTCTTCAGGTAATATTTATCGACGTCAGCGAAGATGTCATGGGCTTTAATTCATGATTCCTTTTTGCCTTGAACGTCGGACAACGTGTGGGTGAGTTGCGAGTTAACGCTGAAACGGGCTCTCCAACCTCCCGGGGTATGGTGAGCTTGTTTACCTGGCGCTTAACCGATATGCGGCAGTACGTATGCTCGAATAAAGCTGTCGGGTATGGCTCGCCGAACACCGTTTTTCTCTCGCTGGAGCACACGATAAAATACACAGCAATTTTTCTCCTTCCTCATTCGGAGTAGTAGGACTCTCTAATTTCAGAAGACTTCCCTCGCTCGGTCCTAAGACCTGCCAGAAAATCCCCATGTTTCTGATACCCGAGATGGCAGTGGGCCCGCAGACACTAGTCAAGTGCTTCCAACTCGGATCAGGTACCGTCCGTAGTACAATACGTACATACAAGCGTGTTTTACACAACACGCCATTAATTTACCGGTGACACGGTACTTCGTTCTCTTGTCTATCATGTTGTTGACCCAGTTCACAGCTCAGCGCTTCAAAGCAAACCTGCAAACTGAATAGCCCAAGGCGAGCTAACGTCGCTCTATACTCATGATCATTTGCTATTTGCTATTCGACATCGCTCCCGATACCAATACCATACCATACCAAAGCTTCCCTTGACACTATCCATCTAAGCATTCTGATTGATTTAATTAATTCCTCCCATCCCTGCTACATACAATCCCCAAGTCCGCAAATGGCTCGTTCCTAGTAGCAAGTCCTTAAAATAAAAACAAAACCCTCACGCACGCCGATCTACACTACACTAGTCCCCACGTCTCGCTTAGTACGAAAACTTCATCAACCACGGGTTTAATACAATCTGCAGCCGCGATCCTAAGCGAGAGGCACGTCACAGTAAAAGAGAAACGCACCGGTAACAGTATGTGGCATCCCACGACAAGCGACAGTGGGATAATTAATGCAAACTGATACCCCCAGATCTGCCATTCGTAAGGAACGACAGGGCTCGCAAAAACGATCATCATTATGATGAGGGCGAAGCAAATAACAAAAGACAGCCAGAAGCCTTTCAGGATGCGAGGCACTATACGGGGAGGAGTTATTACCGGTACGACACCCGGAAAATCGTAGGAACACACCTTCAATCCAGAACGTTGATTTCTCCACCTCTTTACCGGTAGAGCCCCATGTCCTATCCATCCGTTTAGTTGGCACACGGGCAAGATGGCGGCCATACGTACATGTCATATGAGAACATATGTGCCAGGAGAGCGGTCGACAGGTGAATGCTCAATCCGCCGAAGAAGAATAAGCTTCACAGGGCCAATCAACGTAGGAACTTCGCGTTACGGCAAATCCGATGTTACTCACAAGAAGGGAACCCATCGCACGTTCTCGATCAACGCAGCGAAAAGCTGGCGGTGCCCAAGCCGATACTCCAAAAGCGTGAATCCCACGTTGCCTAGGGCCGGAAACACGACCACACACGCAAGGAGAATCTCGAAGCTGTGTAAATAGAACTTGTCCAGCTCAGGTGCCAGGCCTAACAGGAGGTAGTTGATAATGGACCCGATCGTGGCTGCTGCAATTCCATCTAAGGATAAAAGATGTTAAAGAAGCATTCGAAGGTTTAGTGATACCTGGCTTACAGTACGAAAACATGTAGGATGACATTCCAATTTTATAGTGTATCGGGGCCTTGGACCACATGAACCCCTTCAGCTGAGCGCTGATAGGACCTTGCCGCCACCATCTCACTATAGGGTTGAATATAATCTCGTCGCATCCTACAAAGATATTATCAGCATCCTGCATGTTCCGAGGCCCCAAATCAGCTTACCATATGCATATTTCTGCCTACAAGACCAACACGAGTAAGTAACGGGCCACCAAAATAGCAAAAACAATTTACCAACGAGCCAACTCGTCCACGACTGTCAAACTCACACCTTCTTTGAACCCACCATTAGAATATGTGGCCCAGCGCAGAGTATACCCCCTGAGTAACAGTCTTAATGCCAGGTCGAAATCCTCCGACACGTTTGCTTCCGACCATTGCTTGCGTTTCCCGTCCGCCCCGTCAACAAACGAAGCATCTTGAACCGCCGACCACCGCAAAAACGCGTTATGTCCCACAAACGGGGCCACCTCGCCATTGGCGCACCCGTAAGAGATGCACTTGTTAATCCGTCTCGTGAAGTGCGTAATGCCGTTTTCGAAATAATGATGCGCCACTTGCATAACGTCTATGTGGCAAACACAACATCAGTCAGACATATATTAATTGTGGCAATCCACGCGTTCATACCTGACTCGTGTTGAATAATAGCGACATCCTCGCTCTCGCCCATTTCACGGGCAGCATCTCTGAAGCAATCTTCCGGAACGATCGTATCCGCGTCGATAATCAATATAATCTCGCCGACTCTTATACTCTGCCCGTTGCTTGCCCAAGGCTTCCATTTCCTGTCACTTTCCTCGTACATCTCCTCGATAGCCATATTCATCGCACGATCTTCAAGTGGAATCCAAGATTGGTCATTCTGATCCTCCCCTTGTGCGATAAGATCGGCTAGGTGTTTTTCCAGCTTGATCGAGAGTGCAAGACCGTAGTTCATGCTGGGCAAAAACGGACATCAAGTTAGTACTATCACTTTATAACCGAGATCTGAACTCGCTCACTTGCTGGCTTTCTTGAACTTTCCAGCCCTCTTGAACCCGCCTTCTTTGGAACTGTGTGGAGGTCTCGCTACCCACCCGATATTGTGGTTCGCATAGAAGTCGATTCGCTCTTGACGGTCCTTCTCAGGAATGAGCTGGAGACCATCGTCGCAGATGAAGATCGCGGAAGTGCCACCCTGTCTCGCGTACGTTTGCATCGCCTTCTTGATAGAAAATACAGATGGAGCACTATCATGAAATACATAATTACTCAATTTGATGGTGGAACGAAAGCGTGGCAGCTCACATGGTCAATTCCAAACTTTCTTTATACACTGGAAGTTGAATCGTTATGTGCGGCAAGTTGTTATCAATTTCAGGATTAGGTTCAGGACGGACAGCAGAGTAGAAGGCGGAGTTTTCATGATACTGGGCCACAGGACCGATTATAAGACTAATGTTTCCGATAAGTTGAAGGCAGAAGAACTGGGTCGATGACGTCAGGGAAGGCCATATAGATGCAGGGAAGTACTTGCCAAAG
Organism: Armillaria sp. CMW 4456; assembly: GCA_028551335.1. Classification (NCBI taxonomy): domain Eukaryota; kingdom Fungi; phylum Basidiomycota; class Agaricomycetes; order Agaricales; family Physalacriaceae; genus Armillaria; species Armillaria sp. CMW 4456. The sequence continues at coordinate 88,693 of JANDKJ010000316.1, forward strand.
ATACACAAAAGATAACAGGCAGGGTGATTACAAGAGCAAACCGAGTCGAGTTATGGTCCAGGGCATATTCTTCCAAAAGAATGGAGACCCCAGCACCCACGAAGTCTGTACAAAGGTCAACTTTTGTCATAAGGACGTGAAAAAGATGTAAAACACATACAAAGGGCCATAGCAGCACCGCAACCTGCGTAAAATGGGCCGAGAAGAACGTTCTTCCGCTTGTGTTGGCGCCGCTTACCACCCGATTTCTCGAGGTCAGAGGATTGATTTGTGGGAGGAGATGAATCAAGCTTCCAAGACCACCATCTACTCTTCTTCCGCGGGGCCGGCGGCGCTTGAGTGGGTGTTTCCTTCTCGGACACCTCCGAAACTGATGGTGCTGCCGGTTGAAGATTGGTTGACGATGACATCGAACTATTAGGATCGAGCAGGGGAGGTGTATTAGTGTCCCGCTTCGGTGCGCCTCTTGTTCTCCAGATGTATTTGATAAGCTTTTCTTCGAAATCCTTGCATAATGGGATAATGCTGTCTACAGCATAGGCCCAGAGGACTACACAGTCATCGTTACGCTAGGAATTCGTAAAAACGATGAAGCGATTCAGGTCGAATTGTAACGGCTTACAATGAATGCACCACATTGATCCTTCTCAGCTGTAGGAAGCATGTCCATGCTGTCGAGAATTTGGATACGGGTGCTGTGATCAATTTGAATCCAAGTGTCGTTAGATGGTCTGTGAATAGGGAGATTAGCGCCGCGTAAGAGTCATTCGAAATAGTACCGACGTAGACGATATCACGACATGAACGCCTGCAGTCTTAATTTTCACGGCCACAGCTGGATTCAATCTGCGTACATTTTCCTCGAAGGGAATGAGAGCAGGGGTCTCGTATGGAAAAACACGAAAACTGTTCGCAGGAGTAACACCAAACGAATCATGCGAGATAGCCGAAGAATTTACTCGAAGACAGACGCCGGTAGTTTGGGAAGCATGTGCAGGAAGGAACCAATTATTAGGAAGTGTATTTTCATCTGCACAACTATCAGCTTTTACATCCACTCGTAAGCACACACGACTTACAGATATTATGCAAAAGAGCGTCGAATGCGTCGTAATCGCTGTTGTATATTGTAACGGCAGTGCTGGGGATACTGACTTGAAGACTTGCCGTGGTGGACATGTTCGTTAACGGGGAACCTGAGTCTCGCAATCATCATGAGGCGACGGGCAGTGTGCTTATATTGAAACTATTGCTCTTCGAATCAGGCACGCGCTCAAGGGCAAGGGCCACCAATCGCCATGCAGATCTGTCTATCAACGTCAGGATCATAGTATTGAGCGTATAAAACATATACACACGGTAATAAACTGAGGCCGTATCGTACCTCAAACGCGTTCTGGTCGGGGCCCGTAGATTTTCAGGCCAGAACAAGAAGACACAATTGCCGAGAGAGCACACGGCAGTGCTCAGTATGCAACCAGCAGTGTTCGTCGACCGTGTTCATCCCCAGTGAATTCTTCCAAAGGTACTCCAGGGCAAACTTCAATTTGTGTTCATCGGCATATGGAATTGCCGGCTTCTCCCTGTCCAAGCCTAGAATAGGATCTTTAGTTGACCAAGGTAGCACGATTATGAGCAACTTCACAAATTGCAAGGGACGCATAGAACCCACTCCTGGCCCTGTGCCATGATCCCCGCGCGAGACCCATTCGTGATCCTTATCCATTGGTGTTCCGATGTCAACGAATGTCACAAAAAAAATGGGAAAAAAGCTTCGTGTACATCGAGCAAGCTGTGTAGTGTCATGTCATGGTGGCGGTAAGAGGAAGAAATTTGTAACCGCCGGCAACTTGTCAGTTCGACTTTCGACCACTCTGTACCTGTCGGGCGTCCTCGACCATTCCCCAATGCTCTGGTATCTCTACTCCCGCCATATCGACGATGATGGACGCGAAATTGCAAACTTCGTCAACAGGACCGGATCAGGGTCTCTACGTACGCTTCAACAGCGACGTTGACGGATTGCAAACATTCAGTTATACTGCCGCCGTTATCTGTTTTTAATACGATATCTACCTCCTGGGCCTCTTCAACAAGGCAAGGAGAATTCAAATACGCTATCTCGGCGCTAAGGAACGTTCATTGTGCCCGGAGATACTGCTCGAAAAATTGTTGTGTTCCTTCTGCACATATACTACCGCCTTGATATCACCGTGCCATTAGGTACGCTTTCCATTATGTCCACATGCAAGGTACTGATCGCCTTCGAGTGAACTGTCTGTCCTATTTCCGAAGATCAATGATGAGGAGGTGTAATGGGGCCGAGAGGGACTTCTAAAGAAGTAGTCCGACTCCCATCTTTCTAACACCCCATGGCCTCCTCGTCGTCTGTAGCACCGTCCATTGTGGTGAATCCTTTCGAGGACAGCCAGAGCTATGTCCAGCCTTCTTTGACACAGCGACGGCCTCTGGCTCCTCGGATGCGCTCGAACTTACTCCCAATTTCGCTATCAAATTCTACTGATCCTGACACTCTCCGTCAACTCGAAGTACCCAAGCCATGGGTGCAAAACCCCAACTTTCGAGCCAGGATTTCTTACTGGATTGTATATGTAATGATTCTCGTTGGGCTAGCCCTCGGTGAGTACATGCATTAGGTTCTTAGCATCAAACTGACAAATTGGGTTCGCCGGCTCGTGCTTTACTTCGGCGAAGAACGGGACCTTGTGCACTGCAGGGCTGGGGCGCATTCAGACTAAGAACGTTGATTTATCAGTTTCCAAAGTGCATGAGAAGCAGCCCTGGGCCTGTGGCTCTTCAGCTTCTTGTCGTGTTCTGGGACTCAAAAAGCATCTCTTGATAAATCGTTCTTCTGGTGTGCCCGCGGTCCAGCCTTGCAGTGAACTCATGTTTTATCACGCATATAAGCATCTACGAAAGAATGTAGAGTGCATATAGTCGGATGTTTTCCGGCCGTGATAGAACGAGATCACAAGCTCCTGTCCTTCCCGCGTAAAGTGCACCGCTTCCGTTGCGAATCCGCAACCCTAGGTTTCATACAATGCTATTTAACTTACAAAAACGTAATGCTCGACCATCAAGACTTGTGCCTCGTAATGGAGGAACAGTTTGACGGAACTGAAGACGATGTCTTTGGGCCCAATGGATACTTTATGAGAGAGGTGGATGCTAGTGGATCCGGGTATGTTGATTCTTTTTCAGTCATGTTGGTCGCTAATGTTTCCTAGGAATGGACAGTTCGAAATGACCACCTCTTCTTCAAACAACTCCTACATCAAGGATGGAATGCTGTATCTCGTACCGACACTTACCGAGGACGTCATAGGCGAGGGCAATGTGTTCGATGGATTTGTTTACAACCTCACGGACTGCACGTTCAATGTGACACAACCAAATAATGGGTACATTATCACGGGCGATGGAACGACCGCGGGCTCAAGAGTAAGCACCGTCTTCGTTTCGATTTTCTTGAATTCACTAGGAAAAAATACAGAACTTCGATTATGCGGGCTATTACCATGCTTGCAGCGCCACCTCCAACTCTTCAGCAGGCACTGTTATCAATCCAGTTCAGAGCGCTCGTGTCAGCACACTCCTCAGTGCCCGCGGAGATCGCGGAGGAAGCATCAAATATGGCCGAATCGAAGTCCGTGCCAAAATGCCTACTGGGGACTGGATGTGGCCCGCGATCTGGCTGCTACCGAAGGATAACGTGTATGGCGATTGGCCACGAAGCGGTGAGATAGGTCAGTCCAGATTTCATCCAGGTTTCACACAAAGCCAAAGCTCACTGCTTGTGTAGATATGGTCGAATCACGAGGAAACGGAATACGGTACACTGCTCGCGGGTCAAACTACGTCCAGGGTTCTCTCAACTGGGGTCCCAGCCCTGAACTGAATTCTGTGGATAAATCCTTTTCCTGGTGGACATTCCGCCGAGAATCGTTCAGCTCTGAGATGCACACATACGTGCTCGAGTGGACGGACAAGTTTATCCGGATATATGTTGACACGCGCGCACACACCCTATTGTCGTTCAAGTTCAAAAAATCTTTCTGGGAACTCGGTGATTTCCCGGGTACGATCACAACTGACGGGCAGCAAGTGCCGCTGGAGAATATCTGGGCCAAAGGAACGTTCTTGGCAGCGCCCTTTGATCAAGAGTTCTATCTGATTATGAATGTCGCGGTCGGGTCGACCGGGGGTTGGTTCCCGGATGGGCAGGGTAATAAACCATGGCTGAATGGTGCTGCCAGTGAGTCCGCGCTCTGTTTCCATTATTCGACTTCTAATACTGATGACACCATTCCCAGGTGCGATGCGAGATTTCGCGGCAGCAAAGGAGCTGTGGTACCCGACGTGGCCGCAGAACTTGGATGATAGGGCAATGGTGGTGTATGTTATCTTTTTCTACTTTATTTTTTCATTACGCTTACTGATGGTGTTCTGGTAGGGACTATGTGAGGATGTACAAGCACTGTTCTGGGTCGTAACGATTCAGACTTTGGTCTTTCTTTTCGTACTGTTTTTAATTGTGGACGATGTCCTTACTAGTATTTTTTTATGACTGCAGTCTTATAGTAAAGTGTACTCATTCGTTTTTAAACTTGGGCAATCATTCAGGGAGTGGAGTCGAGATGATAGTAGCGAGCAAAACTGTCGGGGTTTCATGGTGGGTTACTACGACAGGTGTTTGATTGTGACTATCGTCATTGCGCGCACAGCACCATACCGAACGTGATGATAAGTCGCAGTTAGGATGGGTCTTTTGTCAATTGAATGTGCTATCAACCGCTATCCATGAATTTAAATCTCACTGCACCGATCACAATCTAGGAGAATGATTTGAGGAGAAGAAACGTCGCGCTTGGGAAAATTACCCATGCCACCCGCCAGAGATTCGTTTCGAGAGCACTAGATTTCTAAATAAAATCATTGCTAAATTCTATTTTCCGAAAAGTCACCTTGTGTGAATTCTGATCACCCGAAATTCTCACTTCTCTGGTGTGAATACCATCGTGACCTCCCTCGAACTTGACTACCACGTTCAGCAACCATGAACTGTGCATCTCATCCATTTAAGAAGCTGATGCGTACGTAGTACGTACACATCTCTTCGCCATGACCAATTATGAAGTCTATTTAACTCGAGAACCCAACCCGTATGCATTTTTTCCATTTTTTGTCCGATTCAAGACAGATAGATTCATGGACAGTCTTTCTTAGTGACCAGACGTTTCCCCATCGTATATCATATTTGGGAGTCCCCATATCATCACGACGCGCAGATGTCAGAAATTGGTAGTACACTCTCTACGTCATGGTAGAACAGATGAAGATCTTGGAAGAGTGTACGGAGATACAATATCCGGAGCCGGCCGCCTAATCGCAGCGGCCTTTCACCCACGCGAGATTGACCGCAGTAATCTATCTGACGTATGTGCTCCTACCTTATTTCTAGACTCGACGAATCGTGGTGACTACATGTCGGAGCGTGGTCATAGGATTTTTCCCAATTTGGTTAGCGAAGAGTCGCTGTCCTTGTCATAAAGATTCCAAGTAGTAGAGACTCAAGTCTTGCTCCCTGTGATACTCGATGAGCTCAGAATTATACTCATGACTGCACTGGTCCGTTCGGCATTCTCTGTAAGTCTATATACTATTGAATTTCGAGAATCCAATAACTATGTTTTATACTTACGTCCCATTATCCCCTCATACACGGCGTAATTCAGCGCGGTACACCATGAGAAAGGCCGGTTCGAATGTCCTGTGAATTGTGAATTCTTCAATGTTGGAGCGCTTGAACCACAACTCAGCTCGAAGTCGGATATTCATGAAATGACCCCAAATCATCGTACTATCACTTTGATTTCCTTACAAATGCAAATCATCTAGTTCTCCGCCGAGGTTTGATCTAATCTCAGTGCATACAACGTCTGATAGTACCTCTGATGGATGGCTACGCCACTGGATCTTCGCATCTTCGCGACGGCTAATCTCACTAGGCTCATAACTGTTGGGATTTCCTGTTTGGGATGATGTATGGGCTTTACTAGCTCTCGGCTACTAGCCATCACGGATAGTTTTCGATACCATATGTGCTCTTGTCGGATGTATTTACGGCATTGAATTCTTTCCTGCTCAAGGTTTGTATTGTAGCGCGACCTGTCGGAGGGGACGGTCGTTTCAGTGAACATTTCCGAATTCTTAAACCTGGTGTCATGCACTTTTGCAGGGGTAATCAATTGAATCAATCCATGTAGGCTTTGGAAACACGTTGAGTGCAGACGTATGCAACAACCAACTGGAAACGACGCTTCTTCCTGACTGGATTGCCTCGTCTGAATTTGGCAAAGAGAAGCCAGTAGCCACTCTGAGGGTGTAAGCATCTTTGTTTGAGAATCTTAGCCAATATTCAACCTCTCTTACCAACTCTTTGATTCCAAATCAGTTCACAGATATAGGTTCCTGAACATGCGCAAAGCTATGCAATGCCTTAAACCCCACTGGCATCTCCTTGCAATCCCCTTCCTCGGACTACACAGGATCGGGGGCGTTCCTTCCGTACCCGCTGCCCTCAAGCTTCACTTTCTTAAAGTGTACGAATATTCTAAGTGTTTCTTTTTCAAAATAGCTTGCATCGATTCAAAATTCATCTTAGTTCCTCCAGCAGCATGCCGAGCTCTGCGGATAACCGGTCCGAGTATCCCGTTGTCTTTTTTACGGTTGACTTCAGCCTCAGCCTGAGCCGCACACTAAAACGTGGACCCCCATTGCACAATTCATGCAGGGTAGTGGAATCCGTTGGCGTCGTGCACGGAAATACGTTCCTACGTTCTAATGTCTTCTAGTTCTCCTTCGACTCTCGATCTATTATTGGTACTTCTGGACAGCTGGGCGACCAACAATAATGACCCTTGGTTTGAATGGCGGTGAGCACAAGTTGGCCCTTGAGTGTGACCACAGTATAGAACACTGACAGCAACAGGGGCACTTCACGTCGGGTAATCAGACTTCCGTCAGGTCTGATACTTCGGGTGTAATGTTGTTTGTGGTCACCGCGACTTAGAATTGATTCATACCTAAGGTCCCCGGCTTCTTGGAAACGTCACTCAGGGTTTTCAATTGTAAAGCGTTTGTGTCATTGAATACTTGACGGAGGTATTTCTCTGAGATATAAGGATCGTTCGTTGTTCCCTCTGAAACTGAAGAACTCCCTACTCTCAAGCAAAAGCTAGCTATGCCATTAACACCTATACCTTTCAGTCCGTTCCCGGGGTACGTCTGTCTGGTCCTTATTCGATTCGAGATTGCTTATAAGGAAAGTGTAGGACGGTTCTGGCGACGTCGTGGCTCAACACAATGTTGTACACGTCTCAGGTTGCCTTGAGCATATATTGTTTACGCTGCTTCACAACGACGACGTGGTTGCGCGGCTGGATTTTTGTATCTTTGTTCATTGATGGGTCTTGTGTGCTCGTTTCTATGGGCGGCGTTTACATGGTGAGTTACCTCAACCTTGTATATCTCCTGTTCATGTACTAGCTTTGTAGTATCTGGTCATTAACCAAAGTTTGTCCTCGTATTAGCATCGCATCCACAAATTCTTTCTTCCATCAATACCTAGGTCCATTACACACTATTTTCACATGGGCTGCTACGGTTGGAGTCTTTCTCACGTACTCCTCCGCCGCAATTACGCACGGCTTTTTTTGTCATCGGTATTGGACAATGTGGGTCTCTCCCGGGCTTCTTTCAGTGCAATCTCATATGTGTGTAGCTCGAGGAATAAGTGGATAACGGTATGGATCGCAATTCTTATAACAGCAAACGTGAGTAGTCCTTAGTTTGTATTACGTATGTTTTGAAACCCAAGACTGTAGATGCTTGGCACTCTGGCGTCTACTATCTTTATCTCCATCCATCCGGGAACATTGTTTCAAGCCATCCCTCTAACACTGTGAGATTATACATTCTTGATCTAGTGCCGTAGCTGACCTCGAGAATGAGTTCTTCCATATGCGCAGCCGCGGATATAACAATTGCAGTTTCTCTGGCTTGGACGTGTTGGCACATACGATCGCCTTACGTGAATACTAAGAAGTGGGCCATTTATTTCCGATCCTTTCGGGTATTGATGATGTATGCACTAGCTTATTGCGGCGCGCTGGGATACAAGCACTGACTTGTGGTTTCTCGACAGCAATTTACACGACAGTTATGTCCATTTGTGTTTTCGCCGGCTGGCATGGTGCGCGCATTTATATTAATCCTTATTCTCAGTGTTAACTCTGATGAAATACTAGTCGTGTTCTTTTCCTTCTTCGCCATACTCGGGCGGGTTTACAGCCTAACAGTTTTAACAACTCTTATGTTGTTGAAGGTCATGAATCGTGGCGACTCATCCTCGAGCAGAATGGGTAGCGATTTGGACTCTTCTCAGCCTACAACTCAGGGCCCAATTCGTGAGTCCTTAGTCATTGAGTGGAATCACTGATGGAATCGATTGTGTAGGCTTCCAACACACCTTGGATCCAGAGGCAGGCAAGGGACAGTCTTCGAGTGATATGGTATGCATACAAACCCTTGGGCTGTCGTGTTTTGCTTTTTACTTACTAGAGTTTTGATAGAACTTTGGTACCATTCATCCCTCGACACGTCCTAGCTTCACGATCATATCAAATGATCAGATTTTCACTCATACCGTTTGATTAACTGAGCCAGCTCATCGATGCTCATGTGAGGCAATCGATTAGCACACCCTCGTCGGCATTCAAAGTGCATTTCTATCTGATCCATATTTTAGATCATTAGATTTCATATTATAGTTTATTAGATACAAGGTTTCTAGAGGATGTTTATCTCCTTGAATATCCGCTTGAAGCCGAAGTATGTTTTACTGTAGGGAGTGTATAATTAAGTGTATAATTAAAATGCAGTCACTGAGAAAGACTTGCCTGCCAGTGCCTCGTGGAATAGGCCGGAAGTCGGTCCGAATGACCGACCTTCACCAGAAAAAATACGTGGCTGTGCAAAAATTGAGGATGAAGGCCAACTACAAGGTTGGCTCCATCGGATATGAACTTTCTAAAGCTTACTTTTCTTCTAGTTCTCTAATATCTGCGGAACTGTTTATCGACAAGGGAATGTTATATTTACCGCAGACGGAAACTCCCTGTTGAGTCCGGTGGGCAACAGAGTCTCCGTATTCGACCTAGTAAAGTGCGTACTCTGAAAGGTCCATGAACGTCGCTCACACTAAATTAGCAACAAGTCTTTCACACTACCATTTGAAACCCGAAAAAATATCGCTACGCTAGCACTAAGCCCCGATGGGAACGTTCTGATAGTCGTAGACGATGGTGCGTGTTTTTTCGTACCGATGTTATTATTCCGTTCTGGACTGATGATTCTAGATGGTCGCGCCCAGCTTGTGAACTTTCGAAAAGGAGTCGTTCTGCATCACATCAACTTCCACAAGGTTGTCAAGGATATCAAATTTTCGCCGAACGGAAAGTGAGCTCGCCTTGGAATGGGTAGAGAAGTGCAGCCAGCTGACGGAGAGTGAATAGGTTCATTGCCGTCACGCACGGTGCACATATCCAAGTATGGCGGACACCGAACCATCTCGCAAGGGAATTTGCGCCTTTTACTCTCCACCGAACGTATACAGGACATCATGATGATGTTTTGAGTATTCAGTGGTCATCGGATTCTAAGTGCGTCTAGACCTGTACCGTAATTATCGCGAGAGACTGAATGCTATTGCATAGGTGCTTCCTTTCGACCTCGCGTGATATGACCGCCCGGCTCTACACTCTGGATCCAGTTGAAGGGTTCCGTCCCAAAACCTTTGCTGGTCACAGAGACGCTGTTTCGGCTGCTTACTTTTCTTCTGATGGACACACGGTATGCCTTCTCTGCTTATCAACGGTAATACAGATGCTGATTGTCAGATTAGATATATACAGTCAGCCGTGACGGTGCAGTGTTCACTTGGAAGGCTAAATTACCGGAAGAGTCTGACTCCGACGAACCACAACCCATTGCATCTACCTCGAAAGGCTCTGGGTTGCCCGCTAATTCAAATTCTATTATCAACACCCGCTGGGGTATCTTCGAAAGGCATTATTTCAACCAGCCAGGGACGAAGGTCGTGTGCACCACCTTCCATGCACCTTCCAATCTTCTCATCGTGGGGTTCTCTACCGGCATTTTCGGCCTTTGGGAAATGCCTGCGTTTTCCAACGTACACACTTTGAGCATATCACAGGAGAAGATATCCTCCGTCGCTATTAATGCATCAGGGGAATGGCTCGCTTTTGGTGCGAAGAAGCTTGGACAGCTCCTGGTGTGGGAGTGGCAGTCCGAGTCGTACGTCTTGAAACAACAAGGACACTATTTCGATATGAACACCCTCTCTTACGCCCCTGATGGCCAAACAATAGCAACGGGCGGTGATGATGGCAAGGTCAAAGTATGGTCGACACATTCTGGCTTCTGCTTTGTCACCTTTACGGAGCACAGTGCACCCATTTCCGCCGTCTCTTTCGCAAAACAGGGCAGTGTCCTCTTTTCCGCCTCACTTGATGGAACTGTTCGTGCCTTCGATCTCATCCGGTACCGAAATTTCCGAACTTTTACATCCCCATCCCCCGTTCAATTCTCTTCTCTGGCCGTCGATCCTTCGGGAGAAGTCGTAGCAGCTGGTTCGACCGATTCATTCGAAGTATTCCTGTGGTCCGTACAGACAGGAAAGCTCTTGGACATCCTTACTGGCCATGAGGGACCGGTCAGTTCGCTTGATTTTTCCCCCTCAGGGGAAAATCAGCTCGTTAGTGGTTCGTGGGATCGCTCAGTGCGAGTTTGGAATGTCTTTGGGAGGTCTCGCGCCGTGGAGCCGTGGTCTGTATCGTCGGACGTTCTTGCTGTCGCTTTCCGGCCTGACGGCAAGGAAGTTGCGGTTTCGACGCTTGATGGGCAAATCACGCTCTTTGATGTCCAGGAAGGAAAACAAACGAATGTTATCGAAGGGCGCAAAGACATTTCCGGGGGACGGAAAGCCGATGACCGCATGTCTGCTGCCAATAGTACTTCTGGCAAGGCTTTCAATAGTCTCGCATATACCGCGGACGGTCGATGCATCCTCGCTGGCGGGAGCAGCAAATATGTCGTGCTGTACGATGTGAGGGAGGGCGAAGGAGTCATGGTCAAGAAGTTCCAGATATCCCAAAACCTGTCGTTGGATGGAACGGAGGAATTCCTGGACAGCAGGAGAGTCAACGAGGCCGGGATCAACATCGATCTTATTGATGACCGAGGAAACCAAAGTGACCTTGAAGACCGAATGGACACTAGCCTTCCTGGGGTCACTCGCAACGGAGATATGTCAAAGCGGCGGTATCGACAAGAGGCCCGAACGAAGTGTGTGAGGTTTTCCCCTGCAGGTCGTACTTGGGCAGCTGCGTCGACCGAAGGACTCCTTATCTATTCGTTGGACGACACGGTGCTCTTCGACCCATTTGACCTTTCCATGGACTTGACACCTCAGACGGTTCTCGAGGCTTTGGTGAAACAGGAGTTCCTGAAGGCGCTGGTAATGGCATTCCGGTTGAATGAGAAGCCTCTCATTCAGCGTGTTTATGAGAGTATCCCGCGTGGGGATATACGCCTAGTTGCCCGACAGGTGCCAGTCATGTATGTTTCAACTTTGTTGCGCTTCGTGGCAGAACATCTTGAGCGGAGCCCTCATTTGGAATTCGATTTACTCTGGGCGAATACCCTCTTGATAGCGCATGGCCGATACCTTAGGGATCGGTCTGGAGAGTACGCGAGCGTCTTTAGAGTCGTTCAAAAGCAGCTCGGGGAGTGCGAGCAGGCTATATCTACGCTGTAAGTGCCCAAATTTCACACGTTCTTTTGTTTGTTTATTTGTTTTCCAGGTGCGAACAGAACGTGTCAACGCTCTGCTACCTTATCGATCAATCGAAAGCCAGAGAGATAAACGACGTCAAGATGATAGAAGTGTAAATGAATTGGGATAAGAATGTTAAGTTAGTATGACTATTGTTACATCCAGTTCTGTTTGTTATACATTTTTGGTTTCTCTCTCGTCTTTCGTATTGGACATTGTCCACCCCGCGATTAAATAAATGCTTGAGTAGAGATGTGGTCTGCGAAGCAAAAGTGTTCAAGTCTTTGAAGTCGGTGATTCGACTACAGATTGCCAATCAGTCCAACATCGCTGCGTTGAACATCAAGATACCAGACATACCGGCTTCTGCCGTTACTGGATGCCGAAGCTCCATGTCATGGTAGCCCCACCAATAGAGCAATCCTGTGAGGCCCATCAAGCCTGCGACGCCCATGACCTGGCAGCGCTGTCAAGAGAGGAGACGATGATGAAGAGAAACATGAGCGTACAACGCTGTTGTTCTTAGGCTGGTTCATCATAAACCTTGGCATGTTGGCTCCACCAAAGCCTGCCGCTGCTCGAGGGATTCTTGTGGGGATCATTGTGTTGTGAGAATATGGAAAGGTGGGAACGATGTGAGGAATGGTATATATATGAGCGGCCTAGATGATGTCACCTGCCCAGGCGGAGTGGGTAGAACTCCATAGAATGGCCCCGATGCAGTGAGACAGTCTATGACCAGGGCACGAGATACAGAGGGGACCGTCATGTGGGGGACCCTAAGCCTGGGCACGGAACGTGCCGCCTAGACAGTGCAATTAAGGAAGGACCGACGCGCCTTAACGGCGGGGGGCGGAGGGTCCGGATCCTAGATAGGGTAAAACATTTGCCAGTCATTCCAACTTTGTGCAAACTTCTTAACAAAGCTTGGAGATCCCCAAGTTTAGTAACGGTCGTCTAAGTTGCGCGTATTTACAATGCTCTAATACAGTCATAAGTTTGGAGAAGTAGTAACCAACCATTCATAAACGAACCACCAAAGCAGTCTCCGACGGGTGGGGTGGTCCGCTGTACGTATCTCTGCATGCGAGCCTAAGATTTTTAAAACTCGCGTCTTATCGGTCCCCAACACCCTTCGACTCATATATAACCTTCCCTAATGCAGAACTGCTCATGTCCACTCTTTCCAAACCTGCTAAGGTCAACTGATTTACACCGCAGGTGCACATCCCTGGGTCCAGTAGTAACTGCACAACCAGCATCATCGCAGCACTGCCCGTCGTGATACCGGGATGCCAAGACGTCTTCTGCGCAGCTGGTGTGACTGATTTGTGGCTGAGGTTGGTGACCCGAGGCAGGGTGATGGAATAACCGAGTTGTATCAGGACGGAGATTCCACAGCGAAAGAAGCGATTTGGAGGGAAGTTGTGGGTCAACGACAGGTTCCACTAGGGCTGGAGAAGTAAGGAGTAACTCCTGCAAAAATGGAATCCAAATATTTAGTCAGTTTTTTTTTTCAGACAGCTAGAAGAGCGTACCTTGCCCAACTCCATAACAGCTAGCGGGGAAGCCCATCCCGCGACGGTCAAGCTCAGGAACATTACGACGCACAGATATAGACTGTGAGAGGATGGCATCGAGAATGCTAAGGGATGAGGCGAATATTTCGCTCTAGCTTTTGGAGGGAGAATGGGGGAGAAGCGAAATGAGACGAGTTCTCTCAGGTTTTATGATCACAAAAGAGCTTCGAAAATGCCTAGCCAGTAGACGAAGGATGATAGGTGCAGAAGAAGGGTCCTGTCCTGTGATGTTGAGCCTTCGTTTCCTATATTAATACCCAGGCGCGGAGTGATACAGGGTATAACCTATTTAGAAACCCCAGTAGCAACCTTTCGTAAATAAGGAGGTGTTTTTTCGAGTTGCCAGGAAAGCCGGATATCAAGTGACCAAAAACAGATAGACTAGAAATGTAAGATGCTAATTCTTTGTGATGTGGCGGCTGCTGAAGCGAGTTTCGCAACGGGCGTCTTCCTCTCTGGCTGGCAGAACGGTGGGAGCGTAATGATTGAGAGATGTCTGAATGTTAACTATATGTTGAAAAGCATGTGCTTACGACGTGCAAGAAGCATGGAAGCGACTTAGGAGGCGACATAGGCTGGCGAGCTTGATATAGTATAACGAAAAACCGCTAAACGATGATGTAGTGACTCGGAGCCGTCCTATAGGATGATACCTGTCCAAACCTTATGACCAAAATTATCAACACGGCTGAGCGAAGAAGCGATTTATTTGATTATCAGTTGCTAGGCCTGGGAGCCAGGTGTAGAATGAGCAATAGATATGCCGCGAAGGTCGTGGCGTGGACTTCTACGGACGCGTCCAGAATACGCGGTAAACTCCATTCATCATCGACTGCGTAAGAGTGTTGTTGCTGAGAACAGGAAAACTTAGAGTCCGGGATGCATCTTTGGATTCACCATTGCCATATATATGGTAGAATGCTTCTTGCTTGTCTGCGACTTTCAAGGTAAGGAAATATCCTCGGGGTATCGACATTTATATTCACGTCTCAGGCGGTAATGAATACATCTTAGCTGACGGCATGAATTAGCAGGGTGCAAACAGCAACTAAGAGCGCCCACCTACCAGCCTATTAGCCGAACCAGTTATGACTTGTTCTGGGCATCCTTGGAGAGATATTTTGAGTTGACAGCGACGAAGTGATAGCCAATGACCGTAGCCATCGCCATTATTCCTAGAGCGTTCGCCAGGGTATACAACGTCTGGTGGGTAATCATTTTATACTGTAGAATACTCAATGATTGTCTTCATCATCAACGCAGAGACTTACATGGGATGCGAACAATGAGGTATGAGGACTACCATGGAATGACGTTCAGCCACGTTGGCCGGAGCGGTTGTTTGGCCTTATTAGGACTGGAAGCCTGCCGGGACGGAACGGCGTCGACGCTGGGCACGACCAGCAACTTTACCCTTGAACATCGCCAACCATGAGACCGACACTCATTCGTTATGGAGAAATGCCTGGGCGTGAGTGTATATAACGCCGAATTACTTACAAGGAATGCTGACTAGAGAATCTCTTTTGCAGCCCAGCGGGCATGGGTGAGCAATTCCTTGACCAATGAGAACGATCCAAATTCATACTTTTCTCGGTATAGAGTTCGTGGTGGGGTGACAAACACGGCGGCGCGAGGATGAAGGGTGTTTACCAGTACAGTGCGTTGCCTTTCACATGAATTTGGTGGTGCTGACGCTCACTCCTTTTTTGCTCGTTACTTTGTTTATTTCTTCCCGCACATCTTCGATTCCGCCATTAGCCATCTCACCCTTCCAAGCAAAGGCCGGCCCAGGCTGGGCACGAGAATATCTATTCCAGGGCTACAGGCGCATAGCTGCTGAGGTTCCATATTGGATTGTTCCTTTTGCGTTGGGTTCGTCGCCATCTTCTCGTTCTTCTCGTTCCTCCTGATATCGGTAAATAAGGTTACGGAATCTATACGTGGGCAAACAACTACACAAAGTACCACGATAGCAAGGCTGCCCATGAGGCCGGACATCACGAGTGATAGCTGACCTCGAAATACGAGTCCCAACACTTGCCGGATGTTTCCATCTTTTCTCACCCAAGCCAAGTTACGTTGCATCGCCTAAATATAGGGAGTTCGATTAGACGTGAATTAAAAGGTGTTCAATCTGAAGCTTGTATGAAGTTCACCTGCTACTGGAGCCGTCTTGCAGACTGGTAAACTAGATACTGTGCGCCGGTATAGGAGAATTTCCGGTCGTGAAGGCACGGCTGAAATAAGGTATCGAGGCGCGTTGCTCCATAAGCGTAGACCTCAATGGGGTGCAAGAAGGTGCAAGAAACTTCCAACGGTTCCGATCCCGGAGGATGTATGGATTCCCTGTACCTAATTACCGTGGACCAGCCATTGCTGTTGCGCGCTGAAGTTTTATGATGGCTTTGAGTAGAACGCCAGCGCTTCCATTTAATGTGTGGTATAGAAATCTGCACCATAAAAACAATAACGACCGTACAGTGCGCCCAAAGCAACAAGAGTAGCAAGGAATTTATACAAGACAGCTCACTTTGCGTACACATATATGAAGAGAAAATGTCCAGGAACTAACTGATAAGTCAACAAGGGCCGAGATCAGGGAAGTCCACAAATCGGATGGTCCCTTTATCCAACCCGGTCCACCCACAAGATCATCTTCCAGCGTCTAAAGTGAAGTACAACATGCTTTTTTTTAACGAGATGCACCGTAATTCTGGTATCCTTGCATTTCGGAGAGGTGATGTGATGAGTATTGATGAATGTGTTCAGACCTTGGTATCTGCTGATGTGTGGTCTGAATCCCATTCCACGTTGCGTTTCACCGTATCTTGCATTTCGTGAGTCTCGACCGTAACAATGACCTAAGTCCAATGTCAGGAACGAAGTTTCTCGATAGTGTATACAAATACTTACTCCGGATGCTTGAGTGCGATGTAGCTAAGGGAAAGATACACATCAATTACGCGCGGACAGGAACGGAGGTTGTCAGTGACTTACTGCAGAGACGCCACCAGAAGACAGGCCATGTCCTTCGGATCGGTTGCTGAGGTCACGCCGAATCGCGGTACGGGAGTTCAACGAGGAAAGGACCGTGTTGGCGTAAAGTTTAGGCAAAATGAACGTGAAAGCTGGAGAGATTGTTATGCCTGTTAGGATGCGAAAAGACGACATTTCGTAAAAAATGCTTGCCAATGTGGTAAGGAGTGCTCTAAATAAACAGGCGATTATCAGGAACCGAAGAGGGAGAAAATATATCAAATGTGAACTTACAACTGTGAAGTACATAATGATGTCGATAACGGCAATAACGGCTGTCAAGAGACCTGCCGATTCACATTCGTTAGACGCCACAGAAAATTTCCGAGAAACGAACGAGAGTCTTACCGTTTTGGACGGTCACTGTAGAGCAAAAGAAAGAGGAACTCAACCACACGAAGACAGGAAGCACAGAATGGACATACTGCGAATGATCCTATCCAATACCTTGTCACTGGCCTCAAATCTTCCTTTGTGTTGGCGCAGATAGTACGTCAAAGAGAAGGCGATGATGATATCTGCGACGGCCGGTGGTAGGAGCCAGAAAATGACAACCACCTTGGCTTCGGCAAGGTTTTGGAAAGTCTTTAACGTAGCCGCAGCGTTTGTTCCAGCAAGACCACCACCTAGAATGTGAAATTGAGCACAAGTTTCCATTATCGATGTTTGGACGTACCAACTGCCATGAGAGAGCACAACATGACGAGCCCACTCAACCACCATGTTCCAGAAATTACATGAATTCTCCATGCGTAGTACGCCTGTACCAGGGGTCCAATGAGGCCCTAGAAGTCCTATGTTAGCCACTGTTCCGACGATGTCAAAGTAATGTCCGCCCTTACCTCGAATAAAGGATCTGGAGGCAATAGCGCCCATTCAGAACTGAATGAAAAAACATCTGGAATCCCGTCACGGGTTACATACCTGTTATGAGAGCTATTGAAATAGTTGAGAGATCGCATGAGAACAAAGGGAGAAGGTGAGGGAGAAGGCACGTACCCCAATGGATAAGAGTATATGGCTCAATATTGCCCCAATCGTTGATCAGCAGGTCGTACATCCTGCACAGAAATTGAACAGAGTATCATCGCCAAGAGAAAGAACATTTACCACCAAAGGATAAAGAACGAGCAGAGGAAATCAACCGTGAAGATGCAACCGACATAGACGCGCTGCCACAGAGGATCGCTGTACCCCCAGAATGTCAGGATTCCTGACTGCGACGGCAAAAAAAGACATCCGACACTCACTCGGGAAACGAACTGAAGTAATTCCATGTCTGTAAAGGCCATCAACGCCTGTTCGTGTTGCAATGTCAGAGACGCATACCTGGACCACGATGATTCCGAACAGCACCAGGGATATCCAGATGGCTACCATGGCTGTTAACCACCGACGCGTTTCTAGCACTGGAAAAAGGACATACCAATCAAGAACACCCCAAAGGGTTGGGGGAGACCTATGGCGACGGGGACAATGGTTTCGGCCATGGTGGACACAAAGAGAGGTTGAGGTGGTGGTAAACCTATAAGTTGGGAATAAGATGGACCCGCTGATTAAACGACAGGCAACATCAGGAATATGTCGTTAACACCGGTTCTTAAAGACGTCCTTCAAATGGAAATCCCCACTTGACAGCCCCAAATGGGGAACCTTGTTTACGGACCCTGATTGAATGAGTGGCCATGATTCTATATTCTGTGATGCTCCTACTTTGTTGCCTAGGGTCATAATTTGTTGGAATTTCTTATCGCCGAGACGTCTACGCTGCTGTAATAGCGCCTTGCCATAAAAAGGGCCTTTAGAGTAGGGAACTTGGTTTCTAGCGTCGTGGTAGCACTTCGGCAAAGAACAAGGAAGTTGCCGTGATCACATTGGAAATGTATTAGGTGGTTGTTGTAGCGTGTTATGCAACAGCCCTCGAGTGATGCGTCCCCTCAAAATTTGCGGTATGCCGGTTCTTTGCCTAGTACATCACCCCGTAACGCGTCTAAAAGTGTGCTTCGGCTGCGAACAGTCTTCTGATGCCAATGTTGAAGTAACACAGTTTCTCACTTCTGCTGACCTAGCGTCAGTGAAGATAGGATCAGAGGAGATTGACTTCCCAGCGAATCTGTTGTCGCGGCGAGAACGGATACTCTTCCATGCCGTGAAAGAACCATTCAGATGTCGCATGATGCTGCTATCGTCTCGTCTTTGCTCTCGTTCTTGATGTCGCTACTACTGTCGTGGTCCCTTCAAATTCCGTTCTCTTGGGTTGCTCCTACCATAAAAAAACATATCCTCTCTTGACAATTTGCACGGCCGAGGGTCTTCCAGGCATCCAGGGGAAGCTAGCCCATCCGTCTTCTCCTCAGAGGGGATGTGTCTTTCGCAGGGCGGACTCCACCCGAAAGGCTAAGGGTCGCTCTAAACTACAACAGGCGGTTTCATTATGTCCCAGATCTTTGGTGCACTCCAATTTTTAGCGATCCGCTCGATTTATATATTTATCCACGCTCTCGTTGGCTCCCTCAAGAAAAAGATTAAGCGAAATAGTTCCAAGGTTAGGACTCCCCGGAAAGATCTCGCGACCAGCATCATCACCATCATTTGGATTACACGACGTCAACTGGACCGGGCCACCTAAAAAAACTATTTGTCCGATACAACCTTACGAGTCAAATGCAGAAGTCCTGAGAAGTCTGCCAGTTGTTACCGCAATCATGAGCGGGGACACGTGTCTGACGAATTCGAAGAATTTGCAGGAGAAACTCAAGGAATCCCGCAAAGTTCCTCAAAACTCAGTCCTGACATCAGTCTGAATTCCCAATGCCGGTGATGTCCCTGTGTGCATATGGGTGATGTTCCACAGGTTCGTTCATATATCCCCTTGTACTCCATGTGTTATGAAATGTTTATCGTAGCGTCTTCCTAGAACCCATATAACGCCTCCGTAGACGATTCTATTGGATCCAACTTGGCCTTTACGCCAACCAAGTCTATACCTGCCCACCTAACGGATTTATCCATGTCCGCCCCAGTGTCCTTTGACTACGTCGTCGTGGGCGGCGGTACCGCCGGCCTGGTTATTGCCACTCGCTTAGCCGAGGATTCCAACGTCTCTGTCGGCGTCATCGAAGCTGGAGAGGATCAGTCAAGTCGTCCTGATGTTCTCATTCCTGGTACCGTTCTTCCTCCTCCCGACAGCGTACAGCTTCTGACGCGTCTTCTTGAAGGACTGGCGGCTATGCATCTCAGAGGTCCTTCTGATATGGACTGGAAGATGTACACTACACCCCAGCCTGGCGCAAATGGGCGCAGCCTTTGGCTCCCTAGGTAAGTCGCGGAGTCTTGATTATTAATTTCTCGGGTTCTGACTCATCGATACAGGGGAAAGGTCGTCGGTGGATGCGGTACTGTGAGTTAATTGTGTCTAAATTGCAGACTGGCCTAGACTGATGCCTTGTCATCAGACAAACATCGTCGCACTCGGAAAGTAAGTCGCCCCGACTGTTTTCGTGTAGTCCTAGTGCTGAACGAAAGCCCAGGGGTAACATCGCAGAATATGACAGTAAGCTCCGAATGCTATGATCCCAACAGTATACTGAACACATCACTAACCTAGCGTTTGAAACGTTGGGCGCGACTGGATGGAATTGGAAAAACTTGATTCCCTATTTCAAGAAGGTATGCTGTCTCTTCGGCTGCATTACATCTGTTAATGTTGTCATCCGCCAGTCCGAGACCTTCACAATCACAGAGGAACAATCAGCCGAAACTGGGATCAAGTTCAACCCTGAAATGCACGGTTCAAGTGGTCCCATTCACAGGACGCTCTCCCGGTGGTCCAGCAACATTCTCAAGCCTCTCATCGACGGATTTGCTTCTGTCGGGGTCCCCCTTAACACCGAATACGTGAGCTTTGCCGTTATCGTACCTTCCGACCCCACGACTGAGTATTTGAAATTCCCTCCCACAGTACGACGGTTACAGTGGTGGGGTGTACCCTATGCAACTGTCTGTGCACCCAGAACACTGCGTCCGTAGCTCGGCGGCTTCTGTGAGAGCTGTGCTTGGTCAGTAATCTATCCCACTGACGAACGCCACAGGAATACTACGGCCCGAATAGACATAAGAGTAACTTAACATTGATCACTGGTGCAGAAGCGACACGCATCCTTTTGAAGACCGATGAGTCTTCAGGCGAGGTCATCGCTTCCGGTATCGAGTATTCCAAGGGCGGGGAGCTACTCACCGCCTCCGCAAACAAGGAGGTCATCCTGACACTAGGTACGTGTAGGTAATGCTTTCCTTCATCATCGTACTCACGTTCTGATCAGGTACGATGAAGACCCCGCAGTTACTAGAACTGTCGGGCATCGGCGATAAAAAGATCTTAGAAGCCCATAACATTCCGGTTGTGCTTGACCTTCCCGGCGTCGGAAACAATTATCAGGTTTGTGTCATCACGTACTTACTATCCATGACATGGTTTGAGCTTTTGCCAGGACCATTACACGTCCGCTTTCATTGCCGAGATTGATCCCAAGTACGAATCAATGGATATGATGATGGATCCACAGCAAGCTGCATTGGAATTCCAACTCTAGTGCGTGAATTCCCACCAATCGGCAGGAACTCCCTCATAACGGCGACTTTTTTTTTAGTCAAGAGAAAAAACAAGGCCGATTGACCTCTAATGGGCCCGGTCTTTACTCATTCATCTCAGCCCAGACTTACATGTCTGACGAGTCCGTCGAGGAGATCACAACAAAAGCGGACAAGATCGCTGACACTTCCTCCAACCCGACGTTCAAGGCACAGTCAGAGTGGCTCAAACGCGCCAACATCCCTGACTTGGAGTACGTTTACTTTCCACATGAATTTTTTTTTCATCTTTTTTTGACAACATGTGCTATGAACTCCAGATTTGCAACATTCAATGGGTATATGCCAACCGGGACTGCGATGCCCGAACCTGGAAAGCACTACGTTTCCTGGTTACTTGCCGCAGCCCATCCTTTCTCTCGTGGCACGGTACACATCAACTCTACGGATCCCCATGCGCAACCGGAGATTGATCCCCACATGTTCGAGGAAGACATTGACGTACAAATTCTCGCCGAGGGCCTCAAGTTTGCTCGGAAGCTTATCAAATCAGACGTTCTCAGTACAGTCGTCAAAGGCGAGATTGCTCCTGGGTTGGACATAAAGTCCGATGAGCAGCTTCAAGACTACGTGCGAAGTACTGGCATGACTGTCTATCATCCTATTGGAACTGCCTCAATGCTCCCTAAAGAGAACGGGGGCGTTGTGGATGCCAATGTGAAGGTCTATGGCACTAAAAACTTGCGAGTGGTAAGCATGGAACCAGTCCTTTTGACTTACAAATTCTCATGGTCGTTCCGTGTTATTTTTTTCCAGGCCGACGCTTCGATTATTCCTATCCACCTTGCCTCACACCCACACACAACTATCTACGCTATGGCGGAGAAGGTCAGTGTCAATTTATAGGTTGACTGATACCTCGAAGCTGAATGAACCGTTTTGCAGGCTGCGGACATTATCAAGGCAGCAGCTTAAAATGTTCGATGGTATGGGTTGTAGTTATATATTTTTAATGTATTTTGTAGATAGCATATGGCCAGTTATTGGTCAGGGATCATTGCTGCAGAAGGAACGGAATTAAATATTATACCCCTGTAGTGAGCCATAACGGCCTTGCACTTGGGCTTTGATTCATACAGAGAAAGCAAGCAAGACGTCGACACAATAAGCCAGAAGGGAAGAATCGAAGTCAAAGCAATATAATAATTTAGTTCGTAACAGCGGTCCCAGTGGAGAAGGAGTACTAGCAAGGTGCCTATGATTGTATGTGTACATGTATGGTACTATGTAGGCGACGATCTGGGATCACGTCGATCATGAACAGAGATCTATACGCGTTAATACAGTATTAATGAAAGAAGAAATCTTTACAGGGGGGAAGCGTTCATCGAATAAGCATACTATGCAACAAGGCCAATGCGCATGCACCGGCACACGCAATGAAACCAAGAGGATACCCATTGGGATTTCCCTCGATACTCACCGACCAGAGCTAAGAAACATATCAGCATCGTATTACGAAATATACGCTAACAAAGAACAAAAAACGCACATATCCGCCTAAGACAGGGCCCAAACATCGGGCAAGACTGACTATACTCTGGGCTATGCCATTCGCGTACCCAACAGCACTCGGTGGCGTCACTAAAACACATTCATCGGTCAGTACAATATAGCGTTAACGGAATGATACGTACTATAATTTAACAGAATAGAGACCGCAGTATACGCAAAGGTGGAACCACAGAACCGTAGGGCACTAAAAATGCCTCATTAGCCAAAAGTGTAGATCTTAACAACGGCTTATAACCTACGTGCTAATGGCAAGTCCCGTCATCAGAATAAAATTGCCGTCATCTTCCTCGCTAGCAAACGGTACACGATAAAGTACGACCGTGAGATAAGATGGAATGAAGAGCAAGGAACCAAGTCTGAACATTGCCAGATGGGAGAATCGTCCTCGCGGCGGCCTACAATTGATTAGTACCTGGCTGGCTATTCGACTCCAACACATGAAACGTACCCAATATTGCTATATGAATATACCATCAGTCCGAGAGTCACTTTAATACAATGGTAACGTACGGATAGAGGTAAAACTGGTACGCTATCTGGCACAGACACATCAACGCAACTGCCGGAGATACGTCAGTCTAAAACGGTTGTCGAGGAACTGCAAACTCAACTGAGCTGTGCGAAATGTCCAGCGTTGAGATTCAGGCCTCCAGAATCATAATCGCTGTCCGAATAGTAAGTCACCATTCGCTCCTTAATTTACGACTCACGTTACAAGATATGACATGAAGACCTGGTCGTGCGTTGTGGAATGGAGCGCAAGCAGTCCGTACTGTACAATGATCATAATGGGCAATTGAGAGGACAATGAAACTGGTTTCTCTGCCAGAGACTCCACGTCAACTTGGTCATTGATATGCGACACCCTTCGTGATTCCGCGATTGGTGCGAGGGAATCTGTCGCATTGGTCTCAGCATCTGCAGCAAGTAGTTGTTGTGCATCTAGAACGGCAGCCGGAGTTTTAACACCAGGATGAGAGAAGATGGAAGGAGCGTTTGAGAATCGACGCGATGTGTGTGTGCCGTCAAGTGGTTGAGAAAACGAAGTCTGGCGCTCAGGAATAGACCAAGGGCTGGAGGGAATACGAGGCGAACCGAGTCGATGAGCCCGGATAGACCCGCGTGTGTTAGAGGATCGACGGGCAATTGGGATTGCATTACTGGGAATTCGCTGACTGCGATGCGTCGGCGTTGAAATAACAGATGCAGATATAGCGTCATCATCGAGAACTTGTTCTGCATTTTCTTCTGCATCCAAAGCCTCTTCATCAGAATCCTCGTCAGATCCCATCTCAGTGTCACTTTCAAAAGGATCTTCGTTATCAACATTCATGGCGGCAGCGACCCACAGATCTGCGATGTTAGTGACGGCGTTCTCGTTGGCCATGAGTAACCTCTGCGCAAAGTTGAGGTCATTACTTTCACTAGCTTGTGATTCTCGATGACCGTCGAGATTACTTCCTCGTCGTCGTCGCAGCGAGCTTGCCATGCTTCCATGCCTTGCTCTTACAGTCGCTGTCACATTGCTCGCCAACCTGTTCCTGTAACTACCGTACCCGTACGCTGAGCCATTGATACGGCTTGTCCTGGATGCAGTTCTCAATTTCGGTCCCGTAGACAGTGGTACCGGGAGTTGTGGAACTGTGGACGGACCCGCTATTAGTTCTCTCTTGGGCATCTTGCACTCGAGAGGCGAAATAGCCAGAAAGTTTTTGGGAAAGCTTTTTCCGAATAGACCCTGTGAGTGTGGTAGGTTGTTGATCCTCGTCGTCGAAGATCGGACTCGGTGGTATAGATTCTTCCTCTGGGATTGGTGGGTGCATATCAACCTTCTCAGGCATGAGGCGAATAGCCCCTTCCCTAGGCCCGCCATCGGGGCCCAGGAAACACGCGAGGACGGAACCTGAAAACGAGTACGGTCATGAGGTACCTACATACGCCAAGGGAAAAAATAACCGAACCTGTAAAGGTGATCGCCGCCGCCATTGCACACGGTAGAAGGTACGGATAATTTACGAATAAAGGGAAGGAGTCAAACGTTCCGGGCCACTTAAGGGCTGGGCTTTCAACTAACAAGTACCGTTAGATGGCTATCAGCAGTATGCAGAATACTGACAAGTTCCTCCGATGATGGCCCCCGCCACACCACCGAAACCCCAGCAAAATCTGCATCACGGTTGAGATTATATTTCATAGTAAACCGGCGTCTCGGGAAGACGCACCCCAGAATAGCGTAAGCTCTACCTTCATTACTTGCATCGGTTACGAAAGAGACAGAACCTCGAGCAACGCCGACGGCTCCAGCAAAAATACCTTGCAATAACCTTACGCATATGGCTTGTTGCAAAGTAGTGCAAGTTCCGAAGATGGCACAAGTCAATGCACTGCCAAGGAGAGATATCACTAGGACCGCTCTTTTGCCATGTTTATCAGCTACGGTAGCCTGGAGAATAAAAGAGCATGAGGACCGTGAACAAGAAGGTGACTACGCCACTGGTGAATAGAACGAACCCAAAGCAGTGACGTGAGGAACTGGGTTAGAAAGAACGTTGATACTACAAGCGTTTAGTGAGTTGCTCTGTGAAAATGATTAGTAAAGACCGAAGCATACCTAATACACCCGTCCAAAATGCGATTTCAGCTTCATCCGTGAGCACACCAAAGCCTAAAATTCTTCGTTAGATCGAGCGAACCGCCCACCGGATCTGACTGACCTTTAACCATGAATAACAAGAACGGCGTCGACACATTTGCAGATAAGAATTCTCCCAGCATGGTCTACGGAACACGATGAGATAACGAATAGGAAAGACGCGAATGACGACGCACGATGGACAGAACAATCATGGAGAGTATTGGCAGTGGCGTCTGATACACTTCCCCAGCAGGTTGCATCACCGTGGGCACCGGTGGCCTTTCCGATGGAGCTGGCGAGTCAGCCCCTGCTCTCAGTCTCGAAGCGAAACTTGGTCGTCGCATGCTGTTGCCAAAGGAAATTCGACCAAGAACTCTGCGTAGGGACGACCCATCACGCTGGGGCGTATCATTCTCGTCGTCGAGAGCCGACTCGTCCACGCCAAACGACCTGTGTGGTAGCGAAATCCGGTTTGCTTGGGGTGTAGTCATCGCGCACAGCGCTAAGGACGACGTCAACGGTAACGAACAGATTTGGACAAAATCAGGACCAAACTTCTTGCCCCAAATGTTGATGCAATTACATCATTCCGCAGGAATTGTCTCAGAATTATCTAGTCTGTTATAGGCTTCGACACTGCCGCGACGCATTTTCGAAAAAGCCTGAAGACTAGTGGACGGTTGCAAGACTCGATAGTGCGGGATGTGTGCTCGGTATTTCCAAAAAAAATTATCTGCCGCCGGCTACTTGTGGTTTCAAGGTTTTGTCGGGAAATGAAATACAGTGGCTGTGTAAACGGCAACGTAGAACGTTCCTGAAACGGACCCGATATGTTTTCTTCAACTGTATAGATTGTTCTGTTCACAACGTCTCCGTTTCCATTCTGCTGTGCGGTCTTGTCGGTACCGAATCTCGGCCCGTTTTACATGTGAATATCGATCCGTTATTCATTATCACTGACTGATGGTCCCAATCAGAACCGTTCATGGCAGGCCTATCATACTCCTTCACATCGAGGAGAAAGGTGTATGTCGAAACGATTATGATCCCCACTAGGTATTAACCTAACTAATAATGGCTACACGTGCTGAAACCCTTTTTTTTCCTCGCGTAGAATTTCATTATCCAGTGGACGTTGAGTGGAACCTGAATTTGTCCGTGTCCGAGTTCGAAATTAATGAGATGCCCATGGTCTCTGGATGTCGAGCCAACGGCGGTGAGCAACCTGCGCTTCAACTATCAGGCCGGGTGTACCATTCCTGATGCGTATGTGGCTTCACACCAAACCTGACGCAGTGGAGGAAGAGTCGATGTCACTGGAGTCCATCTCGTACGCGCCAGGCACACATCGCATCAGTATCATGAATCCACCTGCAGTGCAGACCATTTCTTACGGGTTTAGATGATTTCTACCGTAAAGCTTGCTAGCAGAAAGGTGGAACAATCCGCACCACACGGTGACATTGACGGGGCGGGTAGACGGATCATCGACAAGTTACTTACGTTTATGTGACGCCTTAGAACTGCCTTGGGCCGCCCCGGACGACGTAGAATATTGCTTTCCGGCGGGAAAACTCTCCGGCATTTTCCCGGTGAGCGTGCCCCCGCTGACCATGAGCGCCGTTGTCAAACATTTAATACCACGTATCGAAAGCATAAAAGAATGGATCCGTCGAATCTAACCCAAGGGAGCTCATCAAGTCGAAGTAAACGAAGCTCCAGCATTGACTAACTTCTCTTGCTAGTGGTGGAACCGCATCTACAGTATTTCTTTCTCTGTCAGGCCTACGGGGCCTTCCCTGTCTAGTACGCCTTCATGATTTGAAGCGCCTTGCTTGGCGAGGGTGAACACGATCCGAGGAATATTTGTAAGACCCGCCCCGCGTTGCCGAGATTGACACGATTGGCACGGGTAAAACTGTCTCCATACTGATGCCCGGGAAGAGCAGAGTTTTCACACAACGAATGAGCGGCGATTGTGGTTAGGTTACCGCTTGTTGTGTTCTTTCGCGAGCTATGGCGACTTGACTGGAGGAAATCCAATCATTGTGGCTGGATATGTCATGGTAGCTTTGCATTTTGCATCGTGTTCACGAGTGCAAGGTGAGGATCCTTGCCATCCGCCACCCCCGCCGGCCACCCCGCAAAAGACGGTTGAGCCCAATGAGGTAATTGTTGGCGTGACCAATCGTGGGCCTGAGAAGACGGCCAGGATCAATTGTTTTCACGTCTATCATGTTTCCGTCGCAGTTGCAATATCTGTTTTTCCTTCATCGCATCGACAACACATGCAATTTCTCCATGACAAAGAAAATGCTGCTGCTGTGCCTACAGAGCAGCTGGCGCACATCGCAACGCGGACACTGTTACAGGTACGGGCACCTAACTGCGCGGCTTGGTACGTGTTGCAGCTCAAGAGTCAGGGTAGAAGATCTCCCGTCAGTCCTGGATCTCTGGACCGCGTCAAACCTAATGCTATACATATGTTCTGGTCGATCTACTAGATCTGTGTGAATTTTTACTTCCAGACCTAGTCGCCTAATGATTTCGGTAATGATTGCTGCTTTCCCCTTCAGCCATGGAGTCAAAATGCTTCTGCAGGCGAGACGATATTTTCGGATCGGGAGCAATTCTCGGTACTGTGCCTTTCTCGTAACATGAGGTAGGCAGAAAGGCATAGTTCCAAAATAGAAATCTATCGAAAGAGAACAGTATAGGCCGGATTTGAATCTGTCCGATCACATACGGCCATATAAAATGTCAGTAAAGACTTTCTTTCTATCCACCTTCCTCAGTTACCGTCCATTCTCCTTCCCGCCTTTCTTATTTCTAGCCCGCTTTACTCGTTTTCTTGTCTGCTTTCTTGTCCTTGCTTTCATCTATGTCGGTCGCGTCTTACGTGCAGGCACCTACGCCTACTACTCCCACAAAATTCACCCTACCCGACCTCGTCTCACATTGCACCTTCGACATCAGCGTCAGTCGTCACCGAAAGCAGATCACATCAGAGACCAAGAAATGGCTATTTACCAGCGGTAACCTGATGGGACAAAAACGCGCCAATTATCATGGCTTGAAGTGCGGGTTGCTTAGTGCGATGTGCTATCCAGGAGCGGCGTGTCCCCAACTTAGGGTCTGCAATGACTTTCTCACATACCTATTCCATTTGGACAATCTCTCGGACGATATGGACAAAAGCGGGACCCAGACGACAGCCGATGTCGTTCTCAACACCCTCTACCACCCACATTCTTATCATTCTCCTACTCGTGTATCCAAGATGACGAAAGAGTATGTCATTTGCACCGGGTTCTACACGCCGTGGCGCTGACATATGATATCTAGCTACTGGCGTCGTCTTATACAGACAGCTTCTCCAGGAACACAACAACGCTTTATCGAGACTTTCGACTTTTTCTTCCAGAGTGTCACGGAGCAGGCTCACGATCGTCAAGCCGGAGTCATTCCTGATCTTGAATCTTACATTGCCCTTAGGCGAGACACATCTGGTTCGTTTATCTCAACATCAGAACCTTCCAGCGTCCTAACATTACTTGCAGGCTGCAAAACGTCCTTTGTTCTCATCGAGTATGCCTACAACCTTGATATTCCGGACGAAGTAATGGACCACGATCTCATCCGTGGTCTCGGCGAGGCAGCCAATGATCTAGTGACATGGTCTAATGTATGTTTTCATCTCCGAGCCTGAATCCGAACATGCGTACTGATAGATGGACATACCTTTTTAGGATATTTTCTCATACAATGTCGAGCAATCCAAGGGCGATACCCACAACATGATTCCTGTTGTTATGAACGAGCAAGGGCTAGACCTGCAGTCCGCCGTGGACTTTGTGGGAGACTTGTGCAAACAAGCTATCGACCGATTTAACTACGACAGAACGCAACTGCCGTCTTGGGGCGAGCGGATCGATCACCAAGTTGCTATATATGTGCAAGGATTAGCGGACTGGATTGTCGGGTCACTCCACTGGTCCTTCCAGTCTGAGCGATATTTTGGAAAATCTGGCCCCCAAGTTAAGGCGAGCCGAGTGGTTACACTCTTACCTCGTCGATCGTCGTATGTCTGTTTCTTGTCTGGAATTCTTCAGCGATCTAATTCCCCCCTCGCAGATGATCATCCTCCTCTCATGCGGCCTTCACATTATCTTATAATTTGTCCTCGTCGATGTCCGGCTTGTGTTGTTAACCGATTCAACTCCGATGCGTGGGACACGCTTCAACCATTATCTTATTATCTGCCACATTTACTATGCTCACGCTCATTAGCGCCTGCCGTTATCCAATATGCTGTAGTTATACATTTCATCATATCAGTCTCCCTTCTCCTTGTACGCATGGACTATACGTTCTTTAAATCGCTTTATTATCTTTTACAATATGCACATTAAAGTGCATCGCTATCGTATTCGCTATCTATTCCATTATCCACCCTTATGTTATTACTCATGCGTAATTGATTTGCGCATTGCTTTCTATATAGCACACATGTAGTTAGTGCTTCTACAAATGAAACGCAAAATTCTAAATGACTGCTGTAAATCTTAGCGTCATCCTAGCGTTAGTACATACATCGGCATTCCAAAATTGGTAAGTCTCTAGATCAGAAAACCGCGATGTGATAGCGTGTTCTCATCAGGTTTCAAAGGTAGCCTTGCGATTGAAATATCGGCGTTGGAGCATAACTGCTGTTGTATCACAGATGGGATCAGCGCTCAGCGGCTATGTCATACAATCCTCCGGGTATCACTTCCTCTCGACATAATGCAAGCCGCAAGTCAATTGTTATACATCTTGATGAGAGTGGAGTCGTTAGTGGGGAGTGATTGTCAGGAGGGACCTTCGGTCTGTAATCTGTCACACCCGATACCGTCAAGCAGGGAACCATCAGAAATTGGGCGTTGACGGATGGGAAGGTGAAGCTCGTCACAGAATGTACTGAAGAACCGGGAAGGGGCGTCGAAACTCTAGGAATCCGCATCCCCATGAGTTGCGGGGGTGCGAATAGATTCATCTTTAATTATTGCGAAAACTGGCCTGCTGATCCACCGTAAAGGTAGCGTTTGTGTTCTAAGACTGGTGACTCAACTATTGGGATGGGTCGCGACGGCGATAGCCACGGGGATAGAATGCCATCTTTGGACTCTTGGAACCACAATGGCAATTGTTTGCCAGTGGGAACAATGGTCTCAACTCTCTCGCTTTTCACTGCGGACTCGAGAAGGGGGCTCAACTTCACAGGACATAGAGCGACAACAAAAGACCCAGGAGATATCCGCTGTGCTTTTCGTCACCAAGTCGCTTAATTAAATTGATTGTGACTTCGGTAAGTTAGGAATCGCCTCGGACTTGGTGTCGACGTCCATGATCAGCCAGATGCACGGCCTCGAGTCTGGGATGAAGTGGTACCGAGTCAGTCAAGACAACTCTACGGCCGGCAGTTTATAGTTTTATCCCAAGAAAATCGATACGAGTTACAACAGTTGCTGAGCATCGCGGATGTCGGTATTGAATCCGAAATGGCGAGACGTGTGATGGCCGGCCACCGGGTTCTCTCGCTCACCCGACCCCTTCAAAAATCATATGCTTCCATGAATTGGATGATGAGGGCCAAGGAGGTATCTTTGAATGACCCTCGTCTCCGGTATCAGAGTTTGTACGGCGAACATACGAGGGGCCTTCGTAAGGGGCCGCGAAGGTGTCGAACGTCCTCGTTGCAGGTACCAAGCACTGGCAGGAACTTCAGGGAACCTCGTGACGGGTGAATGATTTGACTTCACCGCGAGCACCAGCCCCGTCCAGATCTGGATTTTTCGGAGGCCCATTCCCATAGAGAAACTCGCGTGGTGCTTTCCCGCGAGGCTGCCTTGCTCCTGCATCACGGTACCGAGGAAGAAATGAAAGGGGTATCTGGTAGATTTATCAGGCCTGCGAGGTAACGGGATCTGGTGGGATAACGACGAGTATTGCAACTCGGTGGTTATAATTTACGCGCAATTTAGGAACTTAACATTGGAGAGTTTGCCCCCCGTGTGCCCGTGTGCCTTCCGTCCAAGTCGGGTTATGTCCTTGTCCAATCTGTACGTGGTAAAAAACATGTAAAGAAAGAGACCGCCAATTTAGTGAACATTCTATCCTGAGAGTTCAGCCTTCGTATTTCGGTTGTCTATATTTTCACTAGCGCCGGAATATTGTGTCCGACTACCATGGTCGCACACCGCTACCTCCCTTGCGCAACATGGCCGTTTCGGCCGCTCAATTCGCTGAGCGGCAACCCAGGCCTGCGTTCTTTTCGTGCAGCGGCCCACGACGGCTGCGACGGCGACTGTGTCATTACGCAGATATTCTTATGTCGCCGGGGCGACCTTGCAAGCATGCATCAAATTTCAACAGAAGAAAAGGCCGCTGGCGCCACAGGCGTAGAGCAAGAGACGGAGACGGGAACGGAGACACGTACCGCGGATCACCCAGTGGGAAGCAAAGAAAGAGGGTAACAAGGTTGACAGAAAAATATCTGTAAAGCACACAGCGAGCGTAGTAAGCACATTTTACGATGAACCTCTGACACGGCGCGGTGCTCAAATATTACGCCTGCGGCTAGGAACCGTTCACGGAAGAGCAATATATAGAACGGGAAAGGAAGCATCCGCGATATGGGCACTTCTCAGTGCCATTTCGGAGACAGTATGACCTGGATGGCTGGTGGGGAAGGTTAAGTTTAACATGGTCTGGTCCACCAGCGACCCACTCACCTGGCCTCCATATGCCCTCTAAGCATCGACGATTCGCATACTCCAGAGCAGAAAAGGCACTTGTAATAGTTCTTTTCCCCTTGTCCGTAAAATTCTTTCCAGTCAAATTCCGACAAGCTTTCAAGGTTTGTAATGACATAGTGATCATCACGCTCCACTAACCGAAACACTCGGGACGTCTCCACATGATGCGTAGCGTGTACGAGCTTTGGCGCCAGATCAGCAAGATAATGGTTATGAAATGGAAACGTGTAGGTCACATACCATTTGCTGCCACCACATAATTGGTCTTATTCCGGCATTGTGGGGACCAAGACATTCCAATAAAGGATGGAGGAGATTCATCTGTGTATGTGTGGCGACCGCGGGGTCGAGCCCACAAGCAGTCACGATAGACCGTGCAGCATCAGATGCTCCGGAGTTGAAAAATATCCAGGACGGTGGGTTAATCCACGGGAAATCTTGGGCCCTGGAAGGACATTGGGACCTGCGATTAAACATCTCCTTGCATTCGTGAATGAGGACCTTCGGATACATAACTGGTTGTCCACACGCTATACACTGGAAAATGCTCGTAGCGAGATAAAGATCTGAGTCCCCAACCTTTCTTTGCATCACCTGTCGGAGCATACCCAGGTAATGATCATGCTGTTGCGATTTCCACCGAGAGATTATCTCCGGAAGTCGAGAGATCACCGAAGCGAAACTATTTCTCCTCAACTGCACACTAAGGGGTACAGAAACAATCGTTCTGAAGTCGTCTATAGACGCCAGGGTCACCCAATCAGGTGCAAACGTTGCTGATTCTGTGATGAGATATCTTTTGAGAACGTCTGTTAACAGGAGTCGGACTGTGCTGAATTGTTCTATGAGCAAGCGCTCATCTCTGTGTTGTTGAAGGATTGCCACAAGAATAGGTTTCACGGTGGACCACGCTTATTTGAGAACACGCATTAACGCGAAAGGTCGAAGCAGCAACGGCAACAGACCTTCATCGGTAAGTTCCTCTGGCCTATTAACTAGCGAATGCCCTTTTATTAGGTTGCTGGGCATCAAGCTAAGTTCGATCCGCCAGCCGAGTGAGGATAGCCGTTCGTACACTCTAAGAAAAAGGGTAGACGTAAAGATCGTTGAACAACATAATGACTTACCGACGGACGCGTTCTTCCACCATGCGCCTTCTCTGGGTAGCCCTATGCGCCTCTTCTTGATCGAAAAACCAGCCGCGAGCCATACGAACAAGCTACGATGCACGATGTATCATGTTATGGTGGTTGTTTTATATAGGTTACAATTCGCCTCACTCGTAGGTGTTGACTATAGTCTTCAGTAGTCTTGCGTACCCATCGACGAATAGCCTTCGCGTTCCCGCCCAAAGCAGCGTATTCTCGAGCGTAGTTCACCATATCAGGCATAAAATATCCGTAAAAGCCTTGGACATCTGGGATGGTAATAAAATAATCTGATTAGTGACAAGATATGACGGGGCGCACCAGCTTTGAATGGAACCCATCGGCTCTCCATGAAGGAAAGCTGGGGTCTATTTTGCACAAGTTGCTCGAGTATAGCAGTTTCTACATTGGTATATAACACAGAGGAATCGACATGGCTTTGGAATATATCAGCAGAAGAAAGTTTATGGCCGGGTAGCTCACACTTACAGCTTCAACATGCAAGTCCTACACGCTCGCTTGAAGGCTCGCCACACAATCTCCGAATCCGTGTCCGATGCGCAGTACTGTGACAGCCTTCCTGTTAGATGGTAAATGGGATTATACGTATACGCACGTTACAGTGTTGCTCAAATACCAAATCTGCATAGTGAGGTTCACTCAAACCGAACAGATCGACCGGACCGAATATACGTGCTCGAGCAGCACGCCATAACCGTTCGCTATCAACCGAGGAACTCAACAAGAATTTCGCAAATCGTCGCGTCGTCCTTGCGAGTCGGAGTAGGTCGACGGGATCGAGGTACGAGAATATCTACATGCCACTGAGTGTCATTTCTGGTCGTCAAACCGAGTGCTGCACCTCGATAAAGATTTCCAGTGGAACTTCTGCTAGTACGGTCTCTGAGAAATATTTCTGTCCCCTGTGACTAGTCAGGGGAAGCTTAGGATCGAAGGCGATCATCTTTGTCGTGCCTGCCACTGTCTGAGCTATGATAGAATGACTTCCTAGATAATATTCGCTCAGTTGGCTTGATATAATACATATAAGTGAGAATAATCACTGTTTAATAGTGGCCTCGAGAGACCCTGTACTTGTCAGTAGGAGTATGATTGTAGTATGAGTCAAGTTACGCGCAGAGGCCCTGATCTATCAATTACATAATACGTGTAACTTCGGAGGCCTGCCGCCGGCTTACGAGTTTAGCAGCCTTCGTTGTCCTCTACCGTTCTTCTGTCCGGGATCCGACCGACCTGTTACTCGTGGAAACTGATCCCATGTAGGATCAGAGATACTTAACCATTGAAGGCCAAATAGATGATACTTCGCACACTCCGATGAAATCGTCAGCTCTTTCGAAGGCGACTTGCTATTCACCCTAGTACACCAAACCTCATCTCTGCTCACGGTACAGAATATCCCTTTCCTTGATACAGAATCGTCTCTCTTCTAGTCGAATTTCTGCTATACTTCCAGACCCGCTAGGCTAACGCATCTTTTGCTGCTGCTGAGCCTCTCATTCACAAAACCTCGGAAATTTTTCCTGTGCAGTACATGTATGCATCGAATAGAAGCATTGGAGAGGTTGAAAATATGGTGACACGATCGGCACTAATATGATGAAGCGAAGCTGGAGTTTGTTATCCACTTGGGGTTTTAGTGTAAGGATGTATTAGTGAGTGCCAGGCTTCTAGAATTAATAATCTTCGTAACTAATTTCTCGTGTAATTGACCATTAGATTTCACAGTACCGATAAGCACGAATTTCTTGGACGTCAAACCTTATCATCGTTCAAATGCATCTGCTGTTCCCATTTCTATGATCTGGGACTCTTAGATGGTGCCTGGACTCCAGATAAAAGGATCTTGCGCATACAGCGCAGATGTAATGTACACGTTTATTCCCTTCTCCTTTGCTCAATACACTGTGTCAAGCCTCGCACTATTACGCTCTTTCTCTGTCACTATGGACCATTATGACGTTCAAGTATATTTTGACGATCCTTTTGTAAGATTTCCAGGCTCGAAATTAATTGAACAAAGGGTCCTAGAATGATTACCGGTAGTATCACCCACGGCGTTCCGTCTCTCTGGGCTGATCAATCTAGTTTCCAGTTTTCTCCGCCCGAGTCTGCACACGAAAATTCCTCCTCCTAGCTCTCTTTGTCTCATTGATTCTACATCCGTTTGTTCCTTCACGGATGCACGTTTCTTTCAAGGTGCAATTTGATGCTCCTTTTCTCCAAATAAGGTCTGATTTGTCAGCTAGATTACCGCACAACCCCGGCCAACTCACCGTTAGTCACCGAACTTCTTAACTACAACCTTACAAAGGTAACGGTCTGCTTCGGTATTGAAAAGCCCCAAGGATACTGCAGATATACTTGCGCCTCAAAATCAATATGCGCAATACCAATCGAAGACGAAATATCACCCTTAGGATTTCGGCCAAGACAAGTTTTTATGGCTTGGCAATGGTGCCATCCCCAAAAATGCAAATTTAGGGTTCTCAAAAGTTTTGAAGCTTTCCTATCTCTGCTGTATGTCAAGGAACTTTTGAATTGCTCTCGCCAATACAAATCCTTGGCAGCTTCATAGACAAGGCCAGAAATTAATATGTATCCGTTACTTGGGCGGATATGTACGTCAGTCCGTTGATTTCCCTTTTTTCCGTTGTTGATTGCTTGAGTATATAGTTATAGTTATAAGAGGGTGAGGATCCA
Organism: Armillaria sp. CMW 4456; assembly: GCA_028551335.1. Classification (NCBI taxonomy): domain Eukaryota; kingdom Fungi; phylum Basidiomycota; class Agaricomycetes; order Agaricales; family Physalacriaceae; genus Armillaria; species Armillaria sp. CMW 4456. The sequence goes on from JANDKJ010000316.1 coordinate 124,719, forward strand.
TCTCGTTTTGCTAACAAGCATGTCTTCTACTTCAAAGTTAATTTTCGTAAGTGCTCTCTCTTTTTTCAAAAATGACATTCTCAAGAGTGGTTGTATATCTCATAGGTCACCGGTGGGACGGGCTTCATCGGATTCCACATCTTGACCCAATTGCTCGATAAGGGCTACTCCGTTAGGGCGTGCGTATTCTTTCTCTTCAGGCTTCGTCACCTGGTGACTTATCACCTTGTATCAGCGCGGCCCGAGGACCCAAGGTCAACATTCTGAAGAAAGCTCTTTCAGTAAACTACAACAAAAACCTTGAGGTAGTTGAGGTTGCTGATGTCGCTTCGGGCGATTTGAGTCAACATCTGAAAGGTTGGCTCCTTCGTGTATATTGACTATTATCCATTCTGATTTCTCTCCAGGAGTTGATGGTATCATTCATTCTGCTGCACCCCTACCAGGCCGAGTTGACCCGGAGACGGCATTCAAGGTGAAGAGTCCACACCTCTGATTCGTGACCGAGCATGTTGATCCCACGCGGCATTGCAGATCAGTATTGAAGGCTCTCTTCATATCGTGCGTGAGGCCATAAAGGCCAAAGTCCCCAGAGTCGTTGCTACAAGTTCTATCGTGACATATGCCTTCCCAACAGGTCCATTTGGTGTGGATGGTTAGTCTTTTCTCATTCCTTCTATGATACAGTCTTATCAACAAAGTATCATAGACTGGAACCCCATCACCAAGGAGGAAGCTATAGCTTCTGGGTCGCCGTTCTATGTATATGTAGCTGAGAAGAAGTATTCCGACTTGGCCGTTGTTGAGTTTGCGGAGAGCCATCCTGAAATTGATATTACACTTGGTGAGTTTAGTGAAACGTAAATTTTGCTTGATACTCATAGAACGTTACATAGTCGGGCCTCCATTCAACTTTGGACCTTTTGCTCCGGGCTTCGAGCTCCTGATATCCGAACCGAATCTCCACTCGTTGTCCACTAACGAATCCTTTTATGCGCTTCTCAGACGGTCCTACACCGATTTTCTCACTCTACCCGGTGCAATTGATGTCCGCGATTCTGCGAGAGCACATGTCCTTGCATTAGAATCCCGACCGTCCTCAGAGGTAGGACGGAAAAGATTTGCCGTTTGCTCCCCGGATGAGTCTTCGTACAAAGTTGCCCTCGATATCATCGCGAAGGAGCGCCCAGAACTCAAGAATCGTCTCGCGGATGGGAGTCATGCACCGGAATGGTCTTCATACACACTTCCGGTGAACCGGGAGAGACTTGATTACGTACTCGGTTTAAAGGCGGACTCATTTGTTCCATGGAAGCAGACGGTTTTAGATGCTGTGGATAGTCTCCTTCACATTGAAGAGCTCTGGAAGGAGAAAGGATTTCAGGTTCCAGTGTGAGGCTTGTAAATATATAACGTAGCTTTCGTGCCGTCTGTTCTGCCTTACACCCAAACGACTCTATCGATCAATATCTTACACTACAAAAATAGCCATGATGGTTCGAACTTGGTTCGAACAGCATCAGGATGAAACTCCCAGATCACCCCTTGCGGCTGTGGATCATCCAGACTTCGGACCGTGCTCCGGTCCATGGCAGTGTCACATCTCTTCTCACCGGGCCATCGTCATCAGTTCTTTCTTTTTCACTTCTCAACGACAGTTTTGTTTCCGTTCTTATCTATCTCTCATTTATTTACTGGTAAGCTCCATCTTGGGTAACTGTTATACCGTTGACATCTTTATGCAGACATGCGTACCCATGAATCAGAGCAAGTTGATTCTTCACATTTCATGCTGCAGGCTGACCTGGGGTGACCTTGAAGGCCTTGGTGTTTTACAGGTTCGTGGAGTGATGATTGCTCATGACAGTCGGTTCTGATTTAGCTGGGTTGTTGACCATGTCTAGTTCTTCGGAGTAGTGGCCTGCACCTTTTACGACCTGAAAAATCATGGCGCCCAATAATAACAATACAAGTCGAATCGAAGGGCGCTTCGGTAAATTGTGACGCAACTCCGTGCCATGAAACGACCTTGGGAAGTGATGGCCAAAACCCTAATCAGAAGGAGATTTTTTACCTGTAAGAACGAATATTTCATGTTACGATAAACAGACTGGTATTACGCTCTGTAGTTATGACGTTTCTCCGCATTCCAAAATCTCCATCAAAGTCTGGCACCGTTCTCAATCGAAGAAGAAGAGGAAGAGAGTTCTGATCGCAAATGCATGCTATATGTTGGGTGATCTTGTCAAGGAACAGGACGTGGCTGAACAATGTGAGTGGACTTGCTGATGCTCTCTGTTACCTAATTGATGAATATTCAGGTCTGGACGTCCGTCTGAATACTCTACACTGCAACACGAAACGCCTCAAAAGTGCATGTCCAGGAATGTGGCCTAAGCTATCTCTTCGCGTGCGACCACCATCAGTAGTCAAACTGCATTATGAAGAGCCACTCTCCGATGTCGATGATTTATGTAAGGCACAGGGGATTCTTTGAGTGATCAAATACTGAACCCTTTTCAGCATGTTACTCAGATAGCATGCCTCCTACACCCACAAGCACAGTTCCTACCTTGTCCGGCGAAGGAGACATGATTATTCTACCGCCTCCCACAGAGCAAGAACTAAAACGACGTCTGCAGCCTTATATAATAGATTCCGACGACGAGATGACGCCCCTTCTCATAAACGATGAAGCCTACCTCAACAGCGTCCCACCTATCTTACCACAGTATTCAGAAACTGAAAAACCTGAGGATCTTCCTGCCCTGGGCGTCATGCAGCGCATTGTCGCGTCCTTCACGATGTATGCCGAACTGAGAAATGAAAGTCATTACGAACGAGCATTTTCCCGACAGCAAACGGAGTGGGCATACGTCGGGGGGCTTCTCACTGCGATGGCTGCGTACGTCTCCTTTCCTGCACTTCTGCGTGCCCATACTGACACCGCCTCTTACAGTGTCGATACTGCTGTTTTCTCGATTTCTCCAGGCACTCTCTTCGTCGTCAAGCCCATTGCCCGCTCCTTCATTGCTTTGTCTTCTACAGCCTGTGGCCTCGGCATTTTCTGTGATGCTTGGTTTATCTTCCGCTATAACTTTATCCCACTTGACACTGCTCGCGTGCGGTCTAGGGATATGTTCGGCTCATATTTCTTCTTCTCGTTGCAGGCGAGGGTGCCTATCATATGCATGCTGATATCGGGGCTGACGTTGATGGGGTTCTTGGGTGTCGTTGCCTGGTCGGTGTGGCCGACAGGGTTGCTGGTCATGTCCTTTTTGGTCGGAGTGTTGATGACATTGCAATTCTTGGCGTTTGGAGCTTGGTGGTTCGTTGGAAAGGTAATGTGTGCAGGGAGGAACATTGGGAGGGCAATGAAATGGCTTGCTGGGAGGAGAAGCGGAGAGGGGACGCCAAATTCCGCGTAGATTTCTAAAGAACCAGGATGCTATATTATGTTATGTATGTAAGTGCTAGATTTAAGTCGCTCTAAACACCAAAACAGGCGACGGGCTTTGAACTCGAGCGATGGAAGTAAACTAATCTCTGTCGTCATTTGCACGCGAAATGTATGACCAACCAGGAACCTTACAAAGCTACTTCACCGACCTCATAAGTGTTATAAGTGTCCAGTTTGACAATTGTTTCTTTCATCATGTCTTCGAACTCAGAGCTGATTTTTGTCAGTACTTCGATCTATATGTGAATTCTAACCTATTAATCATTGATAAACAGGTCACAGGGGGGACTGGATTTATTGGTTTCCATATTTTGACACGCTTACTGGACAATGGGTACTCCGTCCGAGCGTAAGTTGCGTTCTTCAATTCATCTAGTTGTGGGGCTAATAGGTGTTCTGTTACAGTGCTGCACGAGGTAGCAAAGTTGAGCTGCTGAAGAAGGCTTTGTCCGCCAACTACAGCAGTGATAAGTTTGAAGTCGTTGAAATCTCTGACATATCTACGGGGGATTACAGTCAGCATCTGAAGGGTGGGCATAATGCATTGGTTTTTAATGACTTTGTTTACGGTCCACTAGGAGTCAAGGCAATCATACACACTGCTGCTCCCCTCTCCGGGAGAACTGACCCGGAAACAGCTTTCAGGGTACGCTATTTGGCTCCTGTATACGCAAACATACAGACTGACAGAGATTCGTCGAATATCAGAGCACTGTTGAGGGTTCTCTCCATGTTCTACGTGAGGCTGTTAAAGCAAAGGTCCCTAAAATTGTGACGACAAGTTCTGTCTCTACATTTCCCTTCCCCCAAGGATCATTTGGTGTAGACGGTAAGTCGGCTTCTAGGTCCTCGTACAGGCTACCTCATTGAGAACACGTATGGCAGATTGGAATCCTGTGACCAAGGAAGCTGCGATAGCTTCAGGAGCGCCGTTTCCTATCTATCAAGCGGCAAAGAAGTTGGCTGATATTGCCGTCCTTGAGTACGCGGAGAGCCATCCAGAAATTGATGTTACAATCTGTGAGTCTGGGTTGTTGCAGTATTGAGTGAAGCTGATCTGCTGCAGTGGCTCCCTCCTTCAACTACGGGCCTTTTGCTCCGGGTTTCGAGCATCTAATCTCTGAGCCTGATATCAACTCATTGTCCACTAACAGATTCATATACGCGCTTCTTAATCCTAGTAATACCATTTTCCCAAAGGCTCCGAGTGCAGTGGACGTACGAGATGTCGCGAGGGCGCATATTCTGGCGCTGCAATCACACCCTACGACTGAGGTCGGCCGAAAGAGGTTCGCAGTTGTTTCACCGTATGAGTCTTCATTCAAGGAAGCCATTGCCATCATTGGGAGGGATAGACCAGAGGTCAAAGATCGCTTGGCAGATGCTGGTCGCGCACCTGTATATCCATCAGATACACTTCCAGTCAACTGGGAAGAGATCCAGGGCGTTTTGGACTTGAAGCCGGATTCATTCGTTCCTTGGAAGAAGATAGTTTTAGATGCTCTCGACAGTCTCCTTCGCATTGAAAGGATTTGGGGGGAGAAAGGAATCAAGGTATTGGCATGAAGATTCCAATAAAGGTGTCGACATCTTTGCGATAGCTCAAAGTATTAGACAGATTAACATTGAATTTTACGCCTCTTTCCCTGGTGCGTCCGAGTCATTGTGTTATTTGGTCTACTATTTGACACTAAGACGAGGGGTTTGCTAAATTGAAACCTTCTGACTTTGTGCCATACCACATCAACCTTTGCCGTGCTTCCTGATGCATGTAATACTAGCAAAATGTGTTTCTGAACTCAAATTTAACTACTTACCTTTTGCACAAATTAGCCTTGGTATCCGTAGTCTGAGAATTTAGATGGTCATAACGGGATGATAGCTCCGTAGGATCTCATTTCTTTCTTGGGGATGGGATTTCTTCTTGATGCGGAAAGTAGCGAGGACGTACAAGCATTGCTCTCGGTCCGAGTAAAGCCGTAGCGTTGATTATTGGATGCCGTCCTAGGGTTGTTTTCACTGCTGATCTCCTATAGTAGAGTGTACCTTTCGATCATGGAATCTTCTACCCCGCAGTTATTTTGAGAATTACGACGTGTCTCTCAAGCGAGTTGACCTATATCAGTGTCTGGTTTTGAGAGTGGATTACTTCAGGGAGTGATCATCACCAGATTTTCAAATTTCATTTTCAGGGTCAAAGAAAGGACATTAGTCATCGCAAACTGCTAGTTTCTTTACGGTCACCGCGTCTTACTCCGACGGTAATCAATTTGAAAGTAGGCACAATTTTCAAACCATGTAGGTCCCACATTGCCTTTATGATAGCGGTGAAACTGAAAACGTGTCATTAGAGGCATCATGCATTTGACAGTGGCAGATGCAATGTACCACTTGGATGCAATGGCACGCTCTGTACCAGAGCCCGTACTCCCACCTGATGCCCTGAATTCTCGGATACACGACATTTTCCGTGCAACACGACCGTTGCTTGATACCGACCGTAATTGCGTACTGCAAAACATAGAGCTCTCTCGACAGCAGCTCTCAGGGTACAATGCCCTGCTAAACTACGTCGATGATGTGAGATTGGAGATTCAACGACACTGAGACGCAATCCAGGGCTCTATGACGTTCTACTCGTCAATACTAGCACCAATCCGGCGTCTTCCCACCGAGATTCTCCGTGCTATGTTTCGCAAGGTACAGATTTCACAGTGGAGCATCATTGACAGAACCTGTCTACCAGCAGAAGATCAGCGCGACAGAGTGCTAGACTTTTCACAAGGCCCGTGGGAGCTCAGTCATGTATGCAGTACTTGGAGGGAGATCGTCTTATCTTTCCCCCAGCTCTGGTCACACATAGTCGTGCGATTGTGGGCACATCAACGAATCTCGAGAGTCCACGATATAATACCTGCACTCCAAGTCATGATTCTCCGTTCGGCCCAACATCCTCTTGATATCGGGTTGGTAGCGCATTACGATGAAGGGATCGAAGCCCTCCATTTGCTCTTTGAGGAGTCATGCCGGTGGAGGAGCGTAGAATTAAACCTATGCTTGCCTATGTTAAACCGGTTACAGGCCGTTCGTGGAAAGATTCCTTGTTTGGAATCTCTGAGTATGACAACTTCGCGCGTCCGAGAATACTCGAGACGTGTGCTACCTGAAATGGTTCGAAGCATATTAATTGATGCTCCTCGCCTCAAAAGGTCGTTTTAGATGAAACTCATGGGCTTGGCCATTTCATCCTTCCCTCTAATATTACCCATCTGGCGTCACACATGGGCTCTGTTTCCAAACTTGAAACATATCAATCTCTCGTTGAATGCCGTCTCTTGGTTGATTACATACACGAATCCAACTTCCTCCTTCCTGATTTGCGAATCCGCTTTCCTAATCTCCGACGCCTTTTTCTATCATCACCGCGTCGACTTGCGTATTTGAACCTACCTTCTTTAGACTACCTCATGATTGCTGATAACGACGGGTCTCGTATGGATGATCTTGTCCTGATGATGAACGAATTCGTCCACCGTTCTCGTTGCACCCGGGCCCTTACCAGCCTAGTCCTTCATCACCCCGTCGCATTTCTTCGGGGCTTCGTCAAAAACTGTCTCTTGTTGATGGACAGTCTGGTGTCCCTACAGTTTAAACTCCCCTATGTGATTTTAGACGTCGGAGTCATTTTCGATCGGCTTGCTTCCAGCAAATTCCTCCCGAATTTGCAGCATCTATCACTGAGGATTCCCGTCTTACCGAAAACTTCATTACAGCAGCCTCTTACCGCAATGCTCACTGCACGAAGCCAATACCTTCGTTCAATCAAAATATCTTGTGACACAGCCTGCATTGCGGAGGAAATCAACGCATATATCGTGCCGCTACAGCTAGCCGTTATTCCCATAGTTCCTAAACCGCAATATTTTTTTATAACTTTGAAACCGAATGATACTTCACTGGTTCAGTTGTAGGAGAAATGCAAAAAGAGAGTATGAACTACAACGGAATCTATTTGTAACAACTGTTGAATCTGCGTGTATTCATTGATCCTGCCTTGCGGTATGAATACCATATGTCGTTTTGTCCTCCGAGACAACGTGGACACTTTTGTGGCCCTCTGCAGCAAGATTGTTGTTATAACGTGTGGGTTATCATTTTTTCATAGGTGCACGTTGACGATTACATGCTCACTAAACAGCTGTACTCACACTCGATGACCCACGAAAATCTACTCTGCTACTTCTGCTGACCTGTAGTCGTCCCAAAGTGGGCCTTCTGTGACATCCACGTCATGATGCAGTTGTTGAAATGAACGGTAATTCTCCAGCCGTTCACTCGGATTTAGCAGGGAACCCTCGCAAACGAGCGAGGGTCATTGTCGTTCATCTACCTATTTATCTACTACTGCTGTACCTAATAGAAGCAATACACGAGGCCGAGGAGGAGAACAGCTCCTGGCATACTGACAAACGAAGACCCCGACGGCCACCGCTAAATGTGCGACACTTGATCCTCCAACAGCAGTACATTTCGAGAGCCTGACTTGGGGTCAATAGGTTTCTCTACGATCTCAATTCCCACGTTCCAGATGTCAAACTAAATGCCAACTTCTCGGACAAATTTACTTTTCACCTGTCTGAGAGTCAAGTTAGTGCCATGTGTGTGTGGCACTTAATATCCGTGACACACATATGTTCACTATCCCACCGTACTTACTATGCTATAAAAAGCACTGTGCATCTGTTTAAGCCTACTAGGATATGTGGTAAAAAGTCCCGAGACGTTTGTCACTACTAGGAACAACGAACCCTGTAAATTTTGTAGTAGTGTTCGATTATTGGATACTGTCCTGGTTTCATTTCACTGCTGATTTACAGTTAAGCGTACCCTTCAATCACAGAACCTTCTATCTCGCGGTCATTTTGAGAATCAGGATGAGGTCTCTCGAGCGAGTTGACCTATCAGTGTCTGGTTTCGAGGGTGAATTACTAATGAATTACTTCTGGGAGTGATCATATCTTAATTTCAAATTTCATGTCCAAAATCGAAAAAAATATTAGTCATCACCAACCCCCGAGGTTCCTTTACTGTCGCCACGTACGACCTTTTACTTACTACGACGAAAGTTATAACTTGAAATCGGCGCGACTTTCAAGAGATGTAGGTTTTACCTTGTGTGTATGATGAAGATGAAACCGAAACTGAAACTCATATTTAGAGGCGCCATGTTGAACTTGAATGTGGCAATGCACCACTTGGATGCAGCGGCGCGTTCTGTACCAAAACCTGTACTCCCACCCGATGCTCTCAATTCTCAGATATACGACATTCTTCGTGTGACACGACCGTTGCTTGATACCGACCGTGACTGTATACTGCAAAACATCGAGCTTTTACAAGCGCAGCTCTCCGGTTACGATGCCCTGCTAAACCGCATCGATGATGCGAGATCAGAGGTTCAACGCCATCGCGATGCAGTCCATAGCTCTATGACGATCTACTCGTCAACACTAGCACCAATCCGGCGTCTTCCCACCGAGATTCTTCGCGTTGTCTTTCGCGAGATACAGATATTACGGTGGTGCAACATGCGCAGTGACAGTTGCATATCATCAAGATACAAGTCAGGCAAATACTCAGTGCTGGATTTCTCCCAAGGTCCGTGGGAGCTCAGCCATGTGTGCAGTGCTTGGAGAAACATTGTTTTGTCCTTTCCCCAGCTCTGGTCGCATATTGTTGTGCGATCATGTGCTCCTGGGCAAGTACAGATAGTGCATCATATAGTGCCTGCACTCGAAGCCATGATCCTCCGTTCGGCCCAACATCCCCTCGATATCACGTTGCATATGCTTCACGATGAAGCAGGGATCGAAGTCCTCCACTTGCTCTTTGAGGAGTCATATCGGTGGAGGAGCATGGAATTAGATCTATCATTGCCTTTGTTGAAGCTGGTTCAGGCCGTTCGCGGAAAACTCCCTTGTTTGGAATCTCTGCTTATGACGCTTATGGAGGTCCCACCGAATTCGAGACGTGAGTTGCCTGAAAAGGTTCGGAGTATATTTCTTGATGCTCCTCGCCTTCGAAAGGTGGTTTTATATGACACATGGGGGCTTGGCGAGTTCATTCTTCCCCTTCATATCACCCATTTGGCGACAGACGCGGATCATGTTAATGATTTTGAAGCCTATCAGTCTCTTGTTGAATGCCGTCTCTGTACTCCCAACTTACCCAACTGGCCCGGCTCCGATCTTATCCACCTTCCCCATCTCCGACGCCTCTTTGTATCACCAGCGCATCTACTTGAGCATTTGCAACTGCCTTCTTTAGACTACCTCATGATCGGGCATGACAACGAGTCTTATGAAGAAAAGGACCTTGTCTCGGTGATGGACGACTTTGTCCGCCGTTCTCGTTGCACCCTTACCACTCTAGTCCTTGGTCACCCCATCACATTCACCCAGGCCTTCTTCAAACACTGTCTCTTGTTGATGGACAGTGTGATGTCCCTACAAATAAACAGCTATTATGATGACTTTCAAGTTGTTTTAGATCAGCTTGCTTGCAACGAATTCCTCCCAAATCTGCAGCATCTGTCACTGGAGATTCACGGGCGCATTCCGGACGGGTTACTGCAGCCCCTTACCGCAATGCTTACTTCACGAAGCCAGTTTCTTCGTTCAACCAAAATAGTTTGCAGTTATGCTGACTCCGCCGAGAAAATCGACGAATACCTTATGCCACTACAACTAGCCGGTGTTCCCGCAGTTGCTGTGCTGTATGATTTACCATCCTACTTCGATAACCTTGAAATTGGATAATACTTCATTGGTACAGTCGTGTATGAACTACGATGGAGTGGATTTCTAACAGGTGTAGAATCTACATGTATTTATTTAACCTGCCTTGCGGTATGAATATCATGTCGTCCATCCTCTGAGTCAACACAAACACTTTGTAGCCCTTAACATACTGCAGCGATACCATTGTTGTAACGGCGTGGATTATCATTTTTCATGGTGTACAGTGTTGACAATTACATGCTCACTAAACATCTGTACTCACAATACTCGATGACCCACAGCAATCTACTAGATTCTGCTCTCCGAAAGTGGGCGTTCTGAGCCCGTTCATTCAACATCCACGTTACGATATAGTATACCTCGAAAGCCTGACACGTTGTTTCTCGATAGTTTTTTCCACGATCTCCATTCCTATGTTACAGGTCCCAAACTAGCTGTCAACTTCTCGGACAAATTCTGAGTGCCATTCTCATATCCACAGCTGAGTATTTCCTTCCATCAATGCACCTTTGCTCGAGTGACTCGAGGAATCTCTCTGGGAGATCTACCATTTCCCGTGCTCGATGTCCGATGGGAATCCGGAGCGTCTTCTGCTACTTCTTCTGCGGATGTTCAATGCCGTCGCGATGCAGCTCAGAGGCCTTTGACGTCCTACTCGTCAACACTAGCACCTATCTGGCGTTTCCCCACCGAACTTCCTCATGCTGTGTTTCGCGAGATACAGATCTTATGGTGGCGCAACATGGGCAGTGACAGTGGTATATCGCCAAGATACAAATCAGGCAAATACTCAATGCTGGACTTCTCCCAAGGTCCGTGGGAGCTCGGCCATGTGTTCAGTTCTTGGAGAAATATTGATTTGTCCTTTCCCCAGCTCTGGTTACATATAGTCATGCGACTATGGTTCCATTCGCCAATCCCAACACTGCATCATATAATACCTGCACTTCAAGCCATGATTCTCCGTTCGGCCTAACATTCTCTCCATATCACTTACCACCTGTGTTCCAGCAGTTCGAGGCCGTTCACGGAAAGGTCCCTTATTTGGAATCTCTGAATCTAGCGGCTTCGGAGGTCCCATTAAAGTCGAGACGTGAACTACCTGTAAAGGTTCGAAGCATATTTCCTGATGCTCCTTGCCTTTAAAAGGCGGTTTCATATGCAACTTATGGGCTTGGCAAGGGCATGCTTCTTCTTCATACCATCTGGCGACACACCTGAGCTATGTTTCTAAACTTGAAGCGTGTCAGTCTCTTGTGGAATGCCGTCTCCTTGGAAATTACAAACCCAACCTCTTCTGAGTCCCTCATCTTATCCACCTTCCCCATCTCCAATGCCTCTGTCTATCACCGGCACGTCTACTCGCATATTTGCACCTACCTTCTTTTAGAATACCTCATGATTGATCATAGAAAACGTCTTATGAACATATGAATGACCCAGTTATGATAATGAACGAGTTCGTCCATCGTTCTCGCTGCACCCTTATCGGCCTAGTCCTTGGTCACCCCTTTACATTCCGTCAGGTCTTCTTCAAAGACCGTCTCTTGTTGATGGTCAGTGTGGTGTCCCTAACAACGAACTTTCTCTGTTCTGAGGATGTTCAAGTTATTTTCGATCAACTTGCGTCTAGAAAATTCCTCTCGAATTTGCAGCGTAGGCTGTCACTCTTTATTCGCAGCTTACCGGATGGATTACAACAGCCCCTTACCGCAATGCTCGATTCACGTAGGCGATGTCTTTGTTCAATCGAAATATCTTGTGAGGAAGCCGGCGATGCAGAGGAAATTAACGGATTCCTTGTACCACTACAATTAGCTGGTGTTCCCGTGGTTGTCTTGCTGGACGATGAACCACGCTATTTTAATACCCTTGAAACCGGATAATACTTCATAGGTACCGTTGTGCTCTATAACAGTCGACGTCACGACGATTTATTATCTGAAGCAAACGAATATCACCAACGATAAGCAGTAGTCACTATTAGAAGGGGTACATAGTGTAAATTACAATAGAGTGGATTTTCAGCAATTCTTTGATGCACTATGCAATGCATTTTTATAACTCGTCAATGTCCAGTCCTATTGAAGGCCCTCGAATAGGCGATCAGATATACATCTCGCCCTGAACAAGATCCATGACTTGACCATCCACTCATACCTATATTTGTTCCCCTAGATACATGTTCATGAATCTTACCACATTTGCGAGATGATGTATACAACTGCTGAAGGATTTGGTATTGCATTGATTCTGGTCTCTGAGCAACGCAAGAGTGACCGACTCGGTTGCTCTTCTACAGTACGAAGAATATGAATAACAATAAGTCTTGTAGAAGAGATGTTAGTGAGTAGTTTGAAGTAAGTACGATAGAAAGACGCATGCCTTAGCCGTCCTGTCCGGAGCGTTTCAGCTGAAAGGCAAAACGACAGCTGAGGTGCCTGCAGTGTGAAACGTTCAGTATAGATGAAAAGTGAACAAGGAAAATTTGTATGTCCGGAAGAGAGTAGAAATGACATCTTTATAGGGAGCAACTCTCCTCCGCCACCATCCGCAAGAGTGGCGCAATGATCTCTGGAAGGGACACTAGAGATTGCGAGACTTGAAACTAAAATTCTGCGTATTTCACGAGGATGCGTCGACAGAGATATAAAGAGATTCAAGACTAAAGAAGAAGAAACGTGGTTAAATACCTGGCAGTGTTAGCAGTGCTCATGCTGGACTATGATCTAGTTCTGTCGAGGATTTTGATTCTGCCAGAGGCTTTGAAGAGCCGTGTAGTAGTCGTTGGCTGCTATGAAGTAGGATATGAGACACTTGATAGGCATCCGACATTGTGTCTGGGATATTTGGGAAGAAATTGTCTCTTTTTCATCCGCCTCCTGGACAGTTGGTCCTGAATCGCTGTTCACTGATTCGATTGCAGTAAATAGACTGGTGCCGCGCGAGTGATGAATGATACTTACTAGAACACCATTGTACATTGTGAGTATAAAAATCTCCAGTTCCTTCATGACGCCATACAGAGAGAACGATTGGTGAAGCCGCAGAGCACGTCCACCCTGTCGACATGGTAAAAAGTCAAACCACACAAGTTCAACGTCACGTGACAGTACCTCATCGTGTTGAAGTTGAAGTTTCCAACCAGCTCCGAGCCTAGCCACCTCCTGGCACCTGTCAGATATAGAAATGTCGGTGACTTGAACTTATCCAGGTAAAAACTTGTTCATTTGCTCTTGAGCAGGCGACAGAATCGCACTTGCTTAAACTTCTTTTTAGTGCGTGAGACTCGTCGGAATTTGAGTAATATCGGGCATAATCAACTTGAAGAATGTCAGAAACTGTGCAGTCTAGTTCAAATTTTAAAGTAATAAGCATATCCGGAGAAATACAGCATTGCATCCTTGTTTTTCTTGCAGCCTCAATAGGGGAATGATTTCATCATCTTCATCTCATCAATGGAATTTGCCCTCGTTATGATATCTCCACACTTTATAAACTTTTTTTCTAACTACTCCCAGCGAGTTCATTTTAAATGCGGGTTTACTAGCCATATGCTAGCTTCGAAATCGAATTATTAGCTCCCATATTTTCTAGGCTCACTTTGTGGACACCTTTCGAAAACAGAAACTTTAAACAAATTGACTGAGGTAAGAGAGCTCTCACTGGCGTAAGCACCAGATTGCTGAGGTCTTGGACAAGAACTAGAGACCGGTATTAAAAGATGGATTCCGCCTGTTTGTTTGGTCGATACAATAAAATATGACATTGTTTTCCAAACTGGTGGGCGGTGACGCCGTTCAATTTCATTTCATACTATAAACAGTCCATTAAAAATGTTCTGACAGTCCGACACAATGGCATATATCCGCCCCTCAAGTCAGGACCAGGGTCTGGAAGTGGTTTCCTTTTCTACGTCCGTCTCACTTTTTTTATAGCTACAACGTCAGCAAGTATATCAGCAGCACGGCAGAGACTACGTTCCCTTGCTTTTTCTTATATGTAAACCGATGCCTGTCACAAATCCTCCAACCGATCTTTCCGATAAACCTTTCGTCTGCCACACGGACTCGTGCGGATGGCGTTTTGCTCGACACCATGACCTACTAAGGCATAACAAGGTTCATTTGACTGGAGATGATAGGGAAAAAGAGCAAGCAAAATATCTGTCTGTTTAAACTCTATTCTGATTCTTGACTAGACTCATTCACTGCCCATTCTCTGGGTGCAGCTTTTCTGCCTTCCAACGTTTTAACATGAAAACCCACTTTAAAACTAGGCAGTAAGTTTTTCCTCTCTAATCACGTCGAAGCAAGTGGCATGCTCAAAGGGGTCGGCGCTATCTCAGCTGGAATCACTCCTGTGACTCATCGGTATTTTGAGACGTGTGAGGACTTTAAAGTAATTACCTTCGTGTTTAAAGTAAATATACATGTAATAAAACACCTTTGTAAACACCCTGTGTGTTTTCATCAGTAATTTTGAAAGAAACACATTGTATTAAACACCCTCAGTAATTACAACTGGTGTTTTGGTCTGGGTGTTATATTTATAAACACTTGACAAAACACCCTGGGTGTTTTCATTGGTGTTTTAATTCGTAGATATTTCCTAATAAGGAATTAATATAACTATATTAGGCAATATCTACGAATTAAAATACCAATGAAAACACCCAGGGTGTTTTGTCAAGTGTTTATAAATATAACACCCGGACCAAAACACCAGTTGTAATTACTGAGGGTGTTTAATACAATGTGTTTCTTTCAAAATTACTGATGAAAACACACAGGGTGTTTACAAAGGTGTTTTATTACATGTATATTTACTTTAAACACGAAGGTAATTACTTTAAAGTCCTTACACCTCTCAAAATACCGATGAGTCACAGGAGTGAATCATCGGCATCTCGTGTGCTTAAATTGTAAACCATTCTGGGTCGCAACGGACCTGACAGTGCTAGCTGAACACGACAGTAGTATTCACGGTACCACTCCTCTGACTCAGAGGCAACATGATGAAGAAGGCTGTTCGACCATCAGGTCCCAGAGCAATAGAAGTGCAATGGATTTCCAAGTTGCGGCATCCGACTCCAATCCTCCCGGACAGCATCGAAATGCGGTTGTTCACCGCCGCTTCGCCTCGTACGATACAGGATACAATAGCTCTGGTGAGCACCCACTCCCACACACCCGGCGGCATGCCGTTGAGGCATCTCCGACAAATATTCAAGTTGACCGACGCCAATTTGATTCTCTCTCATCAAGCCACACCTCCGCCATTTGCCGCCTACCCCCACTCTCAGAAGTCATCAAGGGATTGGACTTTCGTCCCATTGACGAACGATCGCCTGTGGCACCATCATCATCATCACATCGATCTCGGACCCTTTCCCGACCCAAGAAGAAGCCCCCCCGTGAGCTTCGTCCGCTGTTCACCACTGTTCCCTTACGCGACCCCGGGGCACCCACCTCGAATACCCAAGTTCAAGGTGGTGGCTACCATCCGTGATTGATAGATGGGAGGCCGGAAACTTCGCCATGCATTGCACTTCTTTCTGTTGAACTTCAACATCTACTACTGTCAAGTCTTGTTGTCGTATTACTACTATTTTCTTGATTTTGTCGTTTGTCATTGCTGCTACTAGTAATTTCAGGCTTTGCAACCGCCTCGTCGCATTGAAGTGTTGTATTCGTTGGTCCAGATTGGCTTGATTCTTTCATCTCAGTTTTTCTTTCTTGTGTACTTAAAAATAGATTCACCCTAGCTCTCCAAAAACTGGTTTTTACCGGTGTTACAGTTGTAGTCATTACTACTAGTGTACTGTTCCTTTAGAAATGCGGCACGTCATAATGATTTAACGTGCCAAGTCAGTTCAATGAACTTTAGGTTGAGCTAAGCCGAAATAGCGGATGATTACACTCTTCCGGACGATACAATGAAATTAACATAATGACAACAAGACGAACGACATCACAATCTCATGTGGACATGTTTAGGTGAAGTAGTGGTATATCATGGTCATAAATAAATTTCTTGTAAACTGGAATCCAAAGCTGAATCGCCACATATCGTATGTCCTCGTAAGCCTATGGCGCTATCGTGGCCGTGGAATAATGATAATCATTCACATCTTATCTGGTAGTTCTGCGTGGTGTACGGAGGAATCGAATACTTTCTCGTTGTCTGCTTTGATGCCGGCAGCCTGCACGAACTGATCTGTTACGTCGTCTCCATCGAAGATAACGGCGGTCTCCTCCAGAGTGAGACCCTTAGTCTCGACGAGGTCTATTTCATGTGTCAGAGCTGATAGAGACCCAACGGTCGCAAGGAAACACTCACAGAAGAAGAGGAAGACGCATTCGAATGCGATCCAACAAACGTAGACGATCTATAGACACTGTCAATCGGGGAAAAGTCTGAAAGCCATGATCACGCACATAGTACTTCCAACCGATGTTACCTTGAAACGACCTTCAGTGAGTACGGCAATGTGGAAAAAACATAGAACCACGTACCCAGTGCAACTGGGTTCACGTACTGGTTGAAAATCAGTGCCACCGAGATCGTGAAGTTGAAGACATTGAAACCCTTGGCACGGATCGGATAAGGGAGGATTTCGACGGTGTAAGCTACAATCAAAGGCGAGAATGCAATGCTAAGTGACAAATGAGAATCCATAGCATTCAAAGTCCCTGATAAAGAGATGGCTTACTCGTAAGCTGCATAGAACAAGAAAATGAAAGCAATCAGGGAATCAGCAGCAGCTTTGGTTCCTTTCTCAGTGTGCACAGCGAAACATATCGTTTGTGCACTGAAAAATATGAACATGCCCACTGCAGATAGCAGGAACAGCAGGCGTCGACCGAGCTTGTCGACGAGGGCCGAAGCAAGTAATGCCCATGCTAAATTCCAGATTTGGAGTATTCCGTTGATCAAGAGCTGAAAATAATACGGGCATCTGCGCTTATTCTAAGCATGTAGTGCACATGGCTACTTACCTGAGTATTCGGGTCCGTTATGTCGATGTCCGTCAAGATCTGGTTCAAGTAGTACGATGCCAGGCCGTTCCCGGACCACTGGGAGAAGAATGCGATGGCAACTATAATTCTCATGCGTCTGCGATTCCCGGGAGTGGAAATCAAAGACAGCCATCCGACGTTGGCGGCCACTAAAATGAGACTCGATTAACGGGATGACAAACCGAATATGTGGGAACGCACCGGTGCGGTCCAATTCAATGGCAGCCTTGATTTCTTCAAATTCATGTTTCACTAATGGGTCCTCGCTACGGTATAGTCGTTAAATAGCAATGTCCTAGAGACAGTTTTCTACACGTACAGGTTTCCGTCGGCGTGATAGTAAGCCAAGATCTTGAGGGCTTGCGTTTCACGGCCCTTGCTAACAAGCCAACGCGGAGACTCAGGGACAAACCAGATGAGGGCAATTTGGAGTACAGAGGGGAGGGCCTGAAGCGCCGACGGAATTCTCCATGCCCATGTGCTGTTGATTTTGAAAGTGCCAAAGGTTGTCCAGGCAGCACTAAGTGAACGTCATTAACGGGAGAAAAATCTGGGAACGGAAAATTTACTAACATGATAGATCCAAGATACCAAAGGGAGTTATATGTCGACGTGAGGGGTGCACGATAAGAAGGATATGATATCTCGGTGACCAGCATGGGGGCCGCATTTGCTATTCAAACTTGAGTCACTTCATTTTATTGGGAATTACCAGCGTACCCGCAAAGGTCAAGCCAAAACCAATTAAAAATCTTGGAAAGTCTTCAAAAACTTTCAACTCTACAAAAATGATACCGACATACCGAGCTCCAATAAACATTCCAACGGACTGAGAAGCCGTCTGGATAGCTGTGGCCCCAATCATAATTGCAGCACCCAAAAGAATGGTATGTCTCCGACCGATGCCATCTGAGGCATACGGAGCAAAGGGGTATGCAGCAAGACTCCCGATATTCTATGGAAGTGGGTGGAACTTTTCATCGTTATTTGAAAGCGATGCAGAGACTCGTTCGCACCTGAATGGCGTTCAAAAGACCAAGCTTCCCACCGTGTGGCTTGTGAAAATACTCAGACCATTGGGTGAGTGACTGCAACCCATTCATCATACTCCCATCGTATCCGTTAGTCGAAGACGTAATCAACCTGGCCCGAACTTTGGTCATGAAAATACCCAAACCAATGAGGAGGCTTACAGCAAACAGATCCAGAAGTTGAGAAGAATGAGCCTTTCGATATGAATCAATCTATGAGCTGGGCGTCTAATGGATGACAGCTCAGTCGTACCTTCGGTTGTTATACCATTTCCTGTTGGGGTCAATAAGGTGGCTGTAACCGAGCGATCCAGTGTTCGCAACAGCACCTCCAGCCATTGTTCCGTAAGCAAGCTGCAAGTATCACTGAGAGTCGCTTAGAAGCATCATTCAGGTTTTATAGCACCCACGGAGAGCTCCGTCGTACAGGCAGTGGTGGCAGCTGATCATAGAAGTTTCTCCCAAGGTACGCCGTAACTTGAGCTATCGAGTCTAGTACGGAGGGTGATACATTCCAGTATTGGCACCGGCTCGCCGGAAGATGTCGAAGGTGATTGCTCTACTCCCGATGTCGCACAGCATTCTTGTCAAAAAAAACCTCTAATTTTTTCTCGTAATGTCGCCGTCTTGACTACGACGTGGAGCCTGTCTCCTAGAGCTTCGCCAGAAAAAAGAGGACAGAATGAAGGGGAATTACCCAGACTGTGCCATCAAGCCTGGACGTTGATACTGAAGCGAGCCTGAAATATGGGCCGCATGACACTCTGCATTCCCCATTCACAGACTATAAAGGTATCTGTGGGAGACTCCCGCCTAAAAACACTCCGAACTTCCTCCGCATCAAAGATGACCCACCGGCCGTGATAGCCGGTGATTTTGTGGTTCGTCCAATTGAATCCAAATCGAGTCCTCTAAATATGCTGTTGGTCTGAAGACCCGAAGAGACGCAGAGAGGTACAGTATGTGTCCATAGAAGTCCGCGGGAGAAGTAAGAGATGGGCGTCGTATTTGAAGCGAGGACTTGAGAATAATCGATCAAATTGAATGATTGACATCCCGCTCGGCGTCGTCTCATCGCCTATCGAGAATGATAAGTTGCAGACTCCCAGGTAAAGAACACGAGCCGGAGAAAGATGCTTTAGGTTGGTGATCCGGTACATTCTGTGCTGATACTGCATTATGTACAAGGGGGATGGTTGGTGTATAGCAAGCTGGAAAGAATCTAAAGCAAGACGTAGCTCAACCAAGAAATTATATAAGGATAAAGGTATATTTATGTTCTAAACTGTGGAAATTTTGATGACCTCGCCGTTTGAGGAATGTGTCGATGTGGCTTCCTGTACTTTACGGTGTTCCATTTCTGTAACAGGTAATGAATAGTGCTTCAAGGGGTCTCGTATGAAGCGTACCGTATTCATCAGGATGCTCGGCATGTGTATAGATTTGAGTGGTAATTTGAATGCCCCTTGAAGTCAATTAACGGGTCAGAACGAGATGTTCACGGGGGGACGGAACATATACTCACACTCCAGCCCCCGTTGGCTTGCTCCCACTGACACTCTCGGATGTCACCTCGCCTCTTTCCTCGTGATACACATTGATACCGGTGGAACGAGCGACTTTGATAAGTAGACCTTAAAAACTGTCATGATCCCAGCACTCAAGGGAAATTGAACTCCACTCACGAGACATCGTCATCTCGATCTGCAGCTTGACGATGTACACCACCGGGTGGAACTAAGTATACAGCCCCGTTCATTCCGGCAACTGAAATCCGTGTTGCGAGGTAGCTCACCTGACAGTATACAAATTGATTCCTGAGAGCGGTGACGCCCAAAAGTAGGATATCCATTCCGATGGATATGACTATTATATACTGATTGAAGCTGTTAAAATAGAGTGAGCAAGTAGGAGCGGCATCCGCAAGTACCGAGGCACATACCGCATGACTCTATCGTACTTCTTCAGGCCGTGCTGAATGAGCCGTGTCTTTACTTTGTGAATGAACAAGAGATTGAGGGACAAATCCAAAACTACGACGCGGCTATCAACCGCTGAGGCGGACATTGAGATGGCATGACATACGAAGGTACACGGATTTCTCAAATCGATCATACCAATGATTCAACTAGAACCATTATCAGTGGGATACATAGGCCGGCGTTTTAAAATAACACACCGAGATGTACGTAGTGTTGATTTGAAGGTGTGCGGGAATCCCTGTTTCAAGGTCAGAATATTTCACCTGGTACTAGACGCCGGCGCCACTCACAAATGCAAGCTGTGGATATGGATATCATGGTCACGATGGTCGCCACAGAAGCCTTGAGGATGAGCTAGAGACCGCTGAATTTCATAGGAGGTTTCCAAGTCAAATTCACGTAACATACCCTTTGCCTGGGCTGCGAGTACAAGATGCAAAGCCGATTGACGATAATCAGCATCAGGCACTGAACCTGATTTTAAGGTTTAGAGTAACACCAAGTGACAATAACAGGAGGGACTTACTTGACAGATCCAACAGAGGATGACAGTGAGGAAGACACCAAGACCAGGAGGAAAAACCTTCGCTCTGGAGACAAGTGAATCCTTTGAAATGACATAGAAACGTAGTATGACTTACAAATAACCCCACGAGACGATCTACCGGGGGTGTTTACGTCAAATGATGTGGTATCCAGTTCAGTGAGATACGTACACAAAAGCCGAGATCTCTGTATCGATTAAGAGATGAGTATGCTTAAAGTTCAAAAAAACTTTGAGTGACGAACGCAAGGATTTCCAACCAGATCATGATTATGTACCCAGAAAACTATGGGCCGCAGCAGACTGAGCATATTCTCGAGGTAAAAAATGCAAGGATTCTCACTCGTCTTGCTCTCCTCGTCTCTAGAATGGCGCACCATGTAACATTGACAGCAAACCCAAACTACGGAAAGGTTCAGTCCACTAATAATACCAGACGGTGTAGAACAACGGACGAAAAAGCCAAAGGCGATGGATCCAAGGAGCAGATCTCCCTTGGTGACCTCCAGTTCCTGGAACCTGCGAGTTGAGAGATATTGCTATGAGCTGAACATGATTGCCGATCATCAAAAAAAAGGTTAACATACGGATACTGGGTCTTGAACCCAACATCGATGGTCATGGTAAAAGAAAGGAAGGGCCGAGAGGTTGGGGGGAAGGCGGAGCTAAGATCCAACCTGAATAGCTACTGCGTATCTTAAGTAGACTTTCGGGAACGATCAGAACCTCCTAAGGACAAGTTTGCGCTTCTCGGCAAAGGAGATATTTGTCACCGTGAGATTTTGGTTCATAGGTACACGATAAAACTTACGAGCATAAACATTTGGTACCACTAGTCCCACAATTCCTTGGAGTTGGATAAATATGCTGAATACCAGAAGGAGGAAGACGACGACCTGGAGAGTTTGCAGGATGAACCAATTGCAGTGTAGCGGCTTTTGTCGGGCACCCGCGCCTGTTGCTGGTAGGAGCGATCAGGCGGAGTGCTTCGATCGTAGCCCGCCGCGTGGGAGAAGTGAAAGAAAGGGGCTCTAGTTGAGCTCGGGAGGAATCTAAAAAATCGAGTTTGAAATATCATGAAAACATGAAATTACGTGAACACACACCACGTTCTTCTTCTTTGCCAGGTTCGGCGCTGAAATCCCTGTAGATTTTCCGGATAAGGCCAAGATGAGGCAGTGGGGAGGTGTCCCGCCGCTCCCGGTGCCCTGACATGTAATAGGTATTGAGACCGTGACGATCTTTGATATTTTTCTTCCGCGGCCCAGGCAATCAGCTCCTGAGCTGACAACTCCATTCCTTTTTCTACCAAGAACGCCGATCAAGTGTTTCTCTTTTGTCCGGATTGCGGCGACTACACTTGTGCTACCGCACAAGCATTGAATCAGGATACTTACCAATATTGCGGATAAGTGAAATTCACTGATAAGCCCTCTCATCGACACGAGGGATCGATCACTACTTCGCAAAGTTGGACGATCGGGCTATGAATCGAACAGTAGGAACGACAGGGAGTCAATTTTTTCCGAGTTGATAAAGCAGGAGTACATAAGCACGGAATATTGCTTCAGCAGGAGCCAATATGATTCGACTTCAGGAGTTGATGAACTAGGGAAATCTAAAGTGTACACTGTACATCTCCGATGGGCACGGCGGCTATTCACGACTTCAAGCAGCTGCCGATAACGTGTATTAAACGCCTCCGTCAGTAACGCTCAAGAGGCCGGATGTGAACCACAGAGTCAATATCCAGGGAATCCGTTGCACTGACAACGGGAATTGGACGTCAGATCGATTTCCAGGGCTTAACGGATAACATGTTCGAACTCACCGAAGTCTGGGGCTAACCTCTACGGGTAGAAGGCACTGAAAGGGGAGGCGTTGATTTTTGAATTAAAGATCCTGGATGTCGTGCACGTTCAAGGGGGCGTTTCCGACCCCTATAATAGACACGAGAATTGCGAATTGGAAGTTGGTAGGACTCGGCTACGGGTCATGATAGCGAGACGATAAGCTAAGATCAATATAATTGACGGGATGTCATTTCTTTCTCCCATTGGCATGGGCGTCATTTTTAGTGATGAGGATGGGAAAGGTTTAGGTACGGTTGTAATGGTGAGTCCGCGTCGAAACGGTGCTACGGTCCTTGTGTATCGTTAGGAAAAGGAATGTGAGTATTGTCAAAAAGGTTGGTTAAAAGCTTGTAGCTGCAGTGATGGAAGATACAAATCAATTTAGGATTTCCAAATCCCAATATCCAAATACAGTAGACCCCGGTTATATCTTTGATGACCCAAGGCTCCAGGGACGATTGACTGACCACTGTCCTGGTCTTATTTTCGGAATTGCTAGACCTAAAAGGTGATAGGAAGAAGAGGATAACACGAGAGGAATTTCAACTCGCAGTTCCAAAAGAGAAACATTTACCCTCAATTTTAGTACGGACACGAAGAACAGGTCAACCCGAATCAAGGTGCTAGAAAATGCTGATGGCAAGTAGAACCAGCGTTCCATTCCTGTCAGAAAATCCACAAGTCGTCTGATGTAGCTGCGTTCGCTGGATACTCATCGTCGCCGAGGTTGCAGAATTCTGAGATGCCGTTCTCGTACCTTTCCAAGAATGTAGGTGACACCTGATGGCGCCCAGGAGATAAGTAGCAGAGGAGAACTACAGAGAACTTCGCTGGAAAAAGAGAGACATAAGGGGGAAGGGTGGCACGGAGAAAAACATTCTATGAAACGCAGGAACGATGCCGGCTTTGGCTTTCGGGCTCGATGTTATGGACAAGAGGCCATGTTGTGGCTAGAAGCCCGTGCGTTCGCATGAGTCTTTTCATCGACTGTTCGTAATTTATTTCGTACAAGTTGTCTTGGGTTTGTGGGGAAATCGACCAATCTCGGCTGCGGTCAAATTTATGCGTCATATGTCGTGTCACGTTGGGCGTCGCAGTTTCCATTCGGGTTTCTTTTATTCTATAGGTACGCGAAGCGGAGATTGTGGGCCCAGGTAACACTGTAAGAAGTTAACACAAGGCGCGATAGGGTCTGGAAAGTACAGGTGCCATCAGCTAGAAGCTCTCGGCGATGGGCTTGCGAGACAGAACAATATGGCGTGAGATGATACAGCGCGTAACGAATGTATAGGAGTTACCCGGGATCTTGAAAACAGCGCAGATGGCGGACAAGAGTACGCATACCGCCAAACGATTCGCCGTACAACCGACAGCTAGACCGAAAAAGTTGCATGGGTAACCAGGGTTCTGTCAATAGACATAGCATCCCGTAAGCTAATTGAAAGGCGTGGTTACAAGGAAGGATCATCGTGGGCCATAGAAGATTAGGCTACTGTATAATTAGCGAATGCCGGGCTTTCATTTGTTCCTTTAGTGATGATGCCTTGGAAAAATATACAGCCTTTATAAGTACATGCAGTCAGAAGATTGTCCAGTATGCGTCAAGGTGCCGCGCTTGGTTCTATGATTTCCCGGCCATCGAGGAATTGAATTAGTCTCAGCTCGAGCCTCCGAGCCGGAACTTTGCGGGATAGTTTTGAAACATGAATATCCGCCGGTAGCGATGGTCCGATTGGCCTACAGGTGGTCAAGGCGGAGGCGACAGAGGACCAGAACATGGAGAGACCTTGGTCCCCCGCAGAAAATCGCGAACACAAAAGGCCCAATAGAGCACAGCTGGAGAGTTAGTGACTCGTGACCGTAGCTGTGTTAAAATAAACATGGCTATGATGAGAAATGTGCGTCATGAGTGGGAGAAACATCCCCCGCCATTCAGTCAGCAGGTTCCCCCTCGAGCCAGTTACAGGAAGCGGGACGACGAGTATAAGCACGGCCGGATGCGGTGATTATTCAATACTACGTAATTGACAAATTGGTGGTAGCCCCGAAGCTGACAACGTAGAGGCGATGCGAATACTAATTTTGATTTCTCTTCTCCCCATCATACGGTTGTCCCCGTAGCGCTGTATGTAGCGCTCGCTGCCAACGACGGTGAGCGGCTCCGTTTGTCACCGTAACAGGTGCATGATCGAAATTGGCTGACACAGTTACAGAGGCGCACCGGAATCTCCTCGTACTTATCATAATCTTCCGAACGATCCTTTTCGGTCTTCGTCCCGTTTCTTATTATTGCCATACAGCTGTGGAATGGCAGAACAATCGCGAGTTCAGCCTGTAGTCTCGTTGAAGGCGGGTGCACAGGTACGTGACGCCGTCGGATTCCCGTGTTTTTTGGTCTGACGACCGTCACAGTCGAGGACGAGTAAATTCGTACAGAAATTATCCAACTTTGGCAGCAGAATTCGTCTTTCAAGCGCGCGCAAGGGTAGCGTCGAAGTTGGCCTCCAGGGGCCGTATACGAGACAGTCAAGTTCAATGGATGTGGGGGTGGCGAAACCTTTCATGTCCCAGCCCATGCTCGCGATGCCCAATCCATATGGCGTCCGACAACGTCGAGGCCTCGAGGAATCTTCCTTATCAACACCCTCGAGTTCTCCTACTGGAAGCGAGCCTTGCAGTGTCCCGGTTCCACCAAAACATCCTGGTCGTTCGATTTCGACAGCAATAGTTACTAGTGCGAGCACGGGCGTCGTATTTACCGGAAGGAGCATCACTTTCGACGGTTTACCTGGAGAAACAACGACCAACGCTACATTGAAGCAAACTTCTGGTCTGCCTACCGACAATAGCAGAAACGCGGGATGTGGTACTACTCTTATGGAAGCGTCACATATAGTCATATCAAAGCAAGCGACACAATTATCACGCCCAACATCCCATGCAACCTCCCCAAATCCCTTGTCATCCTCACCACCCGCTCAGCAACACCCTCCTTCAGAAACAGCGCATGATTACGAGCCAAATCATAGCGTACTCCCCATCGCGGACCATATCAAATCATCCTCTCTACTGATAGAAGTTCGCAACTTGTCTGCCGATGTGATTGTAGGCCACAACGAGAGCTCCCAGTCGTCCACAGGCGAAAATACCCCTTCCTTTGCTAGTGCGTCAACAAAGTCGTTCCACACCCCACCAGGCCACACACATTCATTGCATGGTGACACATTACCCTCTCTTTGTGCAACAATTCCGTCCAAGGAGAGGATGTCGCCATCACCGCCACCATCTAGAAGTCGCAATCTACCCAGCCTTACATCAAACTCCATACATGACGCCGCATCATCCTCAAGTTCTGACGATACAACGATCGCGAGAGAGGCAAGTGTTCTCAAAAGCTCCATGCCTGGCCCGCGTTTGCAGTCGGTTCCTTCATCATCCTCGATGGCGCGGTCTGTTTTCACAGGTTCAAGGTCCTCAGATGCTGCAGGATCTGCTCCTTATGTCTTTCCGCCAGTGAGACCGCACGGTGCTGCGATTATCAACGAAAAGTCACTACCAAAGACGCCCCTGGAATCGTCTTCCAAACCACCTTCTTCGTATGGGACGACACCTACACGTCGAAGTCCTCCTTCTCTCCCAATGCCATTGCATCGATTCAGTATGACCCTTGCCGAAGGCACGGGTTCCGCGAGATTATCACCTTCACTGATCACACGACATCCACCCATGCCAATTCTCAATTTACCGACGCTGCCACCTTCAAGTCCTTCCATTAATTCCGCCGTGCTCAGCTCTACTGCTAACAAACCTCACCAAAAACTGAGAAGCATGCCAGCTTTACCCAGGCAGGGCACGAATGTCGATGAAGACGACGACGATGACGACGATGACGATGACGACGACGATGATACTGAAGACGGCGAGGACTTTGTTGAAGCCAGCGACGGTGGAGACGATGATGATGACGATCGGACAGCAGACGAATGTTCATCAACAAGAGATCGGCCAGCAATAGCTTCGCCATCACGACAACACGAGAACGTACACGTTCTGGCTCCATCTTTACATCTTCCGATCGATTTGGCTCGCCTCGATCTTTCATTCCTTGATGATCCACCACGTTCCCATGATACGAAGGGGAAGGGTAAACAAAGGGAGGATTCCGACCTCGCTTCCGCCACGCCCACGGCGTCCAGGGCCAAAGGCCTTCCAACTCCTCGACAGCAGTCTTTCACCAACGACTATTTCTCTATCGCAACTCCCTCTAGTCCAGCAACGAAGACACCCAGCGCCACCGCGTTTACACCACGCCTGGAGGACGGCATGCAGACTCCGGGATCACTATTGGGGCGCGGTCATACGGCTGACGGTAGACCGACGATATATAAGCATGCTTCTAGGAGTATGATTAACATTGTGGGTCCATCTTTGTGTCGTCGAGATGAGGACAAGGAGACAAGCGGGGACAACGACATTGAGGTCGTACAAAGAACCACTGGGCTTACGGGGCTTGTAGCTCGGTTGCCTCCATCTCCTGGAAATGCATTGGAGACTCCTTCTCCTGTTTCCCATCTTTCATCGCAGAAACCATCAGTGGGAGATACATCTGGTACTCTCCATCGACGACGGTCACTTCCAACTTTCAGCGCTGGTTCACCTCCTCCACCTTATCCTTCTTTCACGCCTCATAAAGGCTTGCCCGTATCCTCGCATCAACCGCCACCCGATATCGATGCCCCGCATGTTGTCGAAGGACGAGAAACATTGCCGGTATATTCAAATTCCATCTATCTGCGCTCAGTGATGCCTCGGAAGATGGAATTCACTCAGCCAGGCGTACAGGCTAAAGATCGCAAATGGAGGAGAGTGGTTTGTGAGCTCGAAGGAACAATCTTTCGCGTATATGAATGTCCTCGGGAGACGGCTGGGGTAAGTGCCATTGGATCGTGGTGGGAGAGGAAAGTCGGTGTCGGAGATGTTAGTCTTCCTGCCACGGGCGGACACGCATCTACAAATAAGGCCTCCGATGCTGTTCAGGGGAATAAAACAGAACCAGTGTTGAAACTGGGCGAGGTTGCCACTGATGCGATAAGGAGTGGGGGGCAGACAGACTTTCAACTTCCCTTGCCGTCACCTGTACCGAGTCAGCCAGAGCCACAACAAACCTTCATGCACTCAAATCAGAGCCGGTCAAAACTGGTTAACCTCCTCAAACCATCTAGACCTCACAGTAGATCGCGCAGCGACGTATCACATCCACTGAGATTGACCCCGCCGAGTCAGCCAAGGTCATCATTGTCGACACCAAGGCCGAAGACTCCTACCGTAGTGATATCTTCTCCCTCTGATAACAGTTTGACGGTCTCGACGCCCTCATCCCTGTCATCTTCGGGTTCGTCACCACGCCATCGAAGTTCGAACTCGAGATCGCACTTTCTTACGGGTCGTACCCCTCCTCCTTCGATAATGTCTGTTCCTGAACTACCGGAGGGCGAGTTGATCAAAGCGTACACTCTTCAGAACGCAGAGAGTGGGTTGGGGAATGACTATCTGAAGAGGAAGAATGTGATCCGGGTGCGAATGGAGGGTGAACAGTTTTTATTACAAGCTATGGATGTGGCGAGTGTCGTGGAATGGATTGAGGTATGCATCGATATGTGCTATGGTGGGCGTCGTTAACGAGTAATCATTTGTCGTCCAGGGACTGCATTCTGCCACGAACGTTGCCCTAGACCTTGATGAACGCCCGATGCCCAGAGGTCCGCTATTTCCTAGGTATAATTTTTTGGTTCGTGTGTTGTGTGTCGCAAGAGCTGATTCGTTTTCCATAACTAGGAGACGTAGACGTCGTGGTGTTCGTAGGACAGATACTGCTCAGGCGCCTGGCACACCCAATGTGCCTTCCGATGACGCACGGCCGTCTGCGCAAACGACATGATATTCGCGCAATATTACTCATGCTCATGTATATAATTACAATCAGGACTTTTGATATAGTCTATCTTCCTAGGTCGTTTTCTTTCCTTCTTCAATACACATACACCGCAGCGATTTGTGTAACTTTAGATACCCTTCTGCACATTCTAATGATGTAGCAATAGCGCAAGAAATGACATGACACGCTCTAGAGCCCTCTGATGATCGCGTGTTGCCAACGAAATTTTTGTTGCGGGATATATGCACGGTCTGGGAAATGTCTGGACATGAAGGGCGCAACACACCATATGTATGCCGGGATATTTTTGGATTAATTTTGTCCATTTTTTCGCAAAGGATTGATATCACGTGCTCATCCGAAGGTTGCCGATTTTGGAAAATTGGAGGCATCAACACGACGTTCGTTATCTGCACCGCCCTTCATCGATATCCTTTGCCATTTCTCTCTGCGGTTCGGGAAACCGGTTCACTACACTTTCTTCTGCCTTTTTTTGACGGCTAGGTGATCCGCTCTCCCCCAAAAATCAAGGAAAAAATAGGCAAGGTCCCTGTCTCCAGCTTGCGGCCACTTCAGAAAAACGACATCTTGGAGACCAAAAGCTTTTGAAACCCGTCACAATCCAAAGTAAAGACACACCAAGACGACTTCGACAGCTTGAAGATGGCAGATTCGACGACAGAGATAGATTTGGACTCGGTCATCGACCGTTTGTTGGAAGGTGAGCTGGCACACCACCTCTATTTTTTCGTGCCAGGAAGGGACAAAGGGATATTCTCTGTGGGCTGTTGAGCATACTTGTCAATATGCCGTTGGTTTGGGTGCTGCTGGATGTGTTGGGCATGCTTGACGACGAGCGCATGACGGGCTGTAAAGCCGCGAAGGAGTCTCAGAATGGCGCAATTCCGGGAGCGGTGGGATTATTGAGGTCGTCTAGTGGCCCCATCGGCATCTTACGAAGTTCTGGCTATGGGCGTGGTCAGGAATGCCTTTGTGACGCAGAATATGATGTCCGCAAGATTGGGATTCGACTTCTTTCGGGGTTGCTTCTAGCCTTCGAGGTCGGGCTACCAGGCGCTTCCTCTGGCGATGATTGCGATTCTACTTCAGCTACAGCGCTGTTATCACTGGCCGTCATTGACAACGATGGTATTCGTGGCCGTCAAGCTGTGGCGCCCAGGCGGATTATCGTGTTTCATAATACTCTTGGCCGGCAAATCTCGACATCCATCTCTTTCTCCTCGTCCTTACACCCAAGGGTTGCCAGAGTTTCATTTGAGATATCTTCTTTGATACCACCCGTCGATGTTAACCAGGCATGACTGGACGTTTTCTATTCTCGCCCGCGGAGACCGATATTCTTTTTTGTTCCGCTTTTGTTTTCTGACAAAGCAATGTACTGATTTCACTTTTTATTAACAGTGCGGGGTAATCGACCAGGCAAACCTGTGCAGCTTCAGGAGTACGAGATCAAGTACCTTTGTACCAAGGCCAGGGAGATTTTCATTAACCAGCCGATCCTTCTGGAGTTGGAGGCGCCGATCAAGATATGTGGTACGCAGTATCCTTGAACTCTTAGCGCCGGTACTATTAGTTAATTCGGCATCATCAAAGGTGATATTCATGGGCAATACTATGATCTACTCCGCCTTTTCGAATATGGCGGCTTTCCCCCAGAAGCCAACTACCTATTCCTAGGCGACTACGTGGACCGGGGGAAGCAATCTCTTGAAACAATCTGTCTACTCCTCGCGTACAAGATTAAATACCCAGAAAACTTCTTCATCTTGCGAGGAAATCACGAGTGTGCGAGCATAAATCGGATTTATGGATTCTATGACGAATGTGGGTGTTTCCTTTTTCCAACACTCCGATGTTATCTCGCCTCTCGCCATAAACATGAGGCTGATCGGTCATTGCAGGTAAACGTCGATACAACATTAAACTTTGGAAAACGTTCACCGACTGTTTCAACTGCCTACCAATCGCAGCCATCATCGACGAGAAGATTTTTACGATGCACGGTGGTCTCAGTCCTGATTTACAGTCGATGGAGCAGATACGGAGAGTAATGCGGCCTACGGATGTTCCCGATACCGGTCAGTTTCACTGTATACGTTATCGTTTCACCTGCCTCAATAATTTCTCTTTAGGCCTGTTATGTGACCTTTTGTGGTCCGATCCAGACAAGGATATCACGGGGTGGTCAGAGAATGACAGAGGGGTGTCATTCACCTTCGGGCCAGATGTGGTGTCGCGGTTCTTGCAGAAGCATGACATGGATCTAATTTGTAGGGCTCATCAGGTCAATTTCTTTGTTTTGTTATTGTGACGTACACTGACAATTGCGCAGGTTGTCGAGGATGGATATGAATTCTTTGCAAAGCGTCATCTGGTGACGCTTTTCTCGGCCCCCAATTATTGTGGAGAATTTGACAATGCTGGCGCGATGATGAGTGTTGATGAGACGTTATTGTGTTCATTCCAAGTGAGTGTTAGTTGGTTTGCTGGTGATGTGTCTGGTTAACGGCGGGTCAGATCTTGAAACCTGCAGAGAAGAAAGCAAAATACCCATACGGTGGAATGAATATGGGACGGCCTGTGACGCCGCCACGCAAGCAGAAGAAGAAGGAAGGACGAATGGGTTAAGCAACTTTACGTTCCAGCGGACCGTGTCTTGTGTCGAGGGGCATCCCGACATCCTCTCCTTTACCGTCTCACATAATGTCGCTCGCTCCTCTACGGACTACGTAGGTGCCGTTGCTTTTCCCTGTTATACTGTGAGATTAGGGTACGCGTACAATATCATATATATTTTCTTTTTTCTCTCCTCCTTTCTCTTTCCCTTGCAGGTAAATATGGAATGCCTTGAAGGTAACTTTCAAGCACTCTGTTCTTGCAGTACATATTTTTTTGCATCCAGTCTTTCCTGTATGCTTCGACACCGTGTAAATTATCTCTACACTCAATTTCCACGATCTAACGAGCTTCTTTTCAATGTACCATTTTAATGGAATGAGTCAAAAATAATTTTTATCAACTTCTTAGCCAAATTAGGAAGTGAGTTTGGATCTGAAATTCCAAAGGAAATGCTCCATTTAGTACACCGTGTTGTCCAAACGCGACCACCATCTGACTGATACCCTGCGTGAAATGCTGCAGATATGCCGTGCGGAGGACGGTCAGGCATTTCAGGTATGCTGTGACCGTATCCTGTCGAGCAGAGCACTGAAGGAGATGCGTAGGTAAACGCCACCCTCCGAGACATTGAGAGGTGAGGTATACGGCGCTTTTGATGTTCGGCCGTCGTTGATGATGTACACAGAGTAGGGAGTATCGAACTCTTCCTACAGCAGGAGACCGGGGTACCTCAAGAGGCTGTACTCGCATATCTCTCTGATGGACGACGGTTGATGAATGTGAATATAAGGGACCTCGCCGGCGCTCACGATCAGGTGCGTCGTACAGCTACCACTCCGCTGTCCTTCATTGAATCAGAGTCCAGTCCATCTATGTATTCAATAAAGTCTATTTGGACTTTGATATTAATGAAGTGCTACGCGAACTTCGGGTAGAACCTGCATTTCAACCCCCAATTGAAGGTGAGTTGGGTATATGCGTGGTGTTTGGGTCCATCAATAAAGGGGTTAATTTAGAGAGTATCGCCGCTACCCCTCCCTTCAAGCCTTCTGAATTGGCCGCTTCGTATCTCACAGCAGCTCACTCGCACCATGAGACCATCAAATATCTCCATGCTACCATACAGCACCAACATGAAGCTGTTCAGATTGCATCGAACAGTCTGGACCTTAATGTTCTGGCTATAGTGGATACGTATGATGGCCTTTCCTCGGGATTCAAGAAGGAGCTAGATAAACAAGCAGCGCTACTTGCTGGGTTGGAGGCAGACTTGGATATTATCAGCCGTGTACGGATACATACGGAGTTCGTGTCGCCTGCAGTGCGAAAGGCAATGGAAGCGGGTGATAAGGCTCGCACGCTGGGAGATTACGTGTCGAATGCAAAGATGAAGCAGGTGGCCGAAACGTGTGCGAGGACGCATGATGACCTCCGTCTGCGATTTGAGCAAGTTAACGAGGCGGTTGGCAAACTCAAAGAGGGCACATCGGGTGTGCGGGCAGCAGTGGCTACGACTCAAACACTGGACGAGGCTGACGGATGCCTGCGACGATCCCGGGACGTCTTTGAGAAGATTACAGACTGTGTCACAGCGCTGGAAGGTACATGTCTTGTTCATTCTCTGTTTGAGCTGTCGTTGAACCCGTGAATAGGACGTGCAATCAATTCTGTGATCAATTCTGATGACAGATTACAAGGTTGTATCTGTTGACGATATTTTCCATTTGAAATCAAGCTTACGCTTCCTCAGATCTTAAGCAACTGGATCTTGCTCTTCGAGATCAATTGCAATATGCCGTAGATGCCAAGGTATATCTCATGTGTCTGACCTCTGTACAGCTCTTTAATCACTTCAAGAGTACAGAACACATATACGCACCAATGCATCGGTATAACGCGATCAATCAGTATTTTGAATACCGACATGCAGCAGATACCCGCAAGTTTACAGGCTTTATCGAACAGCTTTCGGGGTAAAAATAGCTTTTCGCATATCCAACGTTTGCACAATATGCTTTATGCATACGGTGCCACCGTCATTGAAATTGTGAGAAGGAAGGAGTTCTGTGAGTAGCTTCTCTTGCTGCAATGAGGCTTACCTTATACTGTGGTAGCCAGGTTCTTCTACCAACGAGCCCAAAGCATTTTAGATGTCATGGCGAAACTATCGTATGTGCTTAACTTGTGTCCGAAATAACGGATAACCCATCAATTGGCAGCGCAAACGAACGGAAACGCCGACAAGTATATCGTGGTGAAGTTCACGGACAACTGCCATTTGAAACGCGGGGCATGGATGATCCTGTTCCAGCTATCGATTTTTCTCCCTCCGGGAGTTCGGACGCTGCCTATTCCATTGAACGATCCGACGTTGATGGTATGGGGATAATATGCTCGCTTGATAGACTCTTCTAACCACTCGTAGGCCTTCTTCGAGTTCTCGATGATTTAGAACAAGCATCCCGCAACGGTAATGATCCCGAAGCACTTTCTGCAGTCAGAGAATGCCGGAACGGGTTGGAGAAATTGGTCTTGAAAATGGACAGCTTGGAATCTGGTTTCGACCGAATTGCCGAAAGGTCGCGTGCGTCTATTCCTCTAAAGGGCTTTCTTGGGTTTAATATATGATTTGATAGTACTATCCGCATCTCGCATATCTCATTCTCGTCGAAGGTGTTAGTCCAGTGTCCTTTTTTGTAGCCAGCGGTCTCTATACTGACTTTTTCTTAGCCATAGAAGCTGACGAACATGCGTTCAACGAAGTGGTTGATCAACTTCGGGCAGTCCAGGAAACCAAGAACCACCAAGAGTTGCTCTTTCAGGAGGAACGAGTTGGGCTGAAAGGAGAAATTCAACGGTTGCAATCTATGCTGCAAGCCACCACCTCTAATGTGTCCGAGGAACGTGACCGTGCTGACAGAACGGAACGCGAACTTAACCAAGCCCGAGCTCAGATTGACAATGAAACCAGGGCTCGTCGCATTACGGAGGAACGGAACACAGATTTGATCAGAGACGTGGAGAGCAAAGGGTCGGAGCTGGGTCAAGCATTAGCTGAGGCGACAGCACAGGCTAAAACGGCCGAGGTGCTGCGACAACAGCTCGCTAAAGCACGGAGTGAAGCCGAAGAAATCAAGACACTGGAGGCAAAGAATTCGGAGAAACTAGCAGCATTGATTGCAGATCAAGCCACCAACTTACGTTTACTGGAGGAAGCTCGTGCGCGAGGGGAAGATTTGGAGCATCAGATACAAGCTGCGCGGGCAGAGAGTCAGGAGATGAACAGAGCATTGAGAGATGCCAGCCAGGAGAAGGACAGGCTCCTACGAGCACAAGCATCGGACCACGATCGGCTACTACGTGATCATATTGCCGAGGCAGACGGAGATCGTGCTGTACTCGAGCATCGTCAGGCTGAGCTGCTGCTCGAGAAGGATGAGCTCGTGAGGCAGATGAAAGATGTAAAGTCCGACCTAGAGATTGCCTATTCCGACGCTGCTGGTTTGCGCGAAGCCCTCCAACGGACAGAACACGAACTCAGGGAAGCTAGGCACGCTGAGCGAATGGTCCGGGAAGATCTGAGAGCAGGTCTCGCTTCCCAATCTGACTACGAGCACAGGCTAGAGGCCAGTGATCGTTTAGTTGCTCAGATACTTGAGGTTGCACTAGCCTTCCGGGCGGCGCATGTTAAAGCTATGGCTTCGGCACAAGCGATGACTTCTCATCCTGGTTCGGCATCGAAGCATTCCACTGCCGGTCTGGGTGACTCGGTTTTTTCTCCCGGACTACGGCATAACATCGTAGGACAACCAGATGAACCATCGCCCATCGATCCTTCCGATCCAGCTGCAGCTTTAGAGGCGCTACGAGCATTCGATCATGACCATTTCCTGGAAACTATAACGAAGGTCGGTTCGACAATACGGAAGTGGCAGAAGCAATGCAAAGAGTACAGAGAGCGTGCAAAGGGGAGGATATCTTTCAGAAATTTTGCCAAAGGAGACCTCGCCCTCTTTCTCCCAACAAGAAATTCGATATCTAAACCTTGGGCTGCATTCAACGGTCAGCCTCCCTCCCTCTATGATGCTCCACCGGACCCTGATGACTCTCCGACAGTGTTCTTTCCGCACTACTTCCTTCAAGCTCATGGACACCTTGCTGAGCAGTTGAAAACAAGAGAATGGATTGTTGCACGTATTACCTCCATCACCGAACGTGTCGTCGATCATAATGTCAGTCTATTCAAGGCGATAATAACGGCCACTGACAGATTTTTTCCTGCAGGACCCGACCAGTAATCCGTATGGGCTGAGTGACGGTGTGAAGTACTACATGCTGCAGGTCGAGGACTGGACACAACCTCCTCAACAAAACCGTCGCCGTTCATCCGCTACGAAGTCTGTGAAGGAACCTGGCAGTCCTCAGCAGCCCGCAGCTCTCACCAATGGCACATTACCACCAGCCCCGCCTGAAGCCGAAGTCGAAGACACCTTTCAAGTGACACATCCTCCGACGTCGCGTCTCTTTCCCTTACGCACTCGTGCTAATTCTTCTCCGTCCACCCGACCTTCGTCTCTTTCGCGTCTTCTTGCTCAAGCTTCTCAGGATCCACGACCCGAAGAAACGCCATCGCCGCCATCTCCACCCCCACCTCCGCCTCCAGTTCGCACGCCTTCACCAGTGGCTCACTCTCCCCAATCCCCAATTCCTCTTCCCTCTCCGACTCATCCTGTAGGGTCTGTGCCCCACCATACTACCATACATCCTTCACCATTACGCCCTGGGTCAAGAGCTTCCAAAACGTCATCGGCCTCAAGGTTTTCTGTAGGTCGAATGCCAGCGTTGGGGTCTGTATCATCGTCGTTGGGTGCTAAGGCCACTGCCACAACTGCGATATCGGATGATGCCATAGCGTCATCACCTTCTGCCGAGAGCCAGTATGAGGGGGTAGGCTCTGTCCCTTCTCAAGATGAACCTATCTCAAACGGCATGAACAATATATTGAACATTCGTAGAAGGACAACATCATATCACCGTCCCTC
This sequence comes from Armillaria sp. CMW 4456, assembly GCA_028551335.1. NCBI lineage: Eukaryota > Fungi > Basidiomycota > Agaricomycetes > Agaricales > Physalacriaceae > Armillaria > Armillaria sp. CMW 4456. Next base: position 161,028 of record JANDKJ010000316.1, read on the forward strand.
TGCAAGAACTGCTTCGGAGGGTTCAACTTCGAACACCCTAACGGAAGGTGTTTCCTCCAGACCCATGACCACGGCAAGTAGTACTCTTGCAAATCTTGCTAGTAGCTGGGGTGTTTCATTCGGCCGGAAGAAGAAGGCCGCGACGAGCCGCCTTTCAACAACGGAAGAGTCGCAACCTGGTTCTCCATCAATGGATCCTACTCCCGATACACCGGCCAACGATGCTTTCCGGCCGATATGATGTTACAAAACGAGCCATCATGACTGGAATTTTTTCTCTATTTCTCACTACATCTCTGGAATATATTACATGTCATTGCGCGCAAATATTGACGGAACCATATGCCACGTTTTACTAGACAACTAAATGGATTTTGCAAGGTCAGGCAGGAAATCACGGTCAATGCAACGAACCGCAAACAGTATGCGGTATTCCATACTCCACCAACACAAGCTCTGATGGGATGATGACCGCTATTGCACGATCCTATTGGCAACAAGCTAACAAACAGCCCCTACGGAGGTCTATTCCGTACGTCCTCCAATGCAACCTATTCAAAGCCTGGGCATCCATCTAATTGTTGTGTACGACGATTCTTCGTTTCTTAGTTCTGGTAAATGATGTCTAAGCTGTATTCAACTGTGATCATCTGTTCTCATATCTCAAGAAAGATCCAGAAGTGGGTACTGGGCGCGGCTGTCCTCATTCCAAAGGGGCTCAGTTAGTCCAGCGACCGTGACTGGGTATAGCCAACCAACTCAATGTTTTAGCATGACAAATTGATATTTCAACCCACAGTTCTTTGACGATATATGGATTGGGCTTATCCGACGAGGTCCTGCGGAAATTCCGCGTTCTCGGTCTCAATTAGTTCTAGCTCCTCGCCTAATCCGAAAATACATTCTTGTACCTCGAATTGAAAGCCAGACGCCTCTTTGTCTTCCAAAATACGGTATTCATGCAGAGCTCGAGCTCGTCAGTAGCATATCTGAAGGAGGAATCGGTCTCGCAGTCTGCTCGAGTTATTCACAAGACGGCAAACCCGGGCCCTCCTGACGTTTACTACTTATATTAAATTGGTGAGGCCAAAGTACGGCGAATCGGTGGCGTTTGATTGATTTCAACACAGTGGCAAAGTGATGTATCGCAACTCGAGACCGTCTGCAAATGTGCGACAGAAATTCGAGTCCCAGAGTGGTTGGAACGCCCTTCCATTCAGAATGGACCAAGGATTTCAGTAAATTGGCTATAGCAACTGCGGAGCCATACGGAACGAGATGCAAGCTTCCGATACACCTGACCTCAGCATGCGGTCAACATTCAGATCCCTTGGCATGATCAGTTGAAGTTTGGGTGTATCGGATGATCTCAATTGCTTGGCGTCTTGGTGTGGGAGAGATTTTTCGTGACAGTATCATTCCTGTGTTCGAATGAAGCAGCGAGCTAATACCGGTGCAGCTTGGATGAGTCTACATGGTTGGTCCAAATGCTAAAGAGTCTTCAGTCCTTTGTAAGTCCTTTGTTCTAGACAAACCACAGTCACGTGGCCTAAACTCTGATTTCTTGTTCCCCGCTACTTCCGAACAGTAACTACCGCATCGCAGTGCAATGATGAGCTATTACACCGCGAATACACGTAATTCTCGAAGATGGCGTGATTAACGCCAGTTGCCTCGTTACATCACCGTCGACGTGCGTCGGAATAGTCGAAGTGGTTCAAATTTCTCGCGATTCTCCCACGTCCACGGTACCATAACCGTTTTCAGACTCTTGACTCTGACTGCCATTCATCGAACCACCCCTCCAGCAATTATCCATGACTGTCCAGGTAGAACCCACAACTGAAACCAATAACTCATCACGAAACCATCCAATTCGTACAAAATCATTACTTTTGCTTACTTCCCTTCATTTTTCGAGGTACGGCTTTGTCTCCTTTCAGAGTGCTTATTGACCTGGTCTAGCACCTGGGGAGATCGATGTTTCGAGGTACGAGTTACTAGCTCATTCCAGTCCATGTAATCATTGAATTCTATCCCCTAGTTTTCCGCGTACCTCTTCCTCATCCAGATTTTCCGTTCAACCCTGCTTCCTGCCTCTATATTTGGCTTTTGTACAACCGGTGCTGCTATCATTGTCAGTCCTCAGTAAATGTGGACGTGCGGGTCTGAATTTGACCATGCGACAGTTCTCGAGGTGGATGGGACATCTAGTCGACAATAAGCACAGATTACACATCCTACAGCTAGCGATATTCTTTCAAAAGATCGCTACCGCAAGTGCTTATGGGCTATTTACGGCGATCTTTTTTATCGACAAACTCATGGATGCCGGATCGCAGGGTAAGGATGCTCAAGGACCTATATGGGCGCTCTTCGCTGCCATCGTGCTATTTGGGATTATCGTTAAGCTGGCTACTGTGTGCATCCAGGTGTGCGCTTATATTGCTCCAGTCACGATAGGTCGCACGACAAGCTTTCTAGATCACCATAGAGAGAGATTGGGCCACCACTATTGGAGAGGGCAATCCCTTGCGCCTGATGAAGGTTAACACTTGGTTGCGTCGTATAGTCTGACATCCTCAACTACCTCAATTTGTTTTACTTATATGGATGCTACAGGACTTGATATGCAAATTGATATCCCCACTGTTTGTCTCAATGCTGACAACCGCAGTTTCATATCGCTTTGCGGCAGTCTTCTTGTGCGGTATGGCCGTCAGCACTGTGTCCATCGAAGTGCTTGTCTTCCCTGTCGCCGATGCAGCTGCAAAAATCTGATTTTATCTGCTTCAGATTCCATTATGCCATACCGTGTATAACATATTCCCTGCCTTGGAGTCCGAAAACCAGCAACGTTTGGTGAAATCTCGGGACGCGGGCCAGAACATGCACAACCAGCGCTGGCTCGATCTGAGACTCGTATTTCTGGACTGGAGAGAGTTCTCTCATCTTCCGGTATTCTACAGTGAGTGGATACAGAGCACGACCATCGTAGTCATTTGACGACTTTGCTCAGCGTCACTGTCCATCTCGAGGTTCAATATTTTTTCCTAATTAAAATGAAGCTGAGTATATTTTAGCATATACTTCACCGTCTTGTCATTCGATGGCACGTTTCTGTACGATTTACCTTTGTTGCAATGAGCATGAACTCATTAATTCCATATAGATCATACCTCAAAGCGACTAGAGACTGGAATGAGTAGGGATATCCCCTCCCCCCTTTTCTTACCATTTTCATGACTTTTACATAAATCTCCATCGTCTGATAGTCCTTTCATCGCAAGCATGAGAGCAATTTGTACTGTAACGGGTCTCGTTGGAACTATTCTTCTCTCCTATACGGAGCGTAAAATTGGCCTAATTCAATCTGGGACTTGGTCTATCTGGTAGTTCTGAATTTCGTCTCATCTTTATGGTGTACTAACGGACTTCAGGTCGGAGGTCGTTACTTTAGTGCCCACAGTGCTGGCGTTGTATATCGGTCTTCCCGATGGAATCGGCCATGGGCCGGTATATAACAACATAATGCTCTTTGGGGGTAGATCGTATCCTGTTTCTTGGCAAGTGATATTAATGACTCGTTTGCGGCCCACGCAGGCATGGCCCTCTCGCGTGTAGGATTATGGATGTTCGACTTGGCACAAGTGAGTTCACTTCTAACTACGTCTCGGAGATTCAAGTTTTAATGGTCTCTTTAAGTTACAAATCCTACAAGAGGCACTTGAGCATCACCCTGTAAGGTTTTCCTGCTCGTATGAGGACTTCCCCCTAGTAACGTCATTGTGCAGCGGAGAAACACCTTCACAGCCTTGCAGTATTCTCTCATGAGCACATTTGATATGCTGGTTCGACTGATGAATCTCTGCACAGCATAAGCTTCACTGATCTTTAAAATAGAAATACGTCCTCACTATGGTTCTTTCGGATCCTCAACAATTCCGTTGGGCAGGTCTCGTGTCGTGGATTGCCGTTCTCTTTGGAGGAGTTTTTTATGGCGTCTATGCATACAAGAGTCGCGAGCATATCATCCACATAGGTTAGCTTTGCGGAGTTATCAAGAAAAAGAGAAATAAAAGTAGCACCGTGACATGTACATTTCTCACTGATACCAACTTAATTTCTCAACCTCGACTCCTGGTGTATCACCGTGTCTTCGCTGTCCGTGTACAGTTCTCCCTGAAATACAGCCTTCTGATCCTGACAGAGTATCAGGCCAACTTGAAACCAAGGGTTGTGACATTGTTACTGTCACTCACGCCAAGCCCGCCAGGTCCGAAACAGCTGGTCCGTCGGGCCGGTACAGCAGCGCGACCTTGGTAATCATCCATCATGTTCTCTGGCTTTCTATGAATCCCTGATTTATAACGACCACGCCAAAGAATTTCTGTTTGCTTAATCATTGTCTGGGCCATGGCAGAAGGTCTTCCTCTACTCAGTGGTCCACCACCTACATCAGGACGACATGAAAGCTCATGCAGGAAATGCAATAAAGAGTTCAACTTTATCACTTTTACTCGTTCTCGACAGTGTAATCATTGCGGTGAACACAGATGTCTTTTGTCGAAGAGGGGGAGTCTGATTGTGGCTGGTTTTTGCAGGCTATTTGTATTGCCACAGCTGCACCGATTACCAGGCTCTTATGCCCCGTGCGAATTCCAGTGGCTATGATCCATTAAATGTGTGCGCCTACTGTATAGAATTTTTGCAAAGTGTGTATGCTTTTCAATGGTAGTGAAATCGCGGCTGATCACCTTGAGCTAGTGACCGCGGCATCCAAGGGAGTCCTAAGAACCTTTTCGCTGGCAAAACTGAGAAAGTACGCCCATGCCTATGATATAGGATTGGATCATGCCGTTGAAAAGGACGACGTTATTGATACCCTCCTCACTGCACGGGTGCGTACCGCGGCTTTGAAACATTGACCATCGTCTTACTAGCGCTTACAGCGTCTAAATGGTTGCCTTAGTCCTGACTGCGAGGTACGACGATTCTCTCCTTTCCATTTTTTGCGCGGGTAAAGACTGAGCCACTGCCTTGTCTCGTTTCACCGGCCTACTTGGTGTCCAGCTCCCGCTACAGCGAAATGAGACATGCCACTGACCCTACGGCGACGGTTTCGTAGACGCCTTGGGTTACCCGGAGTTTTCTTCATTATACTTTGAAGCTTCAGGCTGAGTGGTCAATATAATATGCCCAAGGTGCACCCGAGGAAACACACTTCTGTTTCTATCGTTGCAGTGTAATCCTTCTTTCACCCATAACGCGGCACCTGAAATACTCGATACTCATCTAATTTTATCAATAGCAATATTATCGGCAATACTCAGTTCCTGATAGAAATGGCCGCCCTCGGGGACTCTTCTCGCGAACAGGATCAGGTACAGGACCTACCCCGCCCCCGCTCCCACCTCGACGACCGGCTAATCGACAGCCAGCTCACGAATTTCCTCGACCTGATCTCACTCCAGATGTTCCACCACCGCCACCACCACAGGATCGCCCAATACCTCCGCATCCTCGAGCACCCACGCAAACTCCTACGACACCGCCACGTCAGGCCCCTACCGCAACCCGCCCAAATCCACCTCGTCAAAGTCCTCCACAAGCACCGCGTCATACCCCTCCTCGCCAGCAACCCCAGCGACCTAGAGCTTCTCGTTCGTCGGAGAACCTAAATGTGCCCCGCACACCTCCCCGAACACGTGCGACATCTACGTCACCTCCTCCTACTCTCAACCAACTCATTGAGATGACCCCAGCAAGTATATCGGCATTATCAATAGGCTCCCTCAAAGCTATACTTTTCAGTAATCACGTCAACATCGGAATAATTCTCGAGAAGAGCGATCTTGTCACAAAAGTGACGACACTAGTCGAGGATGAGAAACGGGACCGAGAAAGACAGCGGTTGGCAGAGGAGCAGGAAGAACAAGAAAGGATCCAGAGACAGAGAGAGATGATGGAAGATCTGGAGAGGTCGAGGCGAGCTGAAGCTGAGCAGAAATCGGAGACTGATGATTTATCGGCATCTCCTTCACCGCCAGCTACGCCTACAAAGGCGCCACCAATCTTCACCGAACGAGGTGGCTTGTGTGTTATATGTCAAGATGAGGAAGCGAATATTGCTATTGTTGACTGCGGGTACGTTATAGTTCCTCGGACCTTGTTCCATCCTTCTAATACACTTTAGGCACCTCGCGATGTGCAGAGGATGTTCTGATCTGATTATGGCTAGTTCTCGTGAGTGTCCCCTATGCCGTACCAGGATCATTACAGAGGCGCGGCTGCTTCGGATATTCAAGACTTAATTTCTACGTGCTATGGCCTGAGATTAGTGACATCTACTTATTTATATTCCGAGTATTCGTATCACATAAATCAGTTGTACATTACATTGAGGTTGATAAATAAACCACTCTTTATTCAATCTATGAAGTTCATGTCTAGAGCAACTTCGGCCAATGGTCAAAGCCCAAGTCAACAGCTACCAAAAATGAGATGGCTCATTCTTTAACCGTCAAAGAAAAGGAACTTACGCCAAGGAGGGGTAATGAAGCTTCAAGGCATAAGACAGAACCTTGAGCATTCAGGGTACTAAGAAAGTCGAAGATCCACACACCGTTTCTGCTTGCCTGCCGCTGCGAGCCCATCGAGTTTCTCTACGTCTTCCTTCGACAGCTTAGACAGCCCGGCCAGTGCACCTGTGAGGTTAGATGTAATACGAGCGGGGGTTACCGACTTAGGCAGGGCGATGATTTGTTTGGCCACTGTGTAGGAGTTAGAGTGTCAGGTACCCTAGCAATAATAATTGAAGACATACGAAGCCAGCCAAGGAGAACATCCGATGGTTGGATGGAGTGCTTCCCAGCAATTGCGACAACGACATCATCTTTGAGGATGGGGGAGTTCGTCGATCCCAGAGGTGAGTAGGCCTGCGGAAGGATTCCTTTGCTCAGACCGTACTCGATCAATTCGTGTTGAGGATTGTAAGGGTGGATCTCAAGCTGGATGAAGGGCTACTCTCAGAAAATGTAAAATAGAATGGCGAGGGATGTTGTACCTGGTTTACAGCTGGAATTATAGTTGCGTATGGAAGGATCTCATCAAGTTTCATCTTGGAGCAGTTGGATACTCCGATAGTTCTAACCTTGCCTAGAGATCGAAATTTAGAGATCAAGGAAGAGGACTAAGCGGGGCCAACTCGTACCTTTCTTCACCATCTCTTCCATTTGTGCCCAGGTATCTTTGATGGCCCAAGAGTGATCAACGTCCCGTTTGCCATCCGGAAGGGTAGGGAACATGGGGTGATTTCCTTTCGGATTCAGAGGAACGGGCCAATGCATGAGGTATACTGTTTGTCCCATTGGTATATTAGCTCGGACGGATGCAAAGATAAGTCGCTAACGTACGATCAAGGTAATCAGTCCCGAGATTGGCCAGGGTCTGATCAAGGCATTCTTCGACACGGGAGTGCCACGTTCCCCACAATTTGCTGGTTATCTGCATTCACAGAAGTTAACGCCCAGATAGAATTACTTGATGGCGCCTACAAATATTTCGGATCTTGGAACGCCGGATGCCTTGATACCCTGGCCTACGTCCTTTTCGTTTCCGTAACCCCTAGTATGGCTACCTCCAACGAACCAGAGATAAAAGAATATGTCACATAACGTACCATGCACAGTCGATATGCCTATATCCCGCGTCTTTCAATGCATGAGATACAGCAGCGACGACTTCTTCAGGCTTGGACTGCCAAGTTCCTACAGCACCGTTAAACGCCGCGCCACCAATGATCGAGATAGATCGAGGAGAGAAAAGCGCTAACCAAGGCCAACAATAGGTATTTCGTAGCCGCTGTTGAGCTTTACTGTAGGAACGGACATTGTTTCTCGATATAGCAACGGTAAAGGGCGAATTGGACTTGCTTCCATCGATTGCATCGTCTTTATACCAGGTAGCCTCCTCGGACCGTCGGTCCGAAGTATCTCCACATGACGGTAAGCCGGCGGGTAGACGCGACAGGAATTTCAGACTGAAGTCGCGATACCAGCCTGTAAACCCCTGTCCATATTCAGGAATTATCCAGGACCAATGACCGCGCTGTCTTCCCGCTACTGATAAACTGATGCTCCCCTCAAACACAGGTCCATGTGCGACACACTGGCAGTCTTGGATCACCATGCAGATGCATTGAAGCATTTCTGGGGTGATGAAAATTTTTGAATGTACTTTTCAGAGAGGGTAAAGCCCAACTGAGTTTAATATGACCGGCAGTTTGACCACCGTGATCAAATCATCCCGACCAATCAAAACGTGTTTGTACCCTGCTGTATCAGATCGTGAAAAAAGACGAACTGAAACTAAAAACCCTTTTCGAACAAGGATCAAACAGCAGTAACGAAGTGTTTTACATAATGTATATGAACGTACCATGATTAGTATCTGCTCCATATCTATTTGAAACCGCGAACCGTATTCGATATGTACAGAGACGCAGCAATACAGTTTTCTCGTATATTTAGTCACTGGTGCAAGTGTGCCATGATGCGTTGCTAGACGACATATGCAGTGACAAGAATGATAAGTTGTACGTAGATCTCAGAGCATGATATTTGTTCACGCGACTTCGCTCATATTCAACGCATTCTGAACTTTCCGGTAGCTTTCCACTCTAAATACTACCGATAAGTTTGACTGAGCAACGCTTCGCTGGAATTCCGGTTGAAGACGCGCAGTCGGAAAAAAATTCGAAAAGTGACACAGCACGTGCTCGGATGTTGAGGTTGTCGGTATCGGGCCGGTATTTACCGAGGCTACATGATTTGGCGGTTCTGCATAGCGGCTTGCCAAGCTAATTTTGTTTGCCAGGTATCTCACGGACTATCATCGCTGCATTCGTTTGAATGAGCAAATAGCTCATCATAGAACCGTCTTTGTGATGTGTCAAGGACAAGGTTCATTGGACTGAGCTCTGGCACCAGGCACTAACAAGCACCCCCAGTTCGTCCCCTTACCGTGTACATGTTTAAGCAAGAACCAAAATTTATCCGTACCATCATCAATCCTGGTGTTTTTTCTTCGCTTCCTTACATTAGCGTGGATTCGTTCTTTTTCTGTTCCTTTCTCGGACGTTTTCTCTTTGCGACTCCTCCTTCTGGAGACCACGATCTTCCGTGGTAACGTTATGAGTACTCCAGTTACTCAATAACCAAAAGTTCAAAACACTTTCATCTTTGTTTGCAAACTCTATCGTTCATCAATGACTTATGATGCTCAGGTCCACCCCATCCAAGTCGGATCTTTGTCCAGCGACATTTCCTCGGTCCCACTATATCATGCCTGAGAAGTGAGTCCGATGACCCCGTCAAACCTTCTCCCGACATCTCCTCTCATCATCATTGATGCGTGTGGATACAGGGAATCAGCCTCCGGATGCTTTATGAAGTCAGCGTGGGACACTGAACCCTTGTCACCAGGAAAGTTAAATGTGCTGCTTTAAGCCACCGACTACTGTGCTCTTTTGACCCCACATGGCTTCACCATCGCATCAACTATCAATTAACTCGACGCTAGGTGCTGTCCTTGTAGGCTTTGCTGTTTCATGCGTCGCCTTGGGGGCCATTCTCGTGCAAACTTTCCATTACTTCACAAGGTTTCCTTCAGATAGGCTGGCCTATAAAGCTATTGTGAGTCACTTACTATCCACTATGCGTCTAATGACGTTGATTGCAGGTTATTGTGTTATTGTGCGTCAGACGAGCTCTTGAAATTGCCATTTACACGATTAAGCCAATCGTCGCAGAACGCTAGAGCTCTTGGATCAAGTTTTTATCGGCCACACTCTTTATTTTTACAGTATAACAAATTTTGCAAGCATTCTTGTCCTTCTCCGTGCATCAATGACATGGTGCGTAGCGCTTAAAGTCTCGTCCTTCTCTGCTAAAGCCATCATCAAAGGTCTTTCATTGTAAGTGCAACAGATAAACGCGTCCTGAGCTCTAGATCAATGAAATGTCGTACAGATGCAGCAATTGCTGGGAGTATGTGCCTGACTATTACCGCGATACTACCTTTGGCTCTGATGCTTCTTCAGTCGATCTGTGGTACTATAGTCAGAGTGTAGGCTATTCATTTCTGTCCAGGAAGTGTTTATTGAACTGTCATCAGATGCTTTGCCCTACGTGTCTGGCGATGTAAGTATTTCCACGAGCTCAAATTCGACCTTCGTGACCACTTCCATCAGTCAGCAAACATAATTGGACCATCACGACGTGCCTAGTCAGTGTATATTTGGATCGTAAATAACTAACGTTGAACATATCTTTTCTAGATGTTATTGAATGCCGGCGTTCTTGGTACGTTCTGATTTAATCGTCCTTAGTCGCGTGCTCACTGAGGTTCCCAAGGCACTGCGATAGGTGTGCACATGTTGACTGCGTTATTACATGATCTAAAGGACGGCACCTCATAGCTTTCAGTGTAAAAGCGTGAGTATTGCGCTTTCAAGGCCCTCGATTCAAACTCACAATGACTTCTTAGTTTTGCATTGCCAAGCGTGTTCGCTGTAGCAGGACTCAGAGTGAGCTGGATATTTCAGGGTGTTCTCCACATTTCCATATAGTCCTAACGACGGATTCTGGTTAGGTACTAGGAACGGTGGCGCTGGGCTTAAACGTGGTTACCGATATAGTGACTGCGGGGGCGCTCTGTTACTTCCTCAATAGATTTCGTACAGGGCACGCAAGGTGAGAAAATCTGAGCTATTTGGTTTTCTGTCCTTCACATATTTCAGATCGGACACGCTCGTGAATAATCTTGTGATATACGCCATCAACACCGGCGCGGTGACCAGGTATCTGCTCTCAACCTCCGCGGAAACAAATGTCCTCATTTGGCCTCTAGTTTGATCAGTTCAGCGACGCTGACTTTGGTCTGTGTGAACCTTGGTGATGTATATGGTCCTCTAATCATTTTACAAACCAGTACAACGTAATGCCCGACAACCTCATCTTCATAGCGGCGTATTTCCTTCTCAGCAAACGTCAGTCGCCTACTATTCTGATAGACATTCGCTGATAGTTCTGCAATAGTATACGCGATCTCATTTCTAGCAACGTAGGTTCTGTCCTTGCATCCATATGTCATCAAACCTTAATGTCTTCTCTTAGATTAAATACACGCAGAGTCGTCCGTGGCCGCGGTACAACGGATCGGAACACCAGTCAAAGCGGCGGCATTGCCTTTCAAGTGACCTCCCGGACACATGTCTCTGAGCCAGTCTCGACTGATTTGCAAACAAACTCACATTCGGCTGAATTCATGAAGAAGTTCATCAACCTGGTTAGTTCCGAACCTCTGGTATAATTGCTTCACACCTTCGTGCTGACAATTATTTTTCTTCGTAGAAGAGTGATGATTCGCTCGGTAATGACGAAACTATTCCAATGCACAATATTTTTCATCGCCGAGAGTACGACACCCCAGGAATGGTCGTGTGAAAAATCCTTCGTTGGATCCTGGGATAGCCTCAAGGGAAAGAAGTAGTGACTGTCTGTACATTTTCCGTTGGCGTAATTCCTGTAGTATTGGCACTTACAGATGAGCCTCTGGGTGGTGATTGCCTCTGTATACTTGTATAATAACGGACACCATATTGGTGATTGTCATTTTACTGACTCCAGCCAGTGGGAATCGTGGTATACTAAGATGCATCAGAACAATACGAACGATTTGACAGTAACTTCGGCGTCTTCTTAAGACAGACAACTAGTACCCCAAAGGCAGAGCGGCGGACCTTCCTATCACATTTTCTAGATCCTCGATAGGAACATCTATGCCACACAGCTCTCTCAAAATATCCCTCTGTTCCAGCTCTGTTGTTGCGGCTCTGATCACTTCTGAGCCACTGCCAATATGCCGCGTAAAAACGCCGCCTTTCATGCCAATCCTGCCCATATAGCGGGTTAAGAAGGAATCCATGTCACTATCTTTCGCACCTAGCTCGCGTGCCTCATCTTCGGTCAACCAGAAATTCCGCCCAAACACCAGATTATCCACAAAGAAGCTCCCCGGCGACCTAGATACTCCGAAGTTCATAGCCGTGTAATCTGTCTCAAAGAACTCATCCTCGATGAACGAATAAACAATTCTCCATCTAGAGTCAGGTCCCTTCTCTTGCAACACCTCAAGGCGCCATTCAGTTCCCTCAGGGCCAGAATCTGCCAGCGCGGAGCTCCGTTATGGTAAACTTTCCCAGAGAACATGAGAGGCAACACTGACCAAGACTGGACTGAAGGCGAGATCCTCTCGTAAGGCGATGCTGTTCGGTCGGGGAAACACCCATCACAATGTTATGCGGATCGCAAGAGAGTAAAATAGGTCGAGATAGCCCATTCCCACCACACCCGACATCCACGAGGTAGGTCTCACTAGAGTCATCTAGAGGCTGAACAAATAGCACCATATGTACGAACGAAAGGTACTTGGGGGTTTCCAGCGGTGCCACTGGGTCGTTGATTTTCCCTGAGCCTGAAAACACCCTAGAAAATAGGGATAAAATAGGGTATTGTTGCACACTAATAATAGGGATCGCATACCGGTACCCGAGGCCTCTGAGCATATTGAAGAACAGTCCGTTAAGGCCAAAACAGTAAGACCCTTTGCGTTCTACGACTAATCGTTGAAAGATGCTGTCTGCAGAGATATCCATGACATGGTCCCTCCCACTGTTATGTCGTCAATATGAGTGAACGGAAGAGCAGGAAGACCACAACTGACTATTGCAAAGCCGTATTCTCTATGGGGAAAGCAGTGGTAGAAAGACGCGTAAGGATATGAAGATTTTCTAGCGTCGTCGGGAATCGTCCTGAGGCGATGTCACTCTCAGAATATATACCAGGAAATCCGACGCAAGTTAGCCATTGAAGGACCTGAGTTGGAGAATAGCACGAGGGAATCTTTTTGATCTTGGAACCACTGCGTAGTTTTCCATTGTATGGCCAGGATGGAGTCATCGATCGTGATAACGATATGATCAGTGTGCTAAGCAACAACACGGTTAGGGTTGCAAGGAGAGAGGCCACCTGATCATAGTAGTGAGAATTATGAAATAGCAGACTGGTGCCGAGATTCTTGTCATGAGCGCCCATAGATATCGATAAACTCCTAATGAATGTAACACTGTCAATCTGCTAGCGGTGGATGCCCAGAGAGATGAAATTTGCTAAGCTACGTACGAAACGTGATGCCGTGAAAGTTGCAGAAGAAATCGCTGATGAATTCGAAGACCCGATTCTCTCGTATCGAGGTACCAAGAGCAAAGGAAAGGTCCAAGGCATAATATCATGTCAGACAGAAGGCTCCAACCTTGAATAACCATGAGCTAGAGTTTAATTCAATAATCGTTCAGTAAAAGGAGGATAGAAGCCGAGAATGTGCATGTAGTAACCTACGACCGTTCTACGTTGAAGAGGATTTCAAGGGATTTCATGGTGTCCAAAACTCGAGGCAATTGCCTTTGACTGGCTACTCGGATTGAAGGAGGGACTGGGAAACGCCAAAGCTCCAGTCTGATATGCCGCCATGCCGATTATGCCGGGCTGTCCTAGTTAAGGCTCAAATCAATCTCCGACGGCTTCAAGTTCTGTCCACCAGTGCTGTTACGTCTCTTTTCCCTATCTAGCCTGTGTAGGAATGCACCGGAGAAATATTCAACTTATGTAGCTTAACATCTCTTTTTGATTTATCCTGTGGAATCGGAAAATCTGGAAAAGCGACCTATATGCTAGGAAACAAGCGCTTCCATTTTTACCAGTTGGCATTTGTGGGGCGGTGGAGGCACGAGGCGCACTTCTTTAGGGATGTTGTTTTACTGATAGCTCAGTGGGCACGGAGACGATATGTGGCAAAGCTTAGCAGTCGAATGTTAATATCAAGAAGTGTGTGATGACTTCATGATTGGCAGGATTTGACTTTAAACTTTTGACCTGGATACTGCATTAGTAATTAGATTAGCCTGTCGAATAAAGATTCTTGGATCTATATCGTAAGTAGGGTATACGATCAAGTGTAACCTGTTACGGTATTCTCTTCAGCACCCTACAACCTTCGTTTCCAATGACACAATAATATATATATTTCTTCCCATCTCACGATGCTGCGACGTTACAATACTCTGGAAATCATGACGCTTACGAGTTTGATTCCATTCGTTTATAATATTGACTTGGTCGTAGTAGTACGACTCATACTGAGTCGGTTACAATGATACTTACCAGATCTCTCAGAATATTGCGGTATACTTCCCGAAGCAGGGCTATCCGGTGTTCATTTCGTAGGTAATGGTGACTCTTAGCCTCCTTCTCGTCATATTGAAGTTTAAATAGCAACTTAATAAAATGCGCCCATTAAGCTATTCCCGTGAGGAAAATGTTGTGTTCTAGCGTTCCAGGAATAATCACAAGATGCTGATAGTGATACAATACTCCTGGGCTTTACCACTAAGGCTTTCGCATATCAAAAGGCAGTGCTGGAGCGCTGGAAGGTGAAGCCGTTGGATGCCGATGATGATGACAAATTGAGTAGCTGGCTGACTCTGTAAACCAGCCGAGGCAAGAACACTGCTACAAAGTGATTGGAAACGACAGAACCGAGTGACTGAGAAACTTCGACTGTAGAGCGCTTCAATCTCAAAGGAGGACGACCCCGAATAGCTTACTCATGAGCGATCTAACGCACAATAGTAGTAGAAAACGTCCCCCAATAAAAGCATGCGAAAACTATGACCGCAACACTAAACTAGAGGGCTTAATTCAGGAAGATCGATACTTAGGCCCGCAAGCGAAATGAAGAAGTTCGAAGCTGAAAGGGACAGGCCCTCTAAGAGACGCCACTCGTGCGTTCTGGAAACGATTCTGGAGTCGACCATTATATTGTCCAGGGTCAGCGACTAACCGCCGCTCCTCTGACCGCCTGAGAAAGACGGAGGCTGAACAAGGGATAGCATGATGGATACTCTGCAATCAGAGCCATCCAGAAGGGACTGGCCTGCGAATCAATCGATGATACGGATTCTCCTGTCATCAGATAAGCATCAGCGTCCCAAGAGCGAAGACATAGTTCAAGGCTCCAGAATGATTGCAGGACATCCAGTCGATGAAAAACATATTTGCACTTGTAACCGCATACCGGACCGTAGTATCGATCGTCAGGTCCCCGTCGCGCGAAGCGGAATCAAATGTTAACTATTCGAGGTCCGATCTCAATCGTGAATTTCAAGCTTTTGCATCCAAGCTTCCAGATGGGCGTATTCAGCATGCAGAGATTTGGACGATGCAAATAAATCTGTCTATGTTATCACACCAAAAACTAGTCATAGGGATGATTGATCAAAGAATTCATCTTTCCGTCAGAGTCTAGAAAGATGACCAATTCAATTCGGTATTCAATTGCGGATATAGGTAGAGCATCCCTGAACAGTATCGCGATTGATGAACGACCTTGGTATGACATTTCCCTCGCAGAAGGCAAGGTACCATTCGTGATGGCACAAGGAACGTACCAGCAGTCATTCTCTTACTTAATCGGAGACGCGTCGGAACATAGCCTGTAGGGAGTCCGTCCATTCAATTTGGTACAATAAGAATTTTCCTCTAGATGTGGGGTGACGGTGAACTCGATGGGTAAACAATTTCCCGAGGAAAACATCCGTTCCTGATTGCGTCATGACAATTTCGAAGCGGCTTGAGAGCTACTGGGAAGCAGAGAATTTATCACCAGGTACTGACTATGATCTGACAATTGGTACTTACTGACGTCCTGAGAAGCACTGTAGGACGCCGTGGCGACCCAAGCCCTAATATCTATCTGGTGACCATAACGTAGGCCCCTTCAGAATCAAATAGCGTGTGCGGTTGAAGTTGCTATTCCAATTGACCGTTGCAACCAAGAAGTCACTCTGGTACCAGGCACTTTCGCCACAGCATGTACCGTACATGTTGTGTTACCCATGGTATCTGAAATCAAAGATGTGATCACCGCGACGTTGCCGCGAGCCTTTCTGCGCTCCCGATTTATTGGCTCAGATAGCAACAACGACGAGATAAACTGACCATGACAGACCAAGATTGATAGTAAGTCCAGCATTCTGAGACAGACTCCTGCTTGGCTCTCAGACTGGGAGAGACCCCGCTGGCTTTATACACGCACCGAGGGATTGGGTCTGCTATCCAGGACTTCAATACTGCTGCAAACCCAGTTGCTGATCCTCGGATCCGTCTGTGTGGCGTTTCAGTGTTCTTTTTGCCAACAAACGGAGAGTGTATATCGCAATGACAACGGCATCCCTCGCATCAGTGGTTGAGTAGAACTCATGTACTTCCAACGCGCCCTCCAAGCGACCAAATCCTATCCAGGGGTATATGAATTCAAATTCCAACTACCGTAGAGCGTGCGCACATCCTATTGTACATTATTAAGGGTCTGGACCTAAAGTAAAGGGGATGCATCATTAGCACGACCGATTTTAATCATCTTCAGAGTCATTCCCACCCTTATCCCAGCCAGCTTTCACCAACTCAGCATCCCACGGAGAGACTACTTCTTGGGGTGCTGGTGGAACAGAGGTTTTGCAACTCGCTATAATAAAATCGTGGAGGATCTTGTTCACACTAGAAAAGATATCAGCCGTCATCCTGGTCGTCTATAACGAGTTCAGCTCACACATCCCCATGCGTTGCAATACCAAAGTGGGGCGCCTCAGGTACCGTGGCGAGACTAACGTTCACTGCGGCATCCTTGAGCTGTTGCATGAATTTTTCTGTGTACTCCTGGGGGTACGCGATGTCCCCTAGGAAATGGACCAATTTTACTGGCCCGCGTATTCGAGATAGTTCGTCATTGCTATATTCCTTACGATTGTTGAAAAACTCGACCGTGGCTCTGTCGTACTGATCAAAGTTTTTGGGTCCCCAAAATTTCAGGGCCAACGTCATTGTGACAGCGACACACCTGAGACGTAGTTAGTCGTGATGGAACGAGAAGCGCCGCTATACATACGCATTTGCTAAGCTGTCGAGGTCGTTGCTGAAACCGAGTTGTAGGGCACCATAAACTGCGTCGGAAAGGACCTCCATGTCTGGCTGTCCCGTCTTGAAACCATCCTTCCAATATTCAGCTATTTCTCGCCTGCCATCGGCGACATCTGTCGGCTACGTGCGCGGTTAACCTCGACTGAGACCAAAAACACGTCAAAGAATGTACCTCTTCTAGTCCTAGAGGTGATGCGAGAAAGAGAGATGCGACTTTATTTGGGTAGTGGACAGCGAGGCCAATTGCAGCAATGGTCCCCATGGACAGACCCACTACGTGACAAGCAGGTAATTTTATGTCTTCCTGTTGAATTTATCACCGTTCAGTCAAGCCCGGTTTTTTTAAAAAAAGAGTCAATAACCATAAATTTTGCGATATCCTCAGCGGCCTCCTTCGCACCATAACCTTCAGGAATGCGATCACCCGTCGTTTGACCATGCGTTCTAAGATCCAATGCAACGCAGTTAAATTTTCTTATCTGAGGATCCCCAAATTGTCCTGGAGTAAACGTTAGCTCGAGCAGTGAAGAGACGATGAGCGGCTGACTCTGGAAAATGTGCTGTGCAATGTAAACTGCGTGGATGAACAACAAGGTTGGTAGATTCTTGTCGATCTGCTTGGCTGACGAGGATGATGGTGTGGATATTGTATAGTTGAATTTTGTCTTTCCAGTACTCGACTTGATCTTGCTCGTAGGCATCTTGAGATAGAAACAGTGGAGTAGTATGTGCTGTAGAGAGAGTGCAAGAAACCTGAGAGATTCCCCTTAATTGAACGGCGGCCGGGGTCCTTTGTCTTATAAGAAATCATTACGCACATGGTCTTGGACAAACATGTATTTCCAACGTCATATAGTTTCCGAGATCATCCCCGATCTCCGAATGAACGCGCAAGATTGGCTCACTCGAGATCACGGGGAGCGGCATGATCTCTCAAAGCAGTAACCGATGGCTCCTATGCAAAAGGGCGTAGGCCTGTATTCGAGCAGTTGTTTGAACAAAGACGATGGAGAAAACAGGTCGCTGACAGGCCTCAGGGTAGAGCCGATCAAAGACCACAATCACTTGGAGCCAAAGGGAAAATTCGAAGAAGCTGAGTTCAGTAGCAACTCAGCCCCAACCTACCCTTTGTCAGAAGCCTAGATGATTTGAATGATGTCCGACCTGTCGCAGTAGCGAGGAAAGAAATGCTTTCAAGACCGACGTCGGCTTCCTGAGGATCTTGGATTTGTTTTCATTTTACAACATCAGGTCGACAGTGAGAGTTTTACCTGCCGTTCGATAAAGAGTATTTAGCTTTACTTAATTGAGGAAAAAGGCACGACCGTCGGTCCTCTGGGACGATTGTTACAAAT
Organism: Armillaria sp. CMW 4456; assembly: GCA_028551335.1. Taxonomy (NCBI): domain Eukaryota; kingdom Fungi; phylum Basidiomycota; class Agaricomycetes; order Agaricales; family Physalacriaceae; genus Armillaria; species Armillaria sp. CMW 4456. The sequence continues at coordinate 179,479 of JANDKJ010000316.1, forward strand.
TCACGGTGCGCCGCAGCCTTTGAGCCAAAAGACGCCGAGCCTCGCGGAATCAAACCTTACCCCGAAAAACACGTAAAGCAACCTTTCACGCCTCGATCCAAGCTGTAAAGGCGATAACGATACCATTTTAGAGAACATTCGGCATCAGATAAAGCACTTCTAACCTTAAAACTCTACCACCAAAGACAGCAACGCCTTTCTAGATCCCCTACCACTTGCAAATTCCTTACCATGACTGAGCGGAACGATCTATCCCGTCGCATACTCCCCCAAATGGTTCTCTCCGATAAAATGAACCCCTTAACCGCACCGCTTCAACATTCTGGATACACACCGTCAGAGCGGGCATGTCAGCGATTCGCTATCGAAGGTAATGCGATAGGTATGAATGCATGCGAAACCGCTGAGCCCCTCAGAATAACCGGTGTGATATAGTTACCGGTGGGTCCGGGGTGCTTGGGCTAGCGGCTTGCAGGGCTCTTCTGGAACATGGAGCATCTGGCGTCTCAATTTTCGATGTCCTTGGCTCGATCTCTTCCGGAAAGGAGGCAATCATCCGGCTTCAGATGGACTTTCCCCGGGCTAAGATTATAACCAGGATCGTGGATGTTCGGGATGACGCGGCGGTTCATGCAGCAGTGAGTGAGACAGCAGTCGAGCTAGGGGGTGTAGATATCCTGCTGTGCTTCGCAGGCGTCGTTGGCACTACGCACGCTATAGACATGAACCTTACAGAGTGGAAACGCGTGTTGGATATTAACACGACCGGGAGTTGGATCTGCGCTCAGGCCGTAGCAAAGTGTGTATATATTGGCCTTTTGATTGTTCTTGTTTCATGCCAGTAGGCAGATGATTAACCAGAAGACGGGTGGCAGCATACTCTTCACAGCCTCCATCTCTGGACACAGGGTCAATTTCCCGCAACCGCAGGTCTCATATAATGTCTCCAAAGGAGCCATCAAGCAGATGAGACGCTCGCTTGCTGCCGAGTGGGCCCAATACGGGATCCGCGTGAATAGCATCAGCCCTGGCTACATGGACACCATTCTAAATGAAGGCGAGGGCTTGGCAGAGGGTAGGAGAATATGGTGCGAGAGAAACCCGATGGGAAGGATGGGGGAGCCTGAAGAGTTGACGGGCGCGATTGTTTTGTTGTGCAGCAGATTCGCGGGTCGTTATATTACTGGAGTTGATATCCTCGTAGATGGTAAGCATTATCTTCGGCCACTCTTGCCGCGGCCTAGACTGAGCATGTCAAAAGGCGGTCAAACTGTATTTTAGCACCATCTTAGAAAGAAAGGTCAGAACTCACCCTTCGGTTTTGTCATTGGAGAAGGACCTTAGGAAATTCCAGTGGTTTCTAATGATGTTGCCGCGTAAAGCAGTAAACTGTGGCGGACTGTGATTGTAGTATGGAATGAATTCTTAACACTGAGAATGAGTGCATTCAACGGAATTGTTTAAGCGGAGATAGAAAAAATTGTCCAAATGCCGTTCGGCTTCTCGGTCCGACTGTACTACCCTCGCTAACACCATGTTCACCACCAACTTACAAAAGCAACGCCATTGTACCAATAGCCGCTAAACCGTGAACGTAATCCTTCGTATAAAAGGCATTGTGGAAATACGACATGCACGGGTGCATAATAACACAGTTCGCGTGTAGCTGGACAAAATGCTAGATGGTCAGTGCTAGACGAGATACTGCGACAAGCTACCGTCATACGGGATAATTCTAGCTGTTTATTTCCAAAATTGTATGGATGAAACTATCGTGGTGCGTAGTTCTCCATTGGTTATACCTCCACCCTTACCTTTCGCTGTACTTCAATGATAGACACTAATTAGAACCACTTAACGATCAACACCCTGTTCACGTACCATGGAAAGCCAAACTAGGTTTCAAGGAAGGAAGCTAGGGCACAGTGCAAGTCTTGCCTACGTGCGACCGTAAAGGACGGAAAATCGTGTCAGATATTGGGCGACTTCCATGCTGATGGTCGTGTCCTTATTCCACCCTGGCACCGTCACTGTCATGAATACTGAGCGAAGATCAGAACCTCCGTGCCATGAGCTCTGTCACTTCATTTCCGTTTGAAGGTGCTTGACACAGAATTCAAGATTGGAACATGAGCTGTGCAATGGCCACCGAACGACGGGCTGTCTCTATGTCCAGCGCAAATGTTCTCTTCTAGGCAGTCTCCGGGACATAGCCAAAGCCGTCATGAGTGAAGTACCACCTACTTCTGGACTAGGTTGCTACTTCCAGATACCAGCGTGTATCGCAATGGTGACTGCCTAAACGTTACGTTCGGATGCCTTTGTCGGACAGATGTGGACGGGATGCACCCGACGACGAACTTTGCTAATTGGCCGAAGACTTTGGGGGATCATCCAGATGTCTCTTTCATTTTTTGTGTGTTTCTACTGTATACAACGACGAGATATGATCGACTGCCGCCGTTCAAGGGACCCAGGCTTTTAACAAGACAATTATCAATCCGCATTGAGCAAGATCAAGGCTTAGCCTGCAATATCACCTTTCATGGCAGGCCAATCGACAGGATAGAGTTGTCCTCACGACGTCGCTAGGAGAGAGGAAACCATTTCTCCACTGCGTGTGCGAGCCCCTCATTTATTTTTCTTATTCTTGGCTGTGAGCTCCGAACGCGACAGCTTCGGTTCGCAGTCGCAAGCCTACGTCTGATGGTAGTCATGCGCTTACCATCCCCTTTTTTTGCCCTTTTCTTCTTTCATTGGTTACGAACCCGATAATTATGTACTGATTTCGCCGGTGTACCTAATACAAGACTTTTTTCTTTACCCTGGAGGAGTCCAGGACTACAATGAAAGTGGGGACCTTACGACACAGGTATGCCGCACGCATATCATGACCTTCAAACGTACGAGAGCCAGCTGCGTGAAAGGAAGCCAATGGGTCCGGCAAGGTATATCGTTCACTAGTACCAACGAGCGATGATAGGAAGACGCCGAGTGATGAGTGATGATGCATATAGACCTTTTAGTATCGTATGGGTGGTAACGGTTCTGCACGTATTGTTGAAAGGTCAACGGCTTCGTCAACAGCTTCATCAATTTCCCCAACGAGGATGCTACCCAAAATTAAAGTCGTCATTACCACGATGGGTGCGAAAATCAAAACCGCATATACGCACATCATATCCCCTTTGACAAGATACAGACCGAGTGGCACCTCTTCCACGCCCTCTTCCATACTATACACCCGTTCCTTCGAATCTGAGAGGACGACGTTTGATTTTTGGTCATAGCCTGCCATTACTCCCTGTTCAAAACGCGTTGAGCGGTATAAAGGCCGTATTGGCTGAGAAAACGGACCACAATAGCGCGACCATCTTGCAAGATCAGGAGTACACGTCCTGAATGACTATATCAGTGAGATTCTGGAAATGGACGGAAGAAAAGGCGTACTGTCGACGTAACCTTGCAGGCTGGACATGGAGTGGTAAACAGATGGTGCAGGTTCCACGTGGTCCTTGTCGATCGATGCTAGGGTTGGGGTTACGCTGTTCAGTACGGCTCCTCACCAATGGTCAACTTCAAGTCCTGGTAGCTATTTTGCATCAGGAACCTAGGGGAAATGAACGAATTGCCTATTCAATTCAACGAGTAAGTATTTTCTCTCATGATCGATTCTCATTTCTGCTAGTGGGATGCACCGAAAGTGTGTCAATTTTTTCCTATCTCTATTCTCCTGATCTCCCTTGTATTTTGACTGACGCAAGTCAGCTACACCTGCTGAGGGTGTATGCATTGTTGATTCTCTGAGCTGAAAGAAGGTCATTGATATCACCAGCTCACAGTGCATTGGAGCAACAACACTTACGATTCGGCAAGCTAGGGCTTCACTTGGTCGGTCGGCTGGCAAACAAAATGGGTCAATACTATGGCTTTTATCACTTTTATTCTGACCAGATCTTTTGACGGGCCACGATCACACAAAACCAACCTTCAGGCAATGAAACAGCAATTTCCGATTCACCTGAAAAGGTGGGTGAAGATGGCTTGTTTAAACACTATCTGGGTTGTTTTTATCTACACAACATGACGCCTTCGGTAAGTGTGCAAATTTTATTGCTCATAAAAGGCTTTTGTTGATTTTACTGCCCGTGTAGACTCGAAGATGCGATGAATGTAAACGATACGAAATCCTTCCCGATGCTACAGTCTTCACATTCATAGAAACAAGACAACTCGAGACGAATATGCAGGTCCTGAAGCACTGTCGATTTCCCCCCTCTTGTCGATACGTTTTGCTCCGAAATTGGAGATCAAGGGATATTCGAGCACCTTAACACAATGGTTGGGACCACATACACGCTCTATACTTACATCTCCCTTCTTCAGTCTTTCATTGACAAAACAGATATGTGTTTCGGAATCGCTTATGCATATGTCTAGTGAAGATTGTACGGACAAGAATCAGATGTCCGATTGGTCTTTCCACTCTGCTGATGAGACGTCAAAATCCTGGAGATGCGACGGAGTGTCGTCACGAACGATCGAATCACTAGCCGTTATATTTCCCCATGGCGGGTATGGGATCTATTCAAAAATCTTATTGTCCCATAGTAGGCGGGTCGCGGTGGCGGTCCCGCTCTTGGACCACGCGTGTTATCGCATGCTTTACCAAAAAAATGGGCTGGGTCGGTCTCTCGGTCAAGTTGTGGACTTCAAATGCCATCGGACCGGAAACATACCTTTGACATTCCACCGCCTAATATTCGATGGCAATTATACAATTGTTCGTGTTTCCTGTGCATATCTGAGGTTAACATTCTCGGAAACTACGAAACGAAAAATCGGAGAAGCTGTCCATTTTCCACATACCTGACAATCGTGACAGGAAACGCCTGGGATGGCTGAATGTTGCATTTGTCGAAATGTTCCCTTAGAGGGAGAAGGATAAGATGTACCTTTGGTATACATCAATCTTTGTGTCCAGTGCGTACCTCGTTCCTTGCCTGGCATCCGAGTCCTTCTGAACTTCTCGTTCCGTATTCTTTCTAGCCTTGGGTTTGAATGAGAGACATAATTCAAGACATTCGTTCCGGATTCAACCCTACGCTGTGGTAGTCATGGGCGGCTTGGTTTTCCTTGACCCGATCAGAACCTTCTAACCGCAAACCCCTACGTATGCATCCGCAGCGGTAATCCTATTAGTGGCCGGTCCGTAGCTGTTCAACAACTACGCACTGCGATAACTGAGAGCAATCCTTTGAATATTCTCCTTACTACAGTGTTCGATAATGATTAGGGTATGTTTTCTACTTTTGTCGAAGAGCCTTGGACCCTGGAGAGGTCCAAGCTTACCTAGCGCCCAAGCATGTCGCGCCCATACGTGACAGTTGAAGTCCCGACACGTACTTCCGTCCTCGTGTTCATGACAAGTCCTGATGCGTACGCAGCCGATATTCCAGGGGTTTCCTCGCTCCCGTGTATGTTCGGATGAGTGATAGCGCCGGCTGCTGTCTTACCGTGGTGCTCCTATCACTTTGGCTTTCTGTTACGACACCGGATAGAGCTGCTTCGACTCAGAAAGTAAAATTTTGTTCTTTATACTGTACAGGGTAATCCTGAGACGCTTCATCAACAGGCAGGACGTCTCTGTTTTTTTGTTTACTCCCTTTGGCTTCCGTCCTTGCGTTGATGCGCAGTTAGCGTGTTTTTGTCCCTTTTAACCGCCCCGATGATGTTACTCCAGCGCCTTTCCGAGGTTTCCGCTGTTAGGCACATCGTGTATCCAACTGAAAATTTGCTATCTTTATTCTAGCGATCCTTTGTAGGTTCTAGCAGTGTCACAGATATTTATACGAGAACCTACACTAAAACTTACCCGCGGACGAAGGTCTGAGAATTTCTTCCCGTTTTCGTGACGATCTTTGCGTGTACAATGATTTATGCGGTGCATCTGCATCTCCATATTGCTGAGATGAGATGCATGAAGTTGTTGATCATCATCATAGTCGCGATTCAATCTCTTCCATACTAAGAGAAAATCATTTTCCCTTTGGCTAGCCCTCTATGAAAAAATTCGAGTTGAACCCGCGCTGTCACGCGTCTAATAACATACTAGATTTTTTATGTTTTGCTCTACGGACAACATTGACCGAAGTATCACCTCGGCACAAGTAATCTTTTACTCACTACTAGTGTTGGAGGATCAAGTGTCGCACATTTAGCGGTGGCCATCGGGATCTTCGTTTGTCAGTATGCCAGGAGCTGTTCTCCTCCTCGGCCTTGTGTATCGCTTCTATTAGGTACAGCAGTAGTAGATAAATAGGTAGATGAATGACGTTGACCCTCGCTCGTTTGTGAGGGTTCCCCGCTAAATCCGAGTGAACGGCTTGAGAATTACCGTTCATTTCAACAACTAGTCCGGCAAGAATCCTACCGCATTTCCTGACATCTGCATGCTCGTCTCAGAACAGGAGCCGACGGTGTCCACATGATTACACCACGGTGAACAGTTGCTAGCGAGCCTCGAGTCGGGCAAAGGGCGGACACCGGATCGAAAACGGTTGATATTGAAATATAGTTATTACATAATTGCGATTAGGCTTAAATCGGTTGTCAACGTGTGGGAAAAGCTGCCCTTGGCATCCTCCTTTCCGCTCTCAACGTTTTGTTCTGCCCACCCACGACTTTTTCCTCCATCCTCCACCTAGCATCCTTACCTTAACCCAGTCACTGTATGTTTATTTCTCTATGCCTCAGAATTTCTTTAATATCTTCCTCCTAGCTTTATTTCATTTCCATCTTTGGGCTCCATCATGTCTTCGATGGAGGAAAAGGATTTCAGCGGGAAGGAGGAGGTCATTGATATCAACGACAGCCGCCAGGATTTGCCGACGCCTGTGGTTGCACAAATCCCGAAACCCAAGCCAAAACTCTCGGCGACGATGATAATACCCATCTGGATCGTGCTCAGCTCATCCGTTATCATATATAACAATTACTTGTACAACACCCTCTCGTTCAAGTATCCAGTTTTCCTGGTAACATGGCATCTGACGTTTGCGGTGCGTGTTCTTCTCCTTATTGGCTGTTGTTGGTCTTATAATCCTCGCAGGCTATTGGAACACGAGTTCTCCAGAAAACAACCACTCTCGTTGATGGTGCAAAGGATGTTCACATGTCGAAGGACATGTTCCTGAAATCTATTTTACCTATTGGTCTCTTGTTTAGCGGCAGCCTTATCCTCAGCAACACCGCCTATCTCTACCTCAGCGTTTCCTACATTCAAATGCTCAAGGTACGACCCTAAATTATTCGTTTCTAATTATCTTCCAACTGGTTATCAAGGCTTTCACAGCTGTTGCTATTCTCCTCATATCATGGTGTTTCCGGATTCAGGAACCCAACCGGAAGCTTGGTGTTATCGTCGTCATGATATCCTGCGGCGTTGCATTAGCCTCTCATGGCGAGCTTAGATTCAACCTCCTCGGTTTTATCATCCAGGCGGCTGCCGTTGCAGTAAGTACACGCACCGCTTAATCACCCTCTGAGACTGATAGCACATTCAGTTTGAGGCATCCCGGCTTGTGATGATCCAGATCCTACTTCACGGCCTTAAGATGGATCCCATTGTTTCATTGCATTATTATGCACCTGTTTGCGCCCTCATCAATCTTGTAGCGATCCCCTTCACCGAGGGCTTCGAGCCATTCTACGAACTGGCCCGGATTGGCCCATTCATCCTGCTTTCCAATGCGCTCGTCGCATTCCTACTCAACGTTGCGGCTGTATTCTTGGTCGGCGTCGGCAGTGGTCTCATTCTGACCCTCGCCGGTGTTTTCAAGGATATTCTCCTCATAACAGGATCCGTGTTGATTTTCGGTTCTACTGTTACCCCCCTCCAGATCTTTGGTGAGTGGCGTTCGACCGATGATATATTTAGAACCCCAAACTGATAACATCGTGTAGGTTATTCAATTGCGCTTGGTGGTCTCATACTTTTCAAAACGTCCGGTGGTAAATAAATATCCTGTGGCATGTTTTGTTGGTCTTTTATCGCCTGGTGTAACACCATTGGGCGACCTGCCTTCGGATATCGTCAATAAGTGACATATATAGGAAGTATACATTCCCATCTTTTTCATACTTATACTCGCTAGTCTGCCGTTGGCATACGAGTTGTACAACTCTTGGTCGTAGACAAATAGACTTTATATATGCATGGACAGATACTACTATGTACTGTCGGAAACCACAGTCACCGTGCGTCAGGAACATTGCATGATGGGCCTTGAGGTATTAAGGCACAAGTGGCAAGAATGTGCCGGCGCCTTGGTTGAGCTAGCCGTAAAGGATTAATAGCGGGACTTAAGCAACCCCTAGTACTCTATGTGCCGACCCTCGTAGATGACGATATTGGATTGAGGTCAAGTCCCAAGCGGCGTCTCAGTCTGTATGGATGGGCGGTCTAAAAAATCCGTATCGTGATATGAGTGATGAGGGAGGCGGGTGCCGGGCTCAGGTGTCCGCTTAGTTCGACATCTATGCCCCACTACCTGGATATCATACCGGCGGCTATATTCTCGGACCAGGCCAAACCGCCGAGAAATCTGTCGGGATTAATGATCAGGCCAGCGGATTTCGTTTTAGTCGAATTTAACTTTTCTAATAGTTTCCTTGCTGTGACTTTACCACCTGCGAGGGGTTCGCTATTGCTGTAGGTAGTGCTGCAATGTGTGTCCCGACGTTGCACCATGTCGGATCAACCGCTGGATTGCAGTTGAGACAGATAGACTTCAAAAGGAAAACTCAACTCAGGTCTTATGAGGTACGATCCTGAATATCTGGAAAACTGTACATTTCATCATTGTTGACTATCCTGCTAATTACGAAATAAAAGACGACGCGATCTTCAGAAAAGAATGATACAAGATTGCTTACTTCTTGAGATATTGGGTCCACCATTCTTCGAAAAGCGACAAGCTAAGGCCACCTTCAATTCCAAGATCCTCAGTCTCTCCCGTGTACAGCTGGCAATCTTTGGGTCGTGTCGTTGCCCCAGGGCCGGTGGGTGGCTCGGAGTCAGGGATGATGTGCTTGTGGGGTAAACCGAGTATCTTGGAAAATACGAGACAGATCTCGTATTTCGTGAAGGGCTCCGCAGCGGAATAGTGAAGGATAGGAGGGATGGGTTTCTTAAGCTCTACGACTCATATATGAGACAAATACGCTCGCTTTGAGAGCGGTGTGAAAGCATACCGGTAAGCTTGACCAGGAAATTACCGATATCAACAACGTTGGTAGGGTAACGCGTCGCGTAGTGATCCATCTTGTAGGTTTTTCCTGATTGGTCTTGAACTATATCAAGTAGGATGTTGATAGCACTATCGGAGTTCTTCGGTGCTGGACCGTACCTATGTGAGAGTCAGAGTGATTGGGGTGACTACACAGGAACATACAGGACCGGGACTCTCAGAACAACGACTTTCGCACGGTCCATAGACATTGCAGCTTCTTCGCCATCTCGTTTGGTCTTTCCGTAGAGCTGAAGTGGATTCGTCTTTGCGGACGGACCGTATGGAGGACAAGTGCCGTCGAACACATAATCTAATAGAGTATTCAATGTCTGCCTGAGGGTGTGCATCAATCGCGAAATCTCGGACCCGTAGAAATATAGACCAGAGTATAGTTCAAATATTTAGCCATGGAAGCAAGATGCGCGGGAACTACTGCATTGAGCTGGAGGACAAATTAAACATCGTCTAGACTGAGGAGCGCGATCCAAGCGTACCCTACGGGTGCCATCAGGATCCTGAGAGAAGATAAGATCGTCGGCATAGTCGCGTAAAAGTAGACGAACATAAAAACCTACCTTTTCAGCGATATCCGGTCTCCTTTCTGCAGCACAATGGATCACCCCTTGCGATTGTAAACCATTAGATCTGTCGGCCGCCCTTGACAGGTCGACTTACAGTCAGGGTTAAACGCAGTAAACACTTTGTCGACCTCAGATTTTGTCAACCAGGTCGAGTCTGATTAGATCGTTGCCTGATCGTGTGTGAGAAAGACTGAGGATTTGAAAATTTCCTGCACGTTCGAACGCTTCGCGTACAGCAGTTCCTAGAACTCCTGAGGCGCCTAAGAAAATTGAATATCTACGTCTATTCTTTATTGGGTGGGCATACCGGTAATGATAATTCGTTGTTTTGTGGCAGGGGTGGTCATGGTGCGGAATAACCAGTGCTCTATTCAATGTTATCTTATCACGTAATCACACGTGGCTGATCGGCACCGGCAGCCGAGCCGGTGCGAACTTTGTTGGCATTTCTATCACTCACTTCCTTCCTACTTTGAGCGTTTTCTCTACGCCGCCCATTCAAAAGTCAGATTGTATTCTCTCGTGACTTGGCAACAAAACAACGTCCTGGAACTGGATCCTGTTTCCACGGCACCTCTGACCTTGACGACACCAAAATATTCTCTCCCAAAGAGGTCAGCGGATTCGATGCTTTATAGCAAGTGCGCAGTTTGTGAGTGTTGAACGGACAAACGTTACCCTCAGCGTGCGGTTGGCCGGCGGAAGAAGTATACATGTCCTCGTCGTCAGCTTCTATGCTTCAGCAGACCGAATGATTCGCAATTGAGAATATGTTTCAAACTTCAATATTCAATCCGTGTTAAGGTATTTTTTCTCAAAATCTTTCTGTGCTTGTGACCCTGACGGACGTATTACTACTACTAGGTACTGGTCTCAATTGTTACTTTCCTGACTATATGAACAACTTGGGTTTGCTGAGCAAGTATCGCTCACTCACGGGACTTTTGCTTCCGCACCGTTGAATCGGCGTTTACTCACCCCAAGTTTATTCTGAGCGGGATGCCATATCCAGCTGGTGTTAGGATTTCTCCGGTCCGTGGATCATGCTCTTCTGAATTCAATTATCTTCTAGATCGGAATCAGTTCATTATAGCTTGTAGAACGGGTTGCCAGGCTATGTTCACTCCCCATGACTTGAGGTTCGAGTGTCTTGGGAATGACTGACAAACATGGTGGCCTCTTCTGGGGTGATTCACCGTCCCTTCATCTCCGTCAAAAATATGGATGCTGTTCCGTCATTCCTCGAACTGATGATGACATTTTTATCTCCAATACAATCTTGGGAGCTGTTCCCCTCCTTAGCTTGAATCATCACGATCGGACCATCCCATTCTGCCTTCTACCGATATCGTGGGTTCTACTTTCTCAACTGAATGCACTTAAACAAAGCTGAACGAGTGGCAGGCATGTAGTAGAGTATCTTTTTAATCGACAGAGATCATCGATTACCTGGGTCGAGATGGTCCGAAGAGTGAAAATCTCGTTGATACTCTCAGCCCTTCTTCGTGAAACTCGGAGAAAAGCTACATTAAAAACACGGGCATGTCGTCTTCGGCAGCCTGTAATCTTCGAAGCTGGCGTTTATTTACCGCTTCGGCAGATCGTTCGCGTCGTGAGAAGTTTGTAGGGACAACATTCAGTTCAGGCAATGCCCGACATAGTCCGATGGTTATGTACTCAGTAAAGTTCAACATCTTACCTTCACAGCACCCCAAAAAATGTAACGTGAGTCTTGATTTTCTTGGTATGAAGGACATTTCTCTTGATACTGCATAGTGGCTTGATTCTCTCTGTCCATGGACTTGAGGAACGTCGGTTTCCATGGAAAAACCCGTAAGATGATCTGAAGCGATTTTCCCGATCAGGACGTCTCATGCATTTTCCATTCACCACTTCCGATGGCACACCTTGTGCCTCATGATACTAAATTCTATTTCATCCTAGAGGCTTTTAAGTCCAGCTAATTGGGAAGACATTCGAGGGCTTCCGATTGATACTGTCATTCCCACTGCTCTATTAAATGTCCCACATAGAGGTGTTCTAAACTCTAAATCACGCATGCAAAACATATGACTAATGATTTTTCAGGAAGAAGTCTCCACACGGACCTGATCACGATAATGATGGTCCTCGTACCGTAGGCTTGGGAGCCCTGTGAAAATAGTGATAGAAGATTCGATCTCCGCGAAGGCGATGCGCGAGGACGTATTCGTTTATCACCTAACAAATTTTATGTGAATATTCGAATATACCCCGTCCCTGATGCGTTCACGCTTAAAAGTACATCAAGACACTTATTTACGCTTCCCTTTCTCGCGAACTTGTCCTCTGTCCTTAGTCCCGTCCCTTCGTTACCCATGCTGCGCCGTCGTCGTTTGGACTCCTTGTCAAGTAATGAGAACCGTCGCTTTCCTTCAAATTTCACCTTCACACATCCCCCTTACCCTCATACTTCAACATACCGGTACGTATTTATTCATTGCCGAACATCTTTAAGGGATCTTTCTCATATACCTCCCAAGGTCTTTACAAATGGTTCTTCGGGTATGCAGTCCTTCTGTGAAGGCTCGGGAGGGATCTAGTCGCGCAAGCAGTGAACTTCAACCACTCTTTGGTGAAAGCGACTATGTCAGTGGGATGGTAACGTTAGACCCAAGCTGTGCCCAACCCGGACGCTTGACAGTAACGGTAAGTGGCGACGTATTAAATGGTCCCGCCTTTTTTCTGATGGTTTTTTTTTTCAGTTGGAAGGGACCTTCACATTTTACCCACCTGCCGCTGAGTCGGTAATGGGTTCTGAGATCCGAAAGCATACATTTTTTTCCGCATCAACATCTTTCCAGTTGTCTTCTTCCTCTGAGGGAGCGTCTCGTACAACTTTCAAAGAGGTCTTCGCAAGTAGCCTGCGACGGCGTCCGAGCGTCTCAAGCTTGAATGTCCCAACGTCATCTATTGTTGAACGAACTTACCCCTTCTCTTTTGAACTTCCTCGTGGCTGTCATAGTGGAGAGGAGATCCCCCCAACCTTCTATTCGTCGAAGCATGCAGGTCTTCTTCCCGCTCCGACCTCACGTGCAGGATCATTTTCGGTCGAGTACAAGATATTGGTGGCTTGGGACCCTGCGGCGGCCTATGAATATCCATCATTGTAAGGTACTTCTGCGAGTATCGCATCGCACCTACTAATTGAATCAATTAGTCTTGAAGCACCTATCCTTTACTACCCTGATGTTGATTTTCAGTCCCTGGATGGACTGGGTGACAAAGGGTCTTGGCTTGAATTGCCTTTGCGAACTGACAGGCCGGTTCCTTTCCACTGTGCTGTAAGCTTTCCCCTCTTATGTCGTTGCAAGGCCTTGAATAACGTGGCGGTGACAGATTACCCTGCCAACCAATCTCACTTTCCTTCGCTCCTCTTCTCTTCCATATTTCGTTGTGTTCACCACAACACCTCGATCGCCATCATTGGCGCGAGAGATTGCTTCCGATGCGACGATATCTGTTTCGCTCATACGGGAGGTCACGGTCACGGCATCACCATCACTACCTCCCACTCCACCACAGACACCTAGTTCAAGCGATGAAGACGGTTCTCGCAGCGGCACTCGTTTCATCAGGCTCATGAAGAGCACTCCGCTCATGAATCGTGGTAACAAGACGGTTGATGACTGTATAGAGGAACGACAGAGAAAACCCCTACCGCAAAAACCTCTCCCTCAACTTCCTGCGAACGTGGTCTTCTCAGCGTCGAGTGCTATCCACTCCAGTATATGCCTTGGGTTCCCAAAGCGGCCAAGACACCATGGCGGCTCTAACACACATCCGTCACTACGGGTCCATGCAACCCTTCCGGATGGGTTGCATAAGTCTAAAATCACTCTGGATAAAGACATGCTCCCTTCAATTGACTGGGAGGGATTAAGCGTCAAGGTCAGTCTACCTTTTCTCGCCACTCAACGTCGGCTGATTCTTCCCGTAGTACTACTTGGACATATCTATTCTCGTCTATCAAGACGAGGTCCGTGATCGAATTCCAATACGTATCATCTAGACGATACGTCTTACTATCAAAATTTACGGATATACTCATATTGGACTGGGACAGTTTGCATGTATTCATATCAATATCCACGTGTATATTTTAACGCATCGTCCGCTTTTCATTATCACCTTCTCCCCATTTCATCTCATTCCTCTTCGTTGTCAATGGTACAAAAGTAATTGGTACATATTAGCTAGGTGTTGTATTGAAGTGAAGATCGTAATAGCACCAGCTTCCTTTTTTGGACGAGTGTCGTTTGCTCAGCGCCATCATCTTGCTCCCTCCATTTTCCTATTATCCAAGTCGTCTGTGATTCTCAGTACCGTTATTTGTCCAGCGATAATGCCTGACCACCCGACAGCATCATGGCAAGCGATGCAAGATGGAAATGTGTTCTACCGAAGGCAACAGTTGTATTCTGTATCTGGCAAGTTTCCCGACTTTGTGGATTACATTACGGCGGGCTGTCGTTATGGAGGGCCAATAGGTGGGCATTATGTCCGGTTGTGCTCAACATCCGTGTTCAAAGAATGTCATCGTCAGCGGTGATGCGTGATACCTCCAAACTTATCGTGTTGGGACGAGCTACGCCGGCCTCAGGGAAATCTCAAATCCAAATATACTCTCCAGCTGGAGAAGGCCTTCTGATGCTCAGTGTGGATACCTTGTATACTTCATTGCATGCCAAATCTCACTGATTTCGTCGTTGACAGTGGGACCAAGGAAAGATTATCCGCTTTGGCTGGAACGCCGAAGAGAACCTAGTCGTAATCAATGAAGAGGGTACTTATCGAGTATACGACCTTCAAGGAGACTACCAGCAATACTCCTTGGGAAGCGATGCAGCCGAACTGGGCGTGATTGACGCGCGAATACACGAGGACGGACTTGTGGCATTGACGGGATCATTGACATTCTTAGAAGTGAAGGGATGGAAGGGGACAAGACCACTGGTTCTTTCAAACCCGGGTATTCGAGCCTCAATTCTTTTCATTTATCACACTAAAATTTTCTCTAGGGTTGTCTGAGCCACCACATTCATGGGCCATCATTCCTCCGGACTTGAATATATCTCGGCATGTTGAAGTTCTCCTCTCTTCAGAGGGGACTATTTTCTCGGTTGACAATCTCGAAAGTGTTGACCAGCGGCTATCACAAGGCCCATTCACACATATTTCGCCAGCTCCTAATGGCAAAACACTCGCATTGCTCACGTTTTCTGGGACTCTTCTTGTAATCTCCACAGATTTTCAGCGTCAGATAACCGAATTCGATACTGGCACTGTTTCCGCAGAAGGACAAATACAGCAAGTGGAATGGTGCGGCAATGATGCTATCCTTATCACTTGGAGCTCCGTCGCACTTCTAGTAGGCCCCTTCGCTGACACTCTGGAGTAAACTTCTTTTCGCCACATCGGGCTGCGTATACTGAATTCAGCCACAGATATTTCTATGGTGGTTCTTTGTATGCAGTAACAGAACCAGATGGTGTGCGGGTTATGGGCCCAGATGTCTGTGACCTTATCCAGAAGGTGCCCGGTAGGCCTTCGCCTACTTCTCTTTCACGCGTGCTGATAACTCCGAAACAGCATCAACGTTGGCAATATTCAGACCAGGTTCGACGGCCCCAGCTGCTATTCTCTACGACGCTTGGCAGAGCTTCACAGAACGCTCCCCCAAAGCGGACGAAAGCATCCGCAGCATACGCCCAGATCTAGCTGCTGCTGTAGATCAATGTATTGATGCTGCGGGGCAAGAATGGGAGCCTTATTGGCAACGCAATCTTCTGAATGTAAACTGCCCACACGAATCCCCGAAGACCGTTCTCATTTCATTTCGTACAGGCGGCCAAGTTTGGACGGGGTTTCTTAGACTTTTATAATCCTACCGACTTCGTGAACATGGGCCAGACACTTAAGGTTCTCAACGCGGTCCGTTATTATGAGATAGGCATACCGCTTACATACGCCCAGTGAGTCAGTTACTCCACATGTGAGCAAATTTTTCATTATCTCTTCATCAGATACGTCTATGCTCTGCCATCATATATCATTACTCGCCTTACCTCACGGAATATGCATCTCCTTGCGCTCCGGATATCCAATTTTCTGGGTATGAAACCCGATCATGTACTGAAGCACTGGGCCAGTGCTAAAATTCTCCGATCAAAGCCTTCTGCGGTGGCCGGAAGCGACGGGGAACTCGGAGGAGACGATGAGGTTTGTAAACTAATAGTCGACAAATTCAAGGAGCTTGGCGGGACGGATGTTAGCTATGCAGAGATTGCTAAGCGTGCCTGGGAAGTTGGGAGAGGAGGACTTGCCACCAAGGTTTGCAATTTTTTTTACTATTACGAGGATCATTCCCTGATGTCCTATTGCAGCTTTTAGACCATGAATCAAATGCGTCAGACCAGGTACCTCTGCTCTTGACTATGAAAGAAGACCGCCTAGCGCTGGAAAAGGCTGTTGATAGTGGTGATACAGACCTCGGTATGTCATGATTTTAACGCATGCTCTTCGGCTATATGCTCATATCATTGTGCGAAGTCTACCACGTTCTTCTGCACCTTCATCAGCAACTTACGCTCGGCTCCTTCTTTCGGCTCATCGAAGATGGTGGCTCTCGCCTTGCCCCGGCTAGTAAATTACTTCAGGTATACGCTCGAGAGCAAAATCGAGACATGCTACGGGATTTCTATTACTCAGACGATCGACGAATGGAGAGTGCTGTTCTAGCAATTGATGAATGCTCAAGAATCACAGTGAGTAGGGCGGTCGGTGTAACGTATTCCTACTTATTCTTTCAATCCTTAGGACCCCACTTCTAAAGTTACATCAATCAAGTCTGCACAGAAGTTTTTCTCTGAGGACAAAGACTGGGTCTTTGAGGCCAAGGTCAATAATGTGTATATTTCCTAGAATTTAAGATTCACCGTATATTCGTTGTACAGATGATGGACGAATACGCACGACTGCTGACATTCCAACAACAATTAGAGAAGGAGAGCGATGGCAAAATACCATTCTTCGGCCTGAGCATTAACGAAACTATTCGAACATGTTTGCTTAATGGCATGTCTAAGCGCGCAGATAAAATCAAAACTGATTTTAAAGTTCCAGACAAACGGTAGGGAATATGCCTTTCTTCATCAGAACGCTGATTCATGACCGTGGGTTTCTTAGATTTTGGTATCTCAAGATGGCTACACTCGTAGAGATGAGAGATTTCGAAGGCCTTGATGTTTTTTCCAAGTCGAAAAGAAGCCCCATCGGCTACGAGCCTTTCGTTCGCTGTCTCGTAGAGAATGGGCATTCAAAAGAAGCTGTGCCGTATGTTGCTCGGTGCGACTCTCCGAAGCGCGCCGACCTTTATGCTGAATGCAACGAATGGCGGCTCGCCGGGAAAGAATGCAAGGAGCGTGGAGATAAAGCCAAACTCGAGTACGTCCTTTTATCAGTGCAAAACTGGGAATGTTTCATGTCTATCACAGTTCAATACGGAAAAAATGTCCTGATACTCTCATGCAAAGAGAACTCGACCAGATCGCATCGTCAATGAAGTAGCGTGGACGTTAATACGATCGAGTTGGTCCTGATCGGCAATTAGCATGGACACACGATCGTGACGGACATGACAGCCTCGGTATACGCCATGTAGCGGTACCCCACCGCGCGCCTAGCTCCGAACCAGAGTCAATATAATAATATGATATGATGCTCATGGGACCGGTACCTCTATGGTTTCAATATTCTAGTGGGAATCGTCAACGTCATCATCGTCCATGTCACGTCCCATATCGTCCAATGAATAAGGCAATGGCACCTCTCGAGTCACTCGGTACTGATCCATATTACCGAGATGTTCGTTTTCCAATCGGTCTTTTTCCATTGGTTATTGAATGGGATCTTCGAAGACCAGAAGACAGCTTACAGAAGTTCCACTGCACCCGGCGAATGGATTCCAGCAACCCAGCAATGAACGACCTCAGGTAGAAATCGGGCCCCCCCTGGGGGATGTAAATGACCCAGATAAACCTGATAATGACATTGGAGATCTGCGCCGATACAAGACTTTCAGTAAAGGTTCTAGACCTCAGTGAAGATCTTACGATGGCAAAATAGTACGACTGAAAAACAAAACAGCAAAAGAGGTTAAGTCATGCAGACAGGAACAGAAAGATACAACTTAACAGGAACGTAGTTGGAATACAGAAGGTCGTTCCGTAGAAGTGGATGTTTAGCGTGCGCTTTCAGTACCGACCAATCCATCAGAAAATCCTAAAACACCAGTTAAGATAGGGTCGAATCCCGTGGAAGGAAGGAGCACACCCATGACGAGGCATATAAGGAATAGATAGTGTTAAATAGGCACCAAAGGGCAAAAATTGCGCCGTGATTTCCACCTGTATCATAAGATGAGGGAAGCCGACAAGCGTGGAGACATTGGGAATACCTTGATGCCTCCACAGGAAATAGAAGAGATAACTAATGATTCCAGACCCGTATTTTCCACCCTACGACAGAAGAAGAGTGAATCGGGGATAAGGGAATCGACGGAGAAAGGAAACCAACATTTATCAGATGTGTTATCAGACAAGAATCCGCATAACGTCTAACGCTTTGTATAAGACGGGAAAGGAGAGGAAGCATCGCCAAAACAAATATGATTGGCCAGTGTTTCGAACCGGCACCACATTGTCGCCATTGGTCAAAGCCTTTAGCATACGAACAGAAGAAGAGATATACGTTCGAGAGCGTGAATATGAGGCTGCAGAACTGATCTCTGGAAAAGAAAAATCGTCATGTGAGAGCAGCCACAAAGTGATATAGAGGGACCAACCCCATCCAGAAATCGGTGAACTTTATTTTACATATTGATTAGATTCATGATGGTGTTATAACAACAAAAGCATACCTCTACACGATGGACACCCGGGATGAGCAATCGACCGACATTTCGTACAAGCCAGTACCTCGAAGGCTTGAAGACCATGGGTAGTGGGTCAAAAAGGAGTACAGCAGCAAAGCCTAACCAAACTGCAGGCCATACTGTGGGGTCGACAGAAGGAGCTCCGATGCGTGCGAACGAAAGCCAGAATGTGTAGCACAGTGTCGTGAAAAGGATACAAGGAATCTGATGGAAGGACGTTAACAAGCGTTACAATTTCATCAACAAAAACCCCCGACCTCAAAATATTCTCGATGGTCAAGCTGCGTTCGGTAATCCAGCTCTGCCAAGACGGTGAGTGAATATCCGGTGCGTGCGTCGCACAACTCACCGAATATGAAGACATAGTTGATTCTGGCTCGCGCCCATACCAAGATATTTAGTCCAACAAGCAGTGAGAAGAAAACTGGAACGAGAAGGATACTATAGGCGAAGAGTAGTCCATCCCATCCGGGTATCTGATCTCGTGTGGTCTGTTGATAGCCTTTTGAATGTCAGTAACACTCGCTTCGCTTCAAAGCCGCGTCGTACTTTGATATATACCGGACACCAGGGCAGGAATGCTAAGACCCAACAATATACCTGAACGAAAGGTGCTGAAATGGTGACTCTTGGATAGGAAGCCTCCGCGCAATCTTGTCATTGCCCGTTTCTTATCGCCTCGGGCTGGCATGTAGGTGAGTAGGGCTATTGGCCATACATTCTTGTTCTCACCAAATTGAGTCGCATAGATGTTCTCCATTTCTTCCATCATATTGCGAACGGTCTTGTCAGAGACAAGGGGACTCATTTCGACCTTCTCTGTCATATACGCATTCTGGAGCGGTATCTGCATTAAAGTATGAATGACTTTTAGTTACAACGATATAGCGTCTTGTTCACCTTTGTCACTTTCTCAAACTTCTTTAGTGCCTTACGGAATCCCGTCAGGTTCAAAACCTGGGTCCATAGATCAGTACCTGTGGGAGCCACCGGAGGAGAAACCACAAACTCGGTAATTGTGCAGCGTTTCGAGTCCACTGTTAAGTATGGTGAGCGTCTAGAAACGTTTCGACAAACCGAGATTACCGGTAATGTTCCAATACTGCCTTGTTTAGTTTCTTTTTTGCGTTCTGGTACTCATCCGGGTCAAGAGCGTGAGCATAACTGGGGCCTTTTCCGTGTGGTCGCGCGCTTTCGTTACTGTTTCTCCGAGACCGAAAACCGTCCGTGACCACGGATTTCTGGGGTTTCTTAATACCGACTCTGCCAACTTTACCTAAGGCCCAGGGTTTCGGTGTTGAAGGATGTGTCTCGTGAAAGAGTTTTCTGTGGTAAGTAAGTTCGTGAAGCTGCTCCTCTAATGCCGTGGTCCGGGTCTGCATCTCTTTTTCGCGGTCAAGATAGAAGGTTTCGATCTTTTCGAGTTCCCGGTCGAGTGCATCTAAGAAGAAAAGTTCCTCTGGGGAAAGCTGTGCGCGTAACTCCTGGAGTGTGGGAGGAATAGAGTATGGATGGAGAGTGGAGTTTGCTAGGAACAGTAACGTCAGATGCGCAGGTTGAGAGCTTGGAGGATCATACCACGCAAGCTCCGGCCGCCTTTGCGCAGCCTTGAGCCGAAGCGACTTTGCTTGCTGGAAAGTTTTTGGCTCTTTGTTGACGGCTCTAGGACCTTGTTGCTCGCAGAAGTATTGTCGACTTTTGGTGACGAGCCTGTTTCACTACCATGGCCCTGGTGAGTACGCTCGTCCGACTCCTGAGATGTCCTTGGAGACTCTGTGATCAACGCTTCGGATCCTGGCGGTACGAGGATGCTGGTTTGGCCTTCTTGCCATCGCCTGATAGCCGTGATTCGTTTCTTGAGCCCTCGATAGTCACTGAGTAGCATTAAGTATGGGATAAATGAGTACCAGAAGTCCTCACATATATGCTTTCTTCCATTCGGCAGTCTGACCAGGTAATTCGACTCTACAGTTTGCAGAACAGAATCTCTCCAACGTACCTGGGTTTCCTTCAGATATCTTTGATAGTTTAGTCTTATGCACTGCGAAAGAAAGTCCTAGAGACTCACCGAGCAAATTTCATGTTATAAAGACAGGTCAGATGCTGGGGGAAGAAAAAGCAATTATGAAAGGGTGCAACCAGGGCAAAGAACGGTTTTAGCTTGGTGGCAGTGTACCTGCAGATCCATAACACGTGCTCCGGTCAACAACTTTGCCGCCGGCCGGCCCTTGCCAAGAATGATGAACACCCATCGCTTCTTCGCTCTGCATATCATATACCGCAAAGTATATTCTGCAAGGCTGGAGGTATGAATACCACTGATACTTTATACAGATATCACCTTGTCTAGCTGTAACATCTGATTTACGCTTCTGGCCCCTGCATTTTGTTCAACCCCTTCTCTGCCAAAATTGAACTTGCGAAATGTTCAAAAACGAAGGTGCGTCGGGTAGACAAAATCCCAGCTTCCCTTTTGTTTGAGTGCGCTAACCTCTCACTAGACAGGAAAGATACCGAGTATATTGATGATGACAACCTCTCTGTCGTCTGTCTGGCACCTAATTCACCTAGTCTTTCTGTGGCGTCGTTGTCGAACGAGCCAGTGGATCTATACGCTAAATTGGAGTCCATTGCCGATCAAATGCGTGCTTTCATATCCAATGATAACCGCCAGCATAACAACAACAATGACTGCCTCGAGATTGCCTGTGAAAACGAGCAGATTGAAGACGCAGTTTACGCTCTTGGCAATATATTCTATCTCAATTTTCAAGGCCCTCGCGGTCTTCGGCACGTTCGGTTCACCGTTCCGTCGAATGCTCCCACCGTCGTCGACGAAGACGAGGTCAGGCAGATCATATACGGAGATCTTCTCCGCACTCCCATTCGGGCCCTGGCGAAGAAGCTGCGGGTATGGATAGCAGATCCCAACGGCCCGGAGTCGATCCGAATACCAAAAGTCCCAAGGATACAACAACTATGCAGGACGTTCAGGTTGAACCCGACTCATGAGAAAAACGGAGTTCTCTTATCCAAATCCAAGAAGCTCAAGGGGGCTTCTACTATGATCGATGAGAAAAGAGTGGAGCAGATCTTGAGAGAGAAAAGATGGAAAGCTGCGGAATTGGAGAAGAACCTCTTCTTGAAGACGCATCGCGCCACAGCTCCACTAACCTCGCAGGTTGTCATTGAAGACCCCCTCCTTCACTCTATCACCAACGAGCTTCGTTCGTTTGTTGCCGACACTGATGGTCCCCGCTCCATGACTATCTCCAAGAGTACCTTTTCACCTAAGGTGTCACAACTTGCTGCCGTGTTTTCTCTGGCTGTCACGCCAGAGTTGGATACCATCGTCTTGACCAAAAAGACTCAGGGTCCCTTTGTTGTCGACGAGACCGAAGTGGCAGATGTCATCAATAGAAACGGGAAGAGAATAAGGGAGGAGGAGGAGGAGGATGTGGATGCAGGAATACCTCCAGACTCACCGCCGCCGTCTGATGGGGAAGAGCCGGTCTCTGCTACTAAAGAATCTCAGAACGAGACTCGCAATCTGGAACAGGAGATCAGAAAATTTGTCGTCGATGTCCAAGGCCCAACGTCGATGACCCTATATTGTCCAGACGATGCAAAGATGCTCGCAAGTCTCTTACTTGCCCAAGCGTTTGGGCTGATATATTCTGAGAGTCCTGGTCCTGGAAGTCGCCATGTTAAACTGACTCGGACAGCAAACACTACAAGCCAGAATATCGACGAAGCTTCGGTGAAGCGGTTATTGGAGGAGAGTCATCCTAGTTTCCGGGCTTCACAACTCATCCTCGAAGGAGGTCCAGACTGTAAAAAAGTATCAGATATCAAGGGGTTCGAACAGTGCTTACGCGCGTTCATCGATGATGCAGAAGCCAAGGCTTTTTCAATCCCATACACGGCAGATCCACGCGTCACCGCTCTAGCCAAGATATTTCGTCTCCAAGTCAAACAAAGTGGGGACCGGATGACCCTACACAGGAGGCTTAATGGCAAGCCTGACATTAGCGAGAAGAAGTTAGCTAAAGCCCTCGGGATCAGCGTACGTGAACAAAAGCGTCTTAAGAGGCAGAAAAGAACCATCACTGCTCCGTCTGCAAGTTCCGGGGAGAAATTCCCGGATATCGAAGTCCCCGCGCTTTCTCTATGGCTGAGGGCGTTCGTGAACAATGCTCAGGGACCTCCAGAAATGACAATCCCTCCGACGGGTCAGAAGACTCAGGAGAGTGTCACTCAGCTAGCCGCTGCATTCGGCTTAGATGCTACCTTGAATGATGGTTTCATCAGCCTTAAAAGGACCGGGAGAGGTGTAGATGAATGGAAAGTAGCACAATTGACGAAAGTGTAGCTGACGGTGGCTTGCTATGATTACAGATACTCAGAAACGACCTACTACAGACTCTATCGGTGCTGTTATCCCCAATAGACCTGACCTGGTCGATGATCTGAACAAGCAACTTGCGCTCTTTCTGGACCTTGGCCACTGGAATGTATACTTGGCTACTACAACCCCATGTCTACATCATATTATTGTCAGACGTCTGTCCGCGTTCAATTAGTTAGAGTTGTGCAAGGTCATGTAATTCTGGCGCGACTGGGTCCCTTGACCGCGCGCTCTTAAAGCACGAAAATGAAGATCCAACATCCATAAAGACAAGATTATATTCTGAGAGGAAATTTAAGTAATGGCGATTGTGCAGAGTATAACGAAGTATGGGATGTGACTCCCGTTGTCTCAACGCGACAAGTCGTGGCACGGTTTCAGTTACCTGCAAGTTTAGCTGCCGTCACCTGCTCATCTTCAACATAATGCCGTGCGAAAAGATCATTTTGGATCCAAATGAGCTTTAAAACACGGATCAGACCATGTTTCAGAAGCAGGGTTTCTCCACATACCTTGTTCGCAGCGCGGCAAACAGCGTGCTTAGTTTTGATATCGAGATCGGGATGAAGGATAACTGCATCAACGAGCATGTCTTCGACCAGGCCTAGAAGCACGTCGAGTCACAATCAAATTAAGAGAACCTGTTGAACGGCCTACCCAGCAACAAACCACAGTGGATGTACTCGACCCTCAATGCGGGCTTCTTCTTCCTGTGGGCGAACCCTGGGACCCCGGTATGCATAATGCCAACCTTGTCCAAATACGCCCATGCCTCCGGCTTGTTATAGTCCAAACTAACAAGTTTGACTAAATATTGCCGCAAAAAGTCCTTCCGGAACTTGATATTGGGGTGGTCGTGATTGAGGTCAGTAACCTTCGCCTCAGACGAGTCATCGCCTTCCTGACCGGTTTGCTTGGGCGTGAATGCCGCTGCAGTGATGTCGAAGGATAGAAGTTTGTTGTAGACACGGTCGACGAGGCCGGGGACGAGGGTAGCAACAACGGGTTTGGCGGCGTGGAGCGCGTCAATATCGGCTTGGGTGAATTCGATGAAGTCGCGGAGGTATTGAACGCGGGTTTGGAGGTCATCCAGAGTGGCGGGGTCGATGTGTTTCAAGGACATTGTAGTAAGTGGGTGCTAGTATGTAGTGATGGGGTGCTGGGTAAGTCTGGTGTGCTTTCCAAGCCGCCTTTTGACGCCCATTTATACCAATTGCGTAGACCTCGACCCACCCTATATTTCTCGAACAGAGGGACAGGTATGACACCATATACTGCCAGTGGTAGGCCAATAATCAGCCAGGTAATTCAGAGCATCCGGTGTGGGCCAATCAAATCAAGCGGACAATCAATCACGTTGCGAATAGTAATGTTCCGCTCAAGATGGCGCTTTTCGCCGACTTTCGCTGTTTGAAGGCACCCTGCTTGCGAGTCACGAGACGAGCATATGTTGCTACCGAACGTGCGCGTGTCGTCACTAGCGGGTATTTTTCTGGCTGCAAACAACTCCCGTCAGCAATTAAAACAAAATAGTTGGCAAACAGCATCATCGTACCTGGGCCGCTCAATAGGGATCGCAATGAATGAGCCCAACTGGAAAATCGCCACAATAATGACTATACTGGATTCGAATACTTGAGTCATGCCACCCGAGTCCGGTTTACGCCTCGGCCTCGAGAGCATGCGGATGGTGGAAGATCATTGGGCCTGCTATTAACATAGGCAGCGGAATTCGCTGGGTTTTTTCGACTGCAATGTCCCATGACTACGGATGGAGATGTCAAAGAAGGTATTCGTCAGCCTGAATACAGACCCACCCTGAAATCCGGGGTAAGCCTGTACAGAACAGAGTCGAGACCAGGTAGTTGTAAGCATCGGCTAAGTGTCCTGGGCGAAAGTGAGATTGTTCGATCTTCGGGTGTTAAATCCGATCCCGCAGGTATGCTTCCAGAAATACTTAGTCCGGCGTAGTTCGGAGAGGCAACCCATCCGGGACCGTCAGGAGTCACTACGTTACCACCCGCTCTCACCGCTATTGTATGTAGACTTGGGGTTGGAGTCTAGGTATGATACAAAGGAAGGTCGAGGCCGACGTTGCCTCCTATGAGACAGTGGAAATGGCGCAATAGCGACACCACCCTGATCATGGTCCAGTCGTTGAGAGCACAAATTCTACTCAGTATGTTGAAGCGCCTGAGATGAGAACATTAAATGAGGAGACGATAAAAACTCTGTCCTCTGTCCTTCCAAAAATCTACTCGAGGTCACAACCAACAGGGACAGCACCTTCGTCGACCCTTGAGTCTGATGGGAAGAGTCACGGGCACATGTAGCTCGCTTCAACGAATGTTTGCGTGATATATGGACTGCTACGCTAAAGAGATGGCTGTGATATTAGCTGTCAGTAGCAGCAGGTGATCACCCAAGCGACTGACACGAAAGAAAAGGAAGTATCACTGCTTTGAAATCGTTCCTTGTATAATTTTCCTGCGCTTCACATGCGTTTATTTTGCTCTTTGGCACCATTGGTGGTATCTTCCTGCCTGTTTGCGCCTTGGAAAACGTCTTCACCGGCATTCGGTAGGCACCATTATCCGTGAACAGCGTAATTTTGATACTGGCACTGAAGATACGAAAGTGGCACGAGCAGATAGTCCTTATTGTCATCCTGAGAAGCGTCCTGGAAATTTCCTGTTCATTACTGTGCCGTACTGGCGATCTGTTCATCGTTAACGCATTGTCATGGCAAAGTATCATTAATATTAACACAGACACTTACAAAAACTGCTCTATCCACCTTTTCTCTGTCTAATCCGTAGCAAGAACAATGGGAGCAATAAGCAAGGCAGATCGGCGCTCGTCGGCTTCAAGCCTCGTCCCCCGGCTATCCGGGCCGACAGGCTCTTCTCAAACCGTCAACTTAGCGTGTACGAATTGGAATAGGATATTCTACATTGGGCATTGGATCATGCTAAACGCTCTCAGGACTCCCATTCTATAGGATATACGCCTTGGAGAAATTATTGGCGGGCCTTTAGTTCCGATACCGAATCAAGCCTGAGGTTATTTCAACAACATCATTTATCGGCCCACATCTTTCAGCAATTTCCCATGGCTATCGAGGTAGAATGTACGGCTCGAAACGATGACATACAATTGACGGACATACACTCTGTCCACGGGGATACCACCAATGATTCTCAATCAATTGTATCTCGGCATACCAACATTTCATTACCTCATGTCCTGGAACCAGATGTCTCGACTTCACCGCCGCAAAATCATGACATTCGTACAAAATCATTGGCGTTACTTACTGTCCTTCACTTCTCCAGGTATGAGAGTCATATGGTCTTGCCCCTTTTCGAGACGTTCATGCATCTCGTTCTAGCACCTGGGGGGACCGTTGTTTTGAAGTAAGGGCCAGCAAACACGTTATCGATGTAGTCATTGATGCACTTTCATCTCCTAGTTCGCCGCGTACCTCTTTCTCATCCAGATTTTCCGTTCTACCCTGCTTCCTGCGTCAATATTCGGGTTCTGCACGGCTGGTGCTGCCATCATAGTCAGTCCCAAAGAAATATCGTGTTTTGGTCTGTATCTGACTGCATGACAGTTGTCGGGATGGATGGGACACCTAGTTGACAATCAGCACCGGTTACGTGTCCTTCAGCTGGCTATATTCTTCCAAAAGATCGCAACCGCCGCCGCTTATGCAGCATTTACAGCGATCTTTTTTATTGATCAGTTCTTGGAGGCGGGGTCCCAAGGTCAAAAGGCCCAGGGACCTATATGGGCGCTGTTCACGGCCATCGTGCTATCTGGAGTTGTCATTAAGCTAGCTACTGTGTGCATCCAGGTGTGTAATTTTGCTGTTAGAGTTGTATTCGGCTATTGACCGTAGCGAATATCTTAGATTAGCATAGAGAGAGATTGGGCCACTACCATCGGAGAAGGCGATAGTGTGCGCCTGATGAAAATAAACACATGGCTACGCCGTATAGTCTGGCATTTTTCTCACTTACCTCGATTTGTTGCTGATCACCCGCTACAGGACTTGATATGCAAACTGATAGCCCCGCTCTTTGTGTCTATGCTGACGACTGCAGGTTCATACCGCTTTGCGGCAGCCTTCCTGTGCGGTATGGCTATCGTCACCGCTTCCATCGAGGTCCTTGTTCTCTATCATAAGTGTCACTGATAATAGCTAACCTATCTGCTTCAGATTCCGTTATCCCACATTGTGTACAAAATATTCCCTATCCTGGAGTTCGAGCACCAGCAGCGTTTGGTGATTACTCGAGATGCAGACCGGAGGATGCACAACCGGAGGATCTCCTTCAAGCACTGGATCGATCCGAGGCCCACCTTTCGGGATTGGCAAGAGTTCTCTCACTTTCCGGTGTTTTACAGTAAGTGGGTACATGTATGACCACTATAATCCTTTGACATCTGGTTTTAGCGTCGTTATCCATCTCGAGGTTCATGCTCCGCGTTTTCTCTGTTCCGTATGAAGCTAAACGTAATTTTAGTATATACCTCACTGTCTTGTCATTCGATGGAACATTTTTGTACGAGCCTCTTTTCTTGCAATGGGCATAAACTTATTTTATTGATTGTGTATAGATCATACCTTAAGGCCGCCGGGGGCTGGGATGAGTAGGCATATTCCCTGTCTGCATTCATGACATACACAAATCGACATCTCGATAGCCCTTTCATCGCAGGCATGAGAGCAATCTGTACTGTAACGGGTCTCATTGGAACGATTCTTCTACCCCATGTCGAACGCAAGATTGGGCTAATTCGGTCTGGGGCTTGGTCAATCTGGTAGTCCTGAATCTTGTTACATTCTTGTGCTGTGTTAAAGGTCTTTTTTAAAGGTCAGAAGTCATTACTTTGGTGCCGACGGTACTGGCGTTGTACATCGGTGTTCCCAAAGGAATAGGTCATGGGCCGGTGTATAACAGCACCATGCTCTTTGGGGGTACATTATATCATGTTTCTTAGTTTGTGATATTGATAGACCTCCGATGCATGCAGGCATGGCTCTCTCACGTGTAGGATTGTGGATGTTCGACTTGGCACAAGTAAGTATACTTCTCATTGCGATCCACAACTTCTAAAACCACTGTCTCTTGTCCACAGCTACAAATCCTACAAGAAGCTCTTGAGCATCACCCTGTAAGGCTTCTCTCCCTTGTGAGAGTTGTATTACTTAAATAATACTGCTGCGCAGCGGAGAAACACCCTTACAGCCTTGCAGTATTCTCTCATGAACACATTTGATATGCTGGTTCGGCTTATGAATCTCTGTGCAGCATAAATTTCGCTGACCTTGAAGTAGAAATATGTCCTCACAATGGTTCTATCTGATCCTCAACAGTTTCGTTGGGCAGGCCTCGTGTCATGGACTGTTGTTTTCTTCGGAGGGCTTCTTTACGGCGTCTATGTATACAAAAGTCGCGGGCATGTCATCCACGTTGAGTGGATATACAGGGTCATCGGAAAGAAGCACGAGTAAAAGTAGTACAAGTACATTTTTTCACTAAGACTAACACTCTTATCATATTTACTTTTTTTCAACCTTGAGAATCCACGCATCACTGAGTCTTTCGTTGTCAGTGTTCAATCCGCCCTGAAATACGACCTTCCCATCCACCCATGCATCAGCCGCAAACCAGCCGCGGGCTTGTGGCCTTTTATTATCTCCCGGAATGACGAGCTTCTCCCAAGACCAGCCTTCCGTTAACTCGGTTAATGGTGCCTTGACGAGAGCCCACGCATCATCGTGAAATTTCTGTGGTCAACACCTGAGATTGATCGACGTATACGTATCGAGTTCGGTGCTTACCCCAGCACCAGCATGTCCGAGATCACTGGCTTCCCCTTCCCCGAAGAGCATAAGCGCAACTATTCCGTCGCTTCGCGGAGCCCCTCGGAGCCCTATGAGGGCGTGAACGCTGCGATTCGCTGGCTGGGCTCCTGAAACGTCGACGGAATGCCAGGTATCGCTAGGGACATGGTATACATCGAGTGGACCACTAAGCTCGTATCC
The DNA here is from genome assembly GCA_028551335.1 of Armillaria sp. CMW 4456. Classification (NCBI taxonomy): domain Eukaryota; kingdom Fungi; phylum Basidiomycota; class Agaricomycetes; order Agaricales; family Physalacriaceae; genus Armillaria; species Armillaria sp. CMW 4456. The sequence continues at coordinate 208,793 of JANDKJ010000316.1, forward strand.
AGCGAACCCTCCCCAGCGTACGAAGGAAGAGAGCGCAGGAATGACCCCCAGGACGGTACCACCACGTCCAGGACCAGGAGCATCTGCCAGTCTAGTCCACACAGGCTTAGGTGAAGCCAGAGAAAGGCGGTAAAGGTCCGAGAGACGGCCAGTGGCGGGACAACCCGCATGCACGAACAGGTCCTGGAGACGGGGATTGTTTGATGGGAACAAATACACAAAGATAACTAAAGGTACCTCATTATAAGTCACCATGACATGATAGGATCTGTCCTGTGGTGGCTCTCCATCACATTCGATCCTGGTCCACTCTCCAGACTTGAAGCGCCAGACGTCCCCCTTCTCAGGAAGACACTCCATGGAAACTCCTCCACGGCCTCCCCATACCCACAGGGATTCCTTGGTGAATGCCAATGCAGAGCCCACTCGAGGGGGAGGCGCAGATGTCCCGTTTACCACATTCTTCGATTCGTAGTTGCCCGATGGGAGAGCAAATTGGTGCAATGCATTGTCTACTGGAACTCGTGGTTGGAGTTCGCCTCCAAAGACGAAAGCAACGTCCTGTGTAGGAGGGACGACAAGGCAGTGAGAGGATCGCTTCAACTGGGAAGCAGCCTGTGTACTCAACGGGGTAAAACGAGCTTTGAACATGATTTGAACAGGACGTGGTGGTTCGTTACAAAGCGGTACGCAGTTCTAGAGGACCTGCTTAGTCGAGAGATCATATTGCCAAATGAAGAGATAAGATAATACTCCACATTTTTTCGCGGCGGGCACGGGCCGCACTCTCACCTGGCTATTCACTAAGCCTTCATACGTAATCAGTCGCGTCGTGTACTAGTACATCTACGAACTATGCTATTTCTTTGGGTCCTTTTCTGCCATGATTCTCATCATCCCGCTGCCCATAGAAAAGATTTACAAGAAGGCCGAGGTAGCTCAGACGTCGAACCGAAATCAACCTGAATTGCCCAAATGAAGTTCCTGGCCCCAGTACTTAAGACACAAATTCCAGCCGTGCATATTTCCTTGTCTGATAAGATCCAATGACTCAATATGAAGCTGACATGGCTAGATAAGGAGCAGCTGGCAATACACTAGGATCGACTTTGCTATATGTCGCACGATCATGCAAGATTCGCAGAGGCTGCAGCTCCTGGCTTATAGCCCTCTTCCAGTCAGGAATCTGAGAGATTACTCGGTTCGTCAATAACGTGAGCAAGTGCTTCCTTTCTCCATCCGTCACCGATTGCGGGGGGAACGTGAAATTTGGATTTGCAGCCCACATTGGCACGGAGCGCGAACCTTCCCAGTCAATGACCGCGACTACCTTTGTTGGGTCCGTCCGACTCACCAAAATGTTTCTGGGCGCAAAGTCTATGTGCTCGAGGACGAGCGGTAGATCTGGGCACGGAAAGGAAAAATGCTGGATTTTTGAAACGACGCCGTCGATGAAATGCTGACGGCGGGAGGACGTCTCGAAGTCTTCGGGCGCTTCTACATAATCCAAATCGCGTCGGGCGGTCGCTAGTAACCAGCCTCTCACGTTGGAGAAGGGACCGCATTTCTCAGGCCGTGGGGAAGCAATGGAGGTGCTTCGGTTCGAAGCTAAGCGCGTCATTGGCCCAATCACAAACTCCCCTCCGTCATTCTCGTATATGCTGCCAATAGAATCAAATGTGATGCTAATTATCTGCACCCACACGTCTGCCATGGCCAAGCAAACCTGTTCGCGTTGCGTCACGTTGAGAGACCACCATATTGTAGACAGGTTCTCGCCATCGACCTATGCATCGTCTTAATGAATATTTTCTGATAACGAAACCCTGGGACATACATATTCCATGATCATCCATTCACCGCCGACTTTTCCGTCGGTGTCCGGATCGTGAAATAAAATTTCAGGAACCGGGATTTTAGTCCTGGCTCTCAGAAAACGTATGGTGGAGACCTAGTCACAAGTCAACGAAAGTCTTGTCCATAACTTCGGCGTACCTCAGAGCGCATAGCCGGTGGGAATGCCAAGCCACAGCCGGCATGTTTTAGAATGGACCATTGAACTCGAATAAATAATACTTGTTGTTGTTTTCCCATGTGAGCGGTGTAAGTCTGGAAAATTACTCAAGTGAGCGTGGTTTTTGAATCCCTGCAGATAGGCTTACCATATGATGCCCACCTTCCCAGAACATCAAGGTAAAGATTGAAAACATACTAGGGCAATAGCTAGGCACGTACATTGCTCGAAGGGAACTAGTGCCATGCACTTGTCGGAGACATGTTGCTCAATGCGGGACTTTAGTGCTACTTCGTCAATTGAGGACTTTGCATGGGGGCTGGAATCAATGGGGAAGCCGGAATCCATAGTGACAATCATAAGTGGACTCTTAATTTATAATCCGGCCGTCGGTAAGCAGCACCACTCGGTTATTGTTCTCGCATAGCGTCATGATGATCCTTCGGACCTTCAAAGTCGTCCGTTCTCAGTGCTTTATTGGTACCGTATGTTTTATTCTGAGATAATGGCTCCGGACTACTTTGTCCGGCATAAAGGTGTGGTCACTTGACAGCCCTCAGCCCATCTGCAAAGATTTGAAACGGACGTCATCGTTAGAACAGGCACACGCTTGTGGATATCACTATATCCTACTAGCTCCGGTACACGCATCATTCGCTAATCGATAAGGACCGGCAAGCAAGGTTCAAACATCTTCGATAACCGAAACGAGGAAAAGCTACAACCAGCAAAAGTCAAAATATGTGCACAAGACAAAATTTGATCATGCCTACGAGATAACGATCGTGGTAGATCAAAGAAAGTCCTTATAATTGTTTCGGATTGTAGGGCGTCCAAAATGCGGTAGTTTTCCCAGGTATGGGCTGATAAGAATAGGTCAACAGTACGAAGTCGCAAAGCTGGCAGGAACGGCTCACGCGGGTACCTTCTGAAATAGTATCTGTAAGAACGATGTAAGAGGAGTCACAAATCGTCAAAGCCAGACAGACTTACGGTCTTGAAGACACTCGAAAGTATACATGGTTGGTTTTCCGTATACTATAATCCAATCAACACAGTATTCCCCTTTCGCCCAGAATTTCTTCGTCCCAGCAACATCCCAGATGTACGTAGCTTCGCCAGGAGGCATCAGTGATGTGGATAGAATGCAAGTGTAGGGGAGGCGTACGAGCGTGTAGCTGTCAGTGATACAGATATATGTTTACCGAGACCTTTATAGGTGCGGGACATTTGCAGAGCCTGTGCTAGTGCGGACTGACCCTGAATTTACCCCGAACACGCGTTCTTGTTGCCCCTCATGTGAATAGTGAATAGATGTGAATCTAAGTTGTGAAAGAAGCCCCATTGGCAACGCGTTGACTCTTCTCTACGTTTCAGTAGTGACCCATGCAGAATGTGAAATGACATGTCCTATGACTCGGCCCAAACTGGGCGCTCCAAAACGACTTTTGAACTTTCATTATCCGGGTCATCTTCGTCGAATTGGGACCTTGTGGAAACGCAGAAGCGATGGAACAAAGCCTTGCCCGATCACATGGCGAGGGATCAGATGCTTGAAAGGTCTTTCACTGTTTCAGCCGCTGCAAGACATTCGGAACCGCTTCCAGGGCTTTAATGTAAATGTCCGAGGAGACGGGTAATAATGGAACAACGAACCAGAAATAGACCGATGCAGCAGCAGATACGTCGTCGATGATATGCTCACGGAACGATGGGTTCACCGGGCCTGGTATGAACAACTGGGAGATAATCTGGAATCAGATATGTCGCCAGAAGCGGAGGCGTGTTTTGGCGATACCTCGAGCCGGAAGCGTTGAATGGTGCATCAAGGTCAATGTCACAGCTGTCGAAACCTACTTGGTGCCAGAGGCCATCCTCAGCACCAGGACAAGTGCACGAAGCTGGTGTACACACAGAAAGTGTGGACGCTAGCTTTCAAATGCATACATCGAGGAAGCTGGCACGACGAGTGGCAAGCTTGATAGTATAGAAGATGTTCGAGGGGCACACTGAGGGTCTGGGTCAAGTACAGGCATTGATTCTGTATGTGTGACTCTGAGAAGGGTGAGAATGAGAGACACAAGACTGCTGAGTGCTCGAAGGACGGACAAAACCATGGTTCATGCTCCACGGCAAATTCCGCAGAAATTCCAATCGCGTCGATTTCTCTGGCGAAGTTCATTTCTGTGGCGTCACAGGGTGCAACAGATTACCCAGGGACTGTGTGTGGTGTGCCCCTGAATCCGTGTTTTCCGTCATGGCGTAAATGGAGTCGTATCTCTAATCCTTCCCCCCCATTGAGGATAAAATATATTGTCGGTCAGAGTCGACCCCGGTGTTAATTCCTTCCTTCAACCTTGATCTTTCCTAGTTCCTCCAATCGAAACGACCCTGGTCTTCTGCCGCTTGCGCACTCGATTCTAAAGCAAGCGGCACATATAGAAGTGTTCATGTTCCATTTCCGTTACCCTTACAGTTGGAGATATCGGGCTTTATCTCTCTGTTCGGCAACTCCAATTCGAAGTATAGCCGATAGCTCGAATGGAAGTGCTTCAGAAGAATAAGTTAGTGATGCCGGGTGCGTGGAGCGTGCGCTTACTTTCAAGCCGTCTTCAAGCCGGTCAAAAATCTCAGTTTCACAAATATTTGTTTCAGTCACAAGTCTAGCTTGTAGTTTAGGCCCAATTTGTGTGCTAACTAAATGGAATCTTCGTCGCAAACGGCGCATTTGGGGAAGGAAAACACATATAAGCAGATGTGTGGAGCTGATCGCGTGAATTTCGGGACCTGAACGAGACTTCATTCCTGAAGTCTTATTGTCCATGCCATAGCCACCTAAGTCATCCACAGTTGAATCCGGAAGATGAGACGTAGTTCCTTGAGCTCGAAGTTTTGGTAAAATACGACAAGAAATGCGAAAAGTCTGACAACATAGAAGTCTTCACAGGTTCTCAGGCAGAAGTCAGATAATCCTTATTCGAATCCAAGGCGATATTCAAGATCGTTGCCATTAATAACTTGAAGCATAAGGATAACGGTGTGACAGATAGGGGAAATTCTGCATCGTAAGGGACTGTTAGGATACTCTTTACAGTGAAACGGAGATCAGACCTTGAATGAGGTATCCATCACGGCAATCTGGGGGTCCTAGTGTCCACGCCATGAGTCTGAATGCAGGATAGTTGAAGTACTTCCGGCAGTTCTGACACCATGTTAGCCCAACATAGTAGGGGTTAAGCCGTTAAGGGATAAGACGTCTTGCAGATTCATCACCAGCGCTTACTACCCGGGTTTAGCATACCTTGCCGTTGAAAACTACTCTTTCGGCGACAGGAAGGCAGTTGCCATAAGACCCCAGGTTCACCACTCTTCTGTGATTGGCAATTTCAATTTTACTTGAACTTCTGACTGCCAGAGGACACATACCGAAGAGGAAGCAAGTGCAGACGTCGGCTTTTCACGCACGGTTGTGAAAGTAGATGGCGCGTGGAGCAAAATGTAGACTGGTGCTCACCAACATTAGTATTTCCCAAGACTGTGAGAAATTTGGAAACGGACCCTACGTGAAAATCTGGGCGTTTTTGTACCAGTACAATTATCTTCTGCTAGATCTCTTCCGTGAAAGCTCTGGCAGCGAGTTACCATCAGTTCTATTGTGAGGTATGGCGTACCCGCATCATCCCTGAAAACAAACGGGAAGGCAAGATGCTCGGTATAGCTTGCAGAATGGAGATGAAAAACTGTTACTTCAGAAGTTGTCATGCAGAAGTGGAGGTAAACAGTGAGAGTAGTAAATGAAAGTTTATGGAATTTACTTACATTGTTAAACCATCCTTGGCTCTAGCGTCACCCATTCTTTTGGCTTCGCTGACTCCGAGTCGGACAAAAGTGAACACGATCCCTGTCGGCTGTCGGTCCGGTACAGGGCTGTTGAATGTATTTTCCCACGACTCGTCCACCACCACCTGGGCTTCTCTGGCGCTTTGCGATCGTTCTTGGTTTCTGTTGCGATTAGTAACGGATTATTTGGCTTTATGAGGGCAGAGATACAAGTTTGGCTTCTATAAAGCTTGATGATGCGGTAGAAGGGTATCTCTGTACTATCTTGTTGGCGATAGATGCCGGCAGATGCAAAAGACAGGACCAGGATGGCTCGGACGAACGTATATTGGTGGTAAAATATGTATATGGTGGTATCAACAAGTTAATGAGCGACTTTTTAAGTTCCTGAGACTGATGATTTGTTAGTTTGAAGACTTTGAGAACGACAACTTCTTCAATTTCCGTTTACAACGCATCAATCTGAAACATCCTGGCTTCCCCGTCTACTGTCAAGGACGTTACAACTGCCCTCGTGGTGCGCAGCTCCTTGAAGGAGAATGTACCTTTACTTCCTCGATACTTAACCGCGTCATACTCATCATTCATCAAGTGGCGGGTTTGCCGATGAGGTAAGTCTTTACATACTACTTATTTAAACCTCACCGCTTAGCGACTGATATAGGTCATTTCAGGTACAGTGTGAAAGGATCAAAGCTGTATTAATGGCGGCGCTGACCCCAGTAACTTATGTGCGGAGGACCTGAAATGCTCCGTACTGATCCAATACTTGGAGCAGGCCTTTTCAGTATTATCTCTCTACGCATTCCCGTTTATTATACGGTTTTAACTGTCAAATAAAGCGTGCGGAATTGAAGGCGGAGCCCGATGATGCTCCGCTTGATTTCGCTAACGTTAGCTTCAACACGAGAGGCCCTTGCCTACGTACTATAAGAGGAGTGATCCTGTCCAGTTATCGTTGCTGTTTTGCTAAAGATGTTTTTCAAAGCCAGTCTCTCTATTCTCCTTGCATTTTCCGCTATTGTTGTCGCTCAGGAAACTGACGCTGTGAAGGCTGGTGGTTTAGGATGGCAATGTGCGTATATCCGGACCAGATGCAGTATTACTGACTATTTGTATTGACATGAAAATTTTCAAGGCGGTACTATCGCGGGGACGGTGAGTAACATAACAAGACTAGCTTGACTTTGACCGAACTCTGTCTACCTCTGCAGACTCCATGTAAGTAATTATATTTAAAGGCGCAGTTTGTTGCTGACAGTATGCCTGCAGGTAAATATGGTCTGACGTGTTGCTACCTTTCTCCAGATAACGGGGTGTAAGACATTCTTTCGGTTTCATCGCAGAGGATTTGATCCAAACGAACTTCTTAGTTGCACATTACCGAGTCGTTGCCCACAGGCAACTACTTTGTAGTGAAAGGAAATTGCATAAGCTATGAGAGAAGCGAGACACTTAGAATCTTTCCCAGCGTGTTTGTTGACGTTCAAGAGCGACACAAGGTGCATACAATTAAGGGCGCATGAGATATCATTCATTTGGGAGTAACAATTATTTTGGAGTTAGGAATTCATAAGATACGATATCACAATAAGAAAATGCGATGTTTTTCAGAGGCAGAGATACTGGACATATTCTTGAAGCGCGTCGGAAGGTCGGCCGTCCTGGGGACAGATGCCGCTTAGTATCCGCCGGTCGAAGCAAGTATAACATAGAAGTAGAAGCCGCTTGTATCCTCCAGATTTTTCTGCAGAGACAAAGGCAAAGCATTTGCTCGATAATAAAGGTGAGAAGTGGCAAGATTCGGACAAGGCTGAACGCATGTGGCACTGCCACCGTCACACCACGTGAAAAACATTGGGCAATGTGACGTGTCTAGGGCCAGCGCATTGGCGATTCTTTATCCTGAACGACGACAACCACCACTGCCAGCACTCTCTACAACCGCTGTCCTATTCTCCCTCACTCTCGGTATACCCGCCATTGTTTTCTTCTTCAAATATCATAGACTCTTGCTCAAATAATGGAACAACAAGCAAAGGCACCCCCCGAACTAAAAAAAGTCGCCCAGTTTCTGCGAAGCGGAGGAGCGGGAATGAAGGTTAGGGTCGGTGCATTGAATGGGAAGCGGGTAGATTACTTCAAAGGTACGTCGCGCTTTTAAACTGTCATTCTGTTTGTCCGTATCGAAGCCTGTGTGCAGGAAAGTCTGCAATAAAGGCACTTCTTTCACCGGCATACCAGAAGAAGAAAGGAATGCCACCAATAACCACAGAAGATGAGGCCAAGACTGTCCTTCATGCCGTCAATACTTTTGCTTTCTACCTTCGTGTACAGCGCGGCGGGCCATCAGGTTCCTCCTCGTCGTCACCGAAAGTCCTACAAATTGTCCAAGAGCAGGGATTCGCTCCTGACGAATATTACGCGTGGTTCTATGATGGATCACAGTGGACAACCTATGCGGGTGGTGTGGCAATGGTTGCGATCATGCTTGCCGGTGTCATGTTCCCATTGTGGCCGCCGACAATGCGACTAGGTGTTTGGTATCTCAGCATGGGGATGCTCGGTCTCATAGGCCTCTTTTTTGTCATCGCCATCCTACGACTTATATTCTATATCATCACCGTCATCGTCGCCAGTCCTGGCATCTGGATATTTCCTAAACTCTTCGCAGACGTTGGATTCGTGCGTGTTCTTTTTGTTTGAAATAGCAAATCTGACCATACCGCAGGTTGAATCATTTATACCTTTGTGGGAATGGGACATTCAGAAGAAGAAGTCCAAGAAGAAGAAGGGGGAGAAGGGAGAAAAGTCTGACAAAGGCAAGAGCAAGGTCTCGACCAACGGAAGTGCTGAGACGCCCGCCGAGACATCCGACGCTTCACCGACGCCTTCTAGTCGAAGAACAAGGATTGAAGAGGTGGAGGATGACGACGATGCATAGGTTACGGTTTCTTGACCTTATTTTTGTTAATTTTCTTCTGGAACGGATGACATCGTCATTTTATCTTCTTATCAGCACAGAGGCGCAGACACGCTATCAAGTGAAAAGTGTGCCGTGCTGCACTTAGACAAAGCATCCGATCGTGCTAAACAAATTGGATCACAGGGGTCGTCCATTCTTCCATGGCGAGCCGGCGCTTCTTGTGATGGTCCGGCTGCTCGCGCTTTCTCTCCCCAGGCCCATAGCAGTATATTCTATACTTGTCTTGGGGCAAAATTCGATGCTGATGAAGCGCTCGTCCTGCGGCACCTCGCAGACGCGTGAGGATCTTGTGCCGCTGGTCTCAGACGAGAAATCTCGGGTAAACTTCGCCTCAGATATTTGCCCGCCAACTTTGCTCTTCTTATTGAGGGTGACGCGTGTTCTGGCTTCTGCATATGATCGCTGTTCGAAACGTGATCAGATCATGCTTGCTCAATTTTCAAGTTTTGTACTTCAACATTTATGCGGAAAGTCTTGGGATCGCTTCATGCCTCAGTCGAGCTGCCCGAACCAGAGGCTATCATGTGCCAGTGCTCACTGCAAGATCGATCATCAGCTCTCCCATTATGTTCAAAAATTCTGTCTGTCATCCTATGACGGCCAGGCGGATGGGTTTATAGATGGTATATGTGCATGTCTACAGATGCTGGTATATGGCGTACTGCTTCGGACAGTATATCTCATGTCGCTCGACAAGAATGAGGTATCCTTTATCGATTCACTAAATATGATCTGATCGGATAGTTCGTCGCACCGCTTTGGCCTTCCCATCTTTAATACTGGGGCAACAACATGGGGAGTCCAGAACTTTTCTCCTGGCGGTAGATCCCTCATGGCGTACCCGCATCTTCATTCTGCAGTTTTGTGGCTCCATTTATACGCAAGTACCCTTGCATCTACACATGCGTATTCTATATTTATGAAGGGCATGTCAGGGACTCAATGTCGGACTTCCTGCACCACCACCCCTTCATCACTTACGGCCTATAATTAAAAGCGCACCCGATCTCTCGGAGGGCATAGGATCTTTTCGTATTGTCATCTATCATAGAAACCGAGGACCAAGAACCTCGACGTATAGAAATGAGCAGCGCCCTCAAAACCTCCATGGTTTTGCTATATCGAGAATGTGAGTTAAACAGAGACTTGATGATGTTGCCAAGGTTTTATACTGCGGTGTGTTCTATTCAAATTTCATCATCCTCCATATGACAAGTGTTACTTTGACTGGACAGTATCAGGCTCTTTTGATCATCTCAATCCAAGTGAAGCATAGTCAGTCGGTCAGGTCAGGAGTCAGAAACCCTATAGGATGATGGCGTCCCGCATCGTGTTTCTTCTGGCGCATCTTCGGAAATCTGATAGTCGACATCGATAGTCTAGGAAGAAATACGATGGGATCGAAGCGGAAGCAACTGAAGCTAGTTGGGCGCGGCATCGCGCGCTCTGGGTGGGTTACGCGACACCCTCCTCGATGATATTCTCTCTCCCAAGACCAGACAGTCGCATTGGTGGATCAAGTGACGTTGAACTCGAAGGTCAGGATTTTGTACACTTGTACACTATAAGTGCCTGCCATATCGTTGAACCTTTTGCGACGCCGCTACCACGCCAATGAATGGATCTTCTTTGGAATCAGAGTAAGCGGAATTCTGCGCAGCCATATGCGAATACTACTACATCATGATGAGGGCGCCGTCTGTCTTGGGAGCGAGTTCCACGGACTTTTTGGTTTTGCTCGAATAGAGTTTGATGAAAAAGTTTTCTGGCGCTACTACGTAAAACGGAGTGCTGATAGCGCGAGGAGGAATGGCTTAAGTTGGGACTTCTACTTGGGGAGGAGGGGGAGAGCAGGTGTCCATGAGAGCGACGCCGTGAATGTTCAATGATTATCTCTGGCTGTTGCACTCGGCACAAATGTTGAATGCAAGTATGTAAATCATAACTGACAGCAAGAACGTTGCCAGGCTATTTGACCAAGTATACCGATTGTTCTCAGCGTCCTCGGGGCGCTTCCGAACCCCACGTTGTGCGATTTCTTTGAAGTTTCTGAACTTGGATGAAGGGCATTATGTATCCTTAGCACTGACCGTCGTTATGATGTTCCGACTCTCGGTGGTACTGGTAAGAAAATTTGAAAGTATGTACCCTGAAGTGTGAGGCTCCACTTGTAACTGCGTTGTTCTACGCCACGATATTTCTGCTATGGAGTACGTATGCTCAGTGTTAGAATTCCAATTGTTCAGTCATGAGGACAATCAATCCTGTTTGATATCCCTTGGCGAGGATATTAAGTTACGAACATTAAATCTTTCTCAGACCCTCAGCTGACCATCAAGTACTTTCTCAGACTTGTTACTACCGATCCGACAGTCTTGCCAGGTACCCACCCTCATCGACCATCAAGGCACTTTTACGGTAGGCATGATGCTTAGCCGAATTGCATTTTTGCTGCTCCCACAATGGTACATGCGCGCTTTTTCCCGGAGGATGAAGGAGCGGTTTTATTTTTGAACTTGTACCAGTGGTTGCATAACGGCAGACGGGTGTTGCTCAAGTGTTGCTGTACAATACGCGTGGAAGCTCCGAGTCGGGTCACGTTGCTCTATATTACATCACATGTGATTGATTTTCATTTTTACAGGAATGATGCACGCCGAGTCCCAGCATTGATTGACGATCTCTATTGGCGCGCACTTTAACCTCCTCCGAAAATATCATGGCATTGAGTAACAGAATCTTTCATGACCATCACCCCGGATTGCGTTCCTCGATAACTTTGATATTTTATACAAGAAGTATTATGAATAGTGGTCGATAGATAGCGAAAAAGAACCGTCGATGAAACAGTACAAATATATGTAACATGCAAAACAGACGTCAAAAAGGTGTGTAGATTGGAGAGAGTGGAGTTGTACAGCACAGCAAAAGCGATTCAGAGACCCGGTTAAATGAAGGAATGTCCAGCATGAACGTCCCAGTACAAGAAATCCAGGCAACTAGTGCCCTGGTAAGTCCAAACCTAATGATGGAAACGTAAAAGATGGTAACATAGAGAGAACGATATCGTCCGTGGGAGGCGTGTCAATGGCGGTAGCGGGTGTCTGATCTAATAACCAGAACTGTATATCTCTCTGATGGCGTGCATGAAGACAGGAAAGACATTACATCGTCGAAGAGCTGACTAGGGAAAGCGAAATACATTTTAATATGGAAGCGGCAATATCCAAGCGGTCAAGACATACCAGAAAAAGATGAGTACAATTATACAAATGGGGCAGGACGGAACGTCATAATCTCCTCGTAGAGGAGTTCCTTCAGCTGCTCGCGGCTGATGTCGTCTTTGTGCACTGTGCCCGTACAAACTTAGTCAAGTTGCTACGTTGAAGGTGTAGGAAAATACTAACAGTCGAATTCGAAGAACTCGGGATCGAGAGGAGGCGCAACCGGTTCATCATCGGGATCATGCTGTTTAACAACTCATCAACATCCGGGTCTCTAAGCGATGATTTCGACTCACATAAGCCTCTAAATAGGGATGCGCAAGAGCGTCTTCCACCGTTATCCGCTTCTTGGGATCGAACGTCTATCAAATAGATTGATAGAATGAGAAGTGAAACTGTCAAGAAAACTTCACTTACGAGAGTTTTCGTCAAGAAGTCTATAGCGAGGGGGGTTGCGTTGGGGAAGATGGCGGAGAAGGGCCGGCGTTTACGGAACGGAAGCGCACGGATGTAATCGCGCGATCGCCGGGTCGTAATAGCGTAGAACTCGTCCAGAGTGGGGGTACCCAAAACATCCAGAATGAGAGTAAGTTGGTGATGGTAGTCGCGTCCAGGGAAGAGTGGTTTTCCAGAGAGCATCTCTGCCAAGATACAGCCTACGGACCACACATCAATGGCCTAGACTCCATCTGTCAGGAAAAGGTTCCGATGTTGGAGAGGAAAATTAAGCGCACTTTTGTGTACTGCTTGAAGGTAAGCATGATTTCGGGGGCTCGATACCAACGAGTGGCGACGTATTCCGTCATAAAGCCAGTTTCCGTCCCCGAGGGTTCTGCTGTTTTCACGGACCGTGCTAAACCGAAGTCGCATACTTTGAGATCGCAGTTGGCGTTAAGCAACAAATTTGACGGCTTAAGGTCTCGATGTATCACGTCTGCGGAATGAAGCGCTTTAAGAGCCCGAAGGGTCTGATAGATGAAATACTGGGCATGGTCGTCCGATAGATCTTGCGTGCGAATAACGCGGTGCATGTCGGTCTCCATCAACTCTTGGATGACTGTCGGTCGGGGTAAGCGTGCTGTTGGCAAAGAATGACAGAAAAAAAACTGCGTACGATAGACCTCCTTGAACGATTCAATCGATGACGGTTTGATAATGTCCAGAATAGAGATGATCTTTGAAGAAGTCTTAGTACAGCAGCGAGCACGATAAAAAATAAAGCGCATACATTCTCACTCACACCAGCCTCGCTAAGAAACTTCAGAAGCTTGAGCTCCCTAAGAGTTCGTAGACAAAACATGGAGTGGTCGAAAGGCGCGATTTTCTTGATGGCGACCTTGCGACCGCTTGGCCGATGCATAGCTGAACATACAATGCCATACGCGCCCTCGCCAACAACATCCAGGACCTGATACTGAGTTCCTGAGCGTGAATGAATATCATGCCACGAAATACAATGAGAACGATGAGCTCACCGACGTTAAACCGGACCTTTCGCGGCGCGGACTGAACGGTCGTCGACGACGCATGGCTATGTTTCGACTTTGTCGGGGCCGCTGCCTGCTGCGGGGCCTGGGGAGCAGAAGTATCGGGCATTAGAGAAAAGAAAGGGAGCGGTGGTGGTAACAGCAAAGAAGAGGGGGACGAACAATAGAGAACGAATTTGGCAGTTTTGTTGTGTTATGTATACGCGAATACAATAAGAAGGGCAGGACAAGGCTTCGACCCAAACGGGCGATACTCCTTATCCTTGTCATCCAAAACATGAAATTATCTTGACATCGACCAGTCCTAACATTCGCCATGGCAATCACTCGTTGGCATCCTGTTTCTGGTCCTGCTTCCCACAATAAATTACCGCATGTACAAATCTGGCCTGCTACCTCCTCAGGGCCCTGCTACAGCGGGTGACGGCTGATCTACGGTATTACGGGACGACGGCAGAGAGCTATTTTGCTTGTGCCTAATGCCATCATTGTTTGTGACTCACACTGATCCGGTCTGTGTCCCAAGTCTCAGGCAGCTCTTCCTTCACCCTGCTGCGTTTCAAGTGCTCGTTCTCCCCCACAATCAATCTGGCTTGCTCGAATGCTAATATATCAGAATTCTCAATTGTTGTCACAGAGGCCATTTTGTTCCATCCTGCTCATCAACTATTCTTCTCAATCTCCATAGTGATGACGAGTGGAAGAGGGGGGAATAGGCAGAGGCGGAATCTGCCTTCTCCCAGAGAGCTGATGATGATCCTGTCTGTGCGGCCGATGGAGACTGTCTAATGACAGATGGTAGCTGAACCCGACGTCTTCTCTGCTCGTATCACGGACCAAAGCCCTCTTAACCACTTGCAAAGCTCTACCACGGAATCAACATATATCGGGTACTATTTCCAACAGCTAACAATGACAGGGGCAAGGAACATTGAATTCATTTAGTGGATGTTGCCTGGCCAAAATGCGAATTTCACAGCGACATCTCGTCAACATCCGCTCGAACTACGATCGACCTCGAACGACATATGAAACGGAGGTCCATCTCAGAAGAGATGACTGACGCCATTTGGGGCGCTTTGATAGGCAGATCGAAAGGCGGGTCGTGATTCGCAGAAGTCATTGGTGCCATCACTGTACCAATCTATAATGTAAATGTAGCAGCAACGTTTCTGATCGTCGAAATGACCCGTTGTACGAACTAATTGCCAGAGCAACAATCCACAGAGTGGTCTCAGTGTTAGTTCCGCGTGTTCTCCCGTATCTTTGGGTCCCAAGGCAGGGGAATCTTTGCCGATGCCCAATATGTAGTCAGTTTCGTGGGACCAATCAAAAGTATGTCTCTAGCATTTATCCCACGAGCCATGAGCACACATGGATATAATATATTCCAGAGGGAAAAGCTATCGTGCATCGTCCCTGTATCCGTCAGCAACTGTTTGAGATTAAAGATAATACATCAGCGGTTAGTACCTTATTCTTAACGGAGGTCCCAAGCGAGTTGGCAACGACTTAACGTATCAGAAGTTTTTCTCTGAGACCCACCGACATCACCGAGACTTCATTTAATCTGTGGCGGCTATACGCTACGGGGAAAGGTGGAAAGATAGGTCGGGTAAAAACAGTCGTCAGCCTATGGATGACTATGGCATGGACGCAAGTTGCAACGGGGGGGTAATCAAAAAGAGAACACTACTCCCGTGGACGCTGCTGGTAACTCATCGGAGGAATCAGAAATAAGGGTAAATGGCTTGATTCTGAATGCCAGCGACAATGCGACGCAATTGGCTTAGGCTAGTCGCCGCATAGGTCGTCATAGCGGCGGCACCGGTTTTGAACTCAGAAGGGAAGCGGGGCATTTATAGGTTGCATGAGAAGACGATATCTGGTATTTGATGTTGCTCTCTGGGAATACTTGAAGCGAGTTGGTAATTTGAAGATAGGGCTTTTGACGCCGAGCGAATAACCAACCATCAAGCTAAACAGAGTTGAACGCAAATGAACTTATTACTAGTACATCCTGAACTTCACAAAGAAGCTGAGATTGGAGTTCGCCGTGCGAGAGTTCGACGACTCAGCGGGAGCACGTAATATAGTAAAATCAAAATCATAACTGTGTCCGTATAGTCATGCAAGCCGTACATAATATATACTGCAAGGAACCACGTTCTTGTTAAATACCAAACCCTAAATAGGAAGGATGGTATCTTATCTGGGATATTTGCCTCAATTTTCCAAAGGCTTTGATATCTCGGGCGTTCGCGCCGGCAAAAAAAGTCGCGTCCTCATCGTTGCCGACGATGACCTCTCTCCGACGTCTGCAGAGGGTCTCTCAGCCCCTCTTTCACTCGGCACGATTCACACCCATACTTTTACCAAGGGCGCGACCGACGATATGCAGAATGTACAGCGCCGCAGCAGGAAGCTCAAGTCGATGGTCTCCGTTCTTCTCTGGGCTTCTTTTCGTCGGGATAGGGCTTACGACCTACGGACTGTGCGTCTCGTTTGCGGTCGTGCAAATGCCTTTTATTTTACTGTGAAATTAGATATGACCTCTACGCAGCCCTCACGATGTGGCCAGAAGAACTCCGGCAGGACCTGCGAGACGCCGTCAAAGCCAAGCACAAGGGTGATCTAAATACAAGTATACAGTACTTCAATAGGTATGATATCTTCCCCTTACGCGTCTGTTTCTTCAGTGGTGACCTACGATAGCTACCTCACAGAGCTTGGGAAACGACCACACACCTTCCCTTGGAACTGCTGAAAGACCAGCCATGGCTTAAGATTTCCGGAATTGCTGTAGCCCTTTGCGAAGCCCTCGAAAACCAAAATGAGAAACAAAAAGCTTACGAAGTCTACGCGGATTGCTTGGCTCGTATGCAGGAAGTAATAACGACCCTCTCAGGGCCGGAAAGGCTCCGTGCGGTAGCTATCGCCGGGAAGCTGGGAGAAGTCGCGGAGGAGCTCCAGAAGCCAGCGGATGAAGAGGAGAAGTGGCTGTCGTGGGGCGTCGAAGAGGTGTTGAGGCTCGTAAAAGATGCTAATACTGGATTAATTGATCCAGGCGAGGATATTACGAGTGATAACCAGGTGACGCTTGCAGAGCTCGAGCTACCGCCATGGGTTGACAAAAGGGATGTTGGCGCCCCGCTCGAAACACTCGCATCCTTCTATGCTCGGATTGGAAAAGTAGAGTGGGTCTTGTTTGCTCTATTCGCGTGCTTGTGTTGAGCATGTTTAGATTCGCCATGCCACTGTATCTTCAAGCTATATCTATTTTGATCCCTCCACCGCCACAAACTTCCTCTCCAGACGACCAGTGCAGAGGTGAGGCTTTTCTGCTCCGAGGTTTAGAATGATTTCATATGTTGTTTGTAGGCGCACAGATGATGGGCAACCTGTCCGAATTGATCGTTCGAGGGAAACCCACCCCCGAAAAACTGCAACAGGCAGAGTCATGGGCCAAGCAGTCTTTGGCTATTTTACAACGGACACGCCGGCAATATGAGCCCATTCCCATATGCGAGTATGCATATGCTGCAGCCCTGTTTAATGTCGGCATGTTGCGCGAGGTAAGCATACTCCTTGACTATGGTAAAGCGTGACTCTTACCTTTGGGCTTCAGATGAGCGGCGACAAATCAATGGCCCGAGAGTTCTATCGACGGGGTTTGGATCATTCAAAAGTGATAGGCATGCCAGAAGGCGTCAACGCAGCTGAGACCGCGTTGCGTCGCGTAGGAGGTTTGACTGATGCTGATGCTCAGCAGTCGTGAAGTATCTCCATTCAATACGGTTTCTAATAGGAACACTTTGACTCACAAGGAGCCGTGCTACAACACTCTGACAAGTAAGAGATTCTTTTGGGTCTTTACGAAAGCCTTCACTTCTTCATCAATCCGTCTCTCAAGTCCGATTTGCGAGGAACGGCGTGGGACTGTATCGAAGGCGATCTCTGCAATGCAGTATATCAAGCGTCCCCAAAGAGAACATTTAGACGGCCAGGCGGAGATGCATGCCATTCTCGCTGTGCAAGCATTGGAGTGGCAATTTCGTCGAGATGAAGTCGTCTGACACGACTATCTTCATAAATAACTGTGGTATTCGTTCCCGGAAATAACAGGACTGGCAACAAGAAAAATAATCAGTCCTGGATAGGCTGGGAGCTCCAATTCTCATTTCTTACTAATTTCTTGATAGCTGTCGGTTTCTGTGGAGCCTTGGGCCAATCGAGGACCGTCAACTATAGTTTTCTCTGCGGCCTGCTCAATTTTATTGGTTCGGAGCACTTAGCGGAAGCACGGACCGAATAACGATTGGAGCCATGACAAATCGTACCCAAGTGCCAAATTACAAAGCTTCAGTTTATCCTTGCTAAAGACGGCAGTCAAACATGACCCGAATTCTCATTACTGGCGCCTCTGGCTACCTGTAAGCAAATCTTCAACTGTTTTGGACTTGTACTCATCTCTCCGTCATAGCGGCGGGACACTCTTGAATGACCTTATCAAAGTACCCAACACGGATATATATGCATTGGTGCGCACGGAGTCGCAGACATCCACAGTGAAGAATATGGGAGTGCGGCCAGTTGCGTTTGATCTTATGAATCCAGTTGCGATTCAAAAGACGGTCGAGGAGCTTGAGCGTGAGTCTCCCGAAACTGCCGTGATTGGATATACGCTGAGCCTCGATTAGTGACTGTTGTCTTGCATCTTGCGAACGCATTTAGCTTTGTCCCTCCAGAGGCTTTCATCCGAAGTCTCGCTGCTGTCAAGCGAAAGACGGGGAAAGACGTTCATTTCATCCATGTCAGCCTTGCGATAGCATATAAGTCGGCTCACTTTGCTCATGTACAAAGAAGACATCAGGTGCCAAAGTATTTTCTAGTCACACTGGTATAGAACAGCGTCTGAACGATACCGACGACGTGTACGCCATCCAGAAGGCTACGAAATCCCCGATTCCTCTTATGCAGACAGTAAGACACTCTTTCGCGATTGATGATGTGCAGAGGTGCTATATGATATTTGTGTTAGCCCGTTGACACAGTGACATCTATTCTGGAACTCGGCGATGAGCTAGGTGTTCGAACATACGTCTACGTTCCGCCTATGGTTTACGGACCTGGCGAAGGGTTTGGCAACAAGATTTCTATTCAATTCGTAGGAATTGTACAGATAGGTCTTGCCCTGAGACGCATATACCAAGTCGCTGGTGATACTGACGTGCGCCCATATATTCCTCAACTAGGAATTTTTCTTATTGACCTGCATTTGTCGTGCCAGGACTGGTCATTGTGCCATCTCAAGGATAGCACGTCGCTGTATATGACGCTTGTCAGCAGTATCCTTGAGGGTAAGGACGTACCACATGGGAAGAAGGGCGGATACTACTTCGGTGTAAATGGCGAATTTTCATGGAAGAGGCTGTATGAAGGCATTGCAGCTAGTCTTGGCAAAAGAGGTCTTGTAGATGACGCTGCAGTGATCAAACCCTCTGCGGAGGACTACGATAAGATGGCACAGGTCTTGGGCGGCTCTAAGGAGTTTGTGGATATCTCAGTTGCTGGCAGGTAAACGTTTTTCATTTCATCCTTTGACTTTAAGCTGACGGTAGACTGGAAGGTGCGCTCTGACTGGAGATAATGGCAAACGCTTGGGCTGGGTACCGAAGTATGATGTCGAACATCTTTATAGCGTCATTGACGAGGAAGTTCAGTTCATCATTGAGCATTTGAAGAAATAAATGTAGCATTTCTCATGAGGAATTTGTGTGTTACTTTGACTTTTGCACTGTGGAAGGCTTTTCCATTATTATCGTCATTGACATCACTTTAGATTTCAGATTTCAGAGCAAAGACTTCCAACATCGACGTCACGACTTTTGGAAGCAGTCAGTTGTAAGTTTGCTGTTCTGCAACTTCATTTCGTCTTTAAGCTTTATCAGTACGTGTCCTACTTGAGCGTTTCGCAGCGTGATATTCTCACCGGCTCGTTGCCCGTTTTGCCTTGTTGCTATGCAGTGCCTGCAACTCACGATTCGGGAACACGGAGCTGCTCTGACACAGGAAAGCTCAGTTCTTACAATCTCATCAACGGAACAGGTGTTGGCTTTGACGATCATTTGTTCTAATGCCGCCTTAGAGATTCTACTGAAATCATTGCTGCATGGCTATGAATCACTATACAGTCATCCCATACGGACAAAGAGTCGCATGATGGTAACCTATTGTCTTCCTTTGCGTGTTCTCATCCTGCCTTCTAGGGAAACTTGCAGAGCTTTCGAACACACGATTGGCGCCTACGTTCAGAAACTTCTTCAGTATAAAATCTCGTCGAACTTGGGCTTGATCCATCATCTCTTCCTTTCTTTCACTTCCTGTCATCCCTTCTGATTTACCGTTTTTACCCCCATTTTCAATCACGTCCCTCATAGATGTTACGTGGTCCTGTAGCCTTGGTGATTGCCTTCCTTTTCCTGTTTACCCAACAAGGTTCGTCCTCGTTTTCATAGAATTGGAAGCGTATCAAACGTACTCTCAGTTATCTTTTTTGCTGCGTCTTTCATCGCCGGGATCGGGTTCAGAGTGCAGCGTGTCCAACAGATTCAACAAAATTGCAGCTCTCTCGCTCACAACTATGAAGACATCGAGACGGATAGTATCCAGGTGGAATTGTTAGCCATCTGAATCTCCGTATTGATCTGACTTATTTATTAGGGCCTAAGGAACCCTTTCTATAAACAAAGGGATATATTCTTACACTTCTTGTGAGAGCTTCGAGAGGACAAAACTACGTGTGTCAATTGTCCAGCGTTCAGTAAACAAACGCTTTCATCAGGAAAGGCGAGGAACTGCAGGTGTGAATGAACATTACAAAGGGACAACATGTCGCAGCACGTATTACTAGTAAAGTACACATACGTACGTGTCCTCAGTGTATTAGTGATCAGTTACTGCTAGTTCAAGATAATTCCGTTAACGTGAAAGTTTCAACCTGAGCTCAACAGCGTCCCAACCCGACGTGGATTCGTCTTCGAGAATATATTCGGGTCTCGGGACCATGCACCCATTTGTCAGAACAGGGATGAAATGGGAAACGACAACGGAATTCAATTCAGAATCAACATTGGCGAAGTCGGTGCTTATTATTGCCACAGCCTTTAACCTTCAAGTGTTCGAATCGAGTGGTGAAGGGGGGGATGACTGTACGAGGTGTTGGTTAGCCGAACCACTTGCAGACACCTATTACCAGCATGGGATGACGAGATTTGTCTGCAAGCCTTTCGACGAGCGATGCTGCCATGATTGGTCGGAGGTCGATGCCAAGGAACTACAAAAAAAGTCAACCAAGCTCGTCTTAGAGGAGAGTAGGCCTGAATCTTTAATATTAAACCACTTCCGAACCAGCATGCGGCAATGTTCAATGTTCTATCATAATACTTCTTGAACATAGTCGCAGCCAAATCAAAACTGGAAACATCCTGATTCCTCGGCTGATATACTAGTATACGATGATCTGAGAGGGAGAGTAGAGTCACCAGGATAACCCTAAGTTAATACTCCAGAAAACATCACGTTATAAATTATCCACTTACCGAAAATTGCAGTGTGCCCAAGTCATAGAGAATGAATCTTGTATGCACAACGACCGTCCGTAGACCTATACAGCGAAACATAGGCTTTGTACATAGTCAGCCATGGTGCATGTCGAATGTTATAAGCTAGTACTCCAGACGCACAAAACTTTTTGCGACGATAAATAAAGTAAGTATTGACGGTTATGCTTGGGTTATTCTAAGGACGACGGCTTGTGGTCGGCCCGGCTGTTACCGTTACTTTCCCAAGCTCTTCAAGTTACTACCTGCTACAACTACAGCTACCACTGTACCATGGCCAATCATTCCTGCATCAAGTTTCTTGCTGTACTAGGACTAGGGCTTTCAGACTCGTATCCTTACCGTTGCCCCTGTCACTTGACCACATCTGGCGCTTACCGTGCTGTGTACTGCGCCGTCCAAGACGGAAATAAAGGGTAATACTAGTCATCATTCTTCTACAACGCTTAATTTCGACGTTCAACATCAAACTGCTACCACGATCAATATCGGTCAGCCATAATGTCCACTTCTGAAGATTTTGGTCGTTTTAAGGACCAGGGTCTTCAAATCCGAGTCTCCGATGCCGTTTCTAACGCCTACCGTAAATACGGTACTATGGCAGCTGCGCCAGGTGAGCATCGTTGTCGAAATCTTATATCTGATTGTCAAACTTACAAAAACCGCCTCATAGGCCAATCCCAGACTGCTGACCATGATAGAAGCCAGGGCATCCTTTGCGGCCTTGCCGGAGCCTTGATCTTCCTTGTATGCACTTTCATTATACTGGGAGCAATCTCTAGCTCCATAAGTGGCACTTGGATTGTCATCGGCCACCTGATTTGCCTTCGCTTAAACCCTGCCCCAAGCCCTTATTCACAGGTTAGCTTGTGGTCGACCTTTCTGTTTGGATTTTTGGGATCCGCTACTACGGCCCTACCCTTCTGGATACTGTACACCTTGCTTGACTCCGATTCCGAAGAGTACCTGCCAGCGTTCCTCAAGCTGGGTCTGGTCATCGCCAAAATCGGACTGGACTGCATAGTCGGAGTGCCTCTTGTCGAGCACTACTGTGGCGTAGTGACGCTTGAACTCGGATATGCCATCCTTGCTGCATACACTGGGGTAGCAACCCTCGTCCTTGGGATAGTGTGCATTATGGTACTACTCCTTCTCGTAGCAGTGGCACTACCTGGCGTTGATATTCGGTGCGTAGACTTATTCTTACTTTTATCAGCCTATCTTAACAACAGATGCAGAATATCGAGAAACTGTGATAAACTTTCTAATCAAGCCGCAGAAGCTGCCTGATGGTGCATTATGTGCACAAGTATTAGTGTACGAAAAATTGATGTTCATTCTCTTACCTTCGAACCACGAGACGACAAACACAATTAGAATAGTAAGACAGTCAATGTATCATTCTTCTCAACAAGTATATAGTCACAGACACAGGGGACCATTTTAGTCAACCCTTCATCGACGCCAGTTGAATGGTCAATCGACATGTATAACAGAACAGATATCTAATCTACGGATGTTGAATCCTTCGCTTGATCAAAGATCTACCAAATTCTAGTCTCTAGCAACAAGTCGCTGCTGCCCTCCAAACCAATGCAAGCTTTGAGGAACGCATCGAGCGCGTTGCGCTGTCTGTTGAGGCTGTTGACGACTTCCGTGCCTGGGTACAATAAATAAATCGGCCAAAAATCGATAACGACGACAAAACATACCGGGCTTGACGAGCGGGGCCTTGAGCATGTACGAGAGCAACGAAAGGACGCTGTAGAGCGGTTTAAAGTCGCCAGTCTCAGCTTTGCGGTACTTGACGCGAGTAAGAAGCTCCGTGAGGATAGTCAAATCGAGAATTAACGGCGTAGCAAGAAGGGAGTCCTGCAAAACAAATAAGAAATAAAGAATTCCCAGGTACACATGACATACCTCGCATTCGTTGAAGATGTTGATGGTCGATCGTCCACCACAGAAGATCTCAGAGTAGTATTCGTCGATGGCCCTCTTCGAGTCGCCGACAGCAGGAACGTACTTGATAACTACGATGTGGTCAGGGTGCTCGCCCTTTCCCTCGGAACCGGCCTCGGGAGCCTTGAACAACAGTCGGTTGGCGTCAACCATATCGTCCACGACACTGCTCTTGCTAATCTCTTTGCTCCTAAACTGCCTCTCTGCAGAAAGGTTGTGGCCATCGTTGTTACCAAGATGATTGTAGGACGCGATGGACAGCGGCTTGATACCAGCGTTGACAAGGAACTCTGCCAAGACAGACTTGAGCTTGGTCTGGCCCGACTTGAGATCGTCACCACCGATGAACGACTTCTCACGTTCAGCGAGCTCTATGATACCCGGAACGAAGGTGTTCTGGGGAGCACCGTTGATAAATGGCTCGCCCTCGAGGATCGCAGCGACGGCGAAGACAGAAGATGGGGAAACTTCCGAGTGAGAGGTCTTGATAGCGTTTAGGATGTTGTCGGCGGTGTCGTTGACACCGGGAATGAGGTCGCTGTAGCGCTCAGTGTTGGCAGTCCAGAAGATGACCACACGATCGAGGCCGTTGTCCTCCTTGAACTTGCGAATGTCGGCACGGATATGCTCAAGGTGGGCTTGCTTGTCGGAGCCTGGGATGAGATTGTCGGCGCGGGCTTCCTGGTTCGCAGCGATGAAGTCAGGGTAGTAGATGGAAGGGAGAGGTTTCATCTGAGCTAAGTAGGGAGCGACTTGGCGCTGAAGATCGTAGTCGAGAACACGGGCTCGTTCCATTGCTTTGTCCAAAGACAAACCGGAGATATCCCAACCACCGAGAACGAGGTCATTTGGATGAACCATAGGTAAAACATCGGACACTGGAACATGGATGTCCTTGCCAGTGGCGGTCTCAGTACCGATACGAACGGTGGAAGCACGAAGGAGGGACCCAATGTAGTTGGGCTGCTGGACGCCCGACTTTGTGTGCCAGGTGACATGGTGACGGTTGGCAAGAATGGTCGCAGACAAAGTGGTACCATTGTTTCCCCCAATACCGATCATCATCAGACTGAAAAAGAAGCTTCAGAAACGTAAAGTCGACACGCTGCGACAGCACGTACCCAGTCTTCGAAACTTGGCGCTTCGTCTGGAACTCGAACGACTCGACGGTCGGGTTAACGATATACTGTCCATTGACAACAGTAATATTGGCATTACGGTTGTGGAATTTCGCAGTGATGTGTTCATCGGTGAATGAAGTATTTTCGGACTGGACGATGATGGCGTGAGGCCGACGAGCGGAGGTAGGATGAACAGGCAAAGCCAGATCAGGGGTGGTGTATCCGGAATCAGCCATTATGGATAGATATGGTTGTAAATGCGAAGTAGATGGACAAGCAAGGACTTAGAATTGAATGAGGAACCCGGCCGTCGTGTGTTTCGAGCCGCGATGAGAGTTGTGGGAGCTACAGAGCTGGTTCGAGTACATGCAAAAATGCAGCGACTCAAGGAAAAAGTGATAATCTGCTGGAGGAAACGGAGAAGCAGACGATGAGGGTACTGCTTCAGGAAAGCAAGGCTTTTATACTGTTGGACGATGTGGTAAGGAACAAAAGGGTTAGTAACGTACCGGCCATTTATCACAGTCCGGCATGCCGCCGGCGGTTAACATCGTACGATATTTGTCGTAAACAGCCCCTTCCGACGGCTGTCCGCCCGTCAATGTCTGAAAACTACCTTGATCATGATAGCTGTGAGGAAACGAGTAGGTAAACATCTAGATAAGAAATGAGTATCATCAAGTCAAGGAGGTCGAACAAAGGCTTGCAGTAGTGCGCGCTATTCGTACCTGTTCATATCGCAACATACATCCAATAACAAAATAAGAGAACGGAAGTTCATTACAAACGCTGTGCAAGTGCTCTTGCCTCGTCATCTTTATGTATGTCAGCGAGGGCCTCGTAAAAGTACCAATCATCAGAAATTGTGAAGTACTATACCGTATGTTCGCGTCGTTACAAAAGAAAATAAAGGTCTACTATCGGTTGCTATATCCACCCTACGACGCGTATCACGCGTGTCGGTCCTACCCAAATGACGCGTTTTCACTTACCACACGAAGATAAAATCTGGGCATCCGATGCGTTGTTTGTTTTGAAGCGACTACGCAGCAACAGCATTACGATTTACGACCGACAAAGTGCACATATGCAAGATGAATCCAACACAGAACCCAGCTGTGTTTGAATCAAGCGCAGTATGTACCATCTTTGAAAGTTCGAAATCGCGAATGGTGTCACGAGGGTGTTTGACTTGCCATGTTGTTCGTTCCGTCCACGTGATAATTTCGGCATGTGCCGAGTGTCACAAACAATAGCCGTTTTTGGACGCGCGCTTTCTTTTGCCATCGTTTTGTATCCTTTCAACATTTCAAAAGTACGCGACAAATTCTTGGGCAGATATTACATTGCCTTTCTGTTCTAGTCAACTCTCCACTCTGCGCGTCACGCCCTCAAAAATGGCTGAATGGACTACGGACTCAAACGAAGCGCTCAAGATCTCAATGGGTGAGCACAATATCTCCATGAAGAAAGACATGCGTTAAAATCCTGCATGCAGTACGAGCAGCTCCAGACAAAGAAGTCTTGGGTGACGACGAATCCTATGAAGACTTTCATCCCCCATTCACTTATCCTGTACGTGCTGAAGCCCTCCAACTGGTTCTGCTTGACTAAATGTTGTCCTAATAGATATTTGGAGACGACGAGAAAATTTACGGCTACAAGGACCTGACTATCGATGTGCGGCTCTCGGATTTGACCAAAAATGTTGTGCTGACATTTCTTTCAGTTGCAATTTGCATCCGGATCTTTGGCTCAGTACTTGTCAGTCAAATATGCAGAAAAACTGGGGGCTTCGTCAACCGTAGATGATGTTGAGGGTATTCTGAAGGATTTCATACCTCCAGGTGCGGTTTCTTGGCTTAGTCACCCAACCCACGGCTTATACTTTCCAGATTACTACACGAACGAGGTTGAGTTTGCTACCAAGGTGGAAGAAGACGCGGCATCTTTCAAGCCACTTGGAAAATTGATCCATTCATACTCTCGGCCAGTCCCTACGAATAAAGGGAAAGGCAAGGCCACTGAGAGTACGGAGACAGTCGATTACGAGGTTTATCATGTGAGCTTTATGATAGTTTGTCTACCCTGCAACTCAATATCGGCCTCCAGGCGACGTGGGAAGTTCCTGGGTTCAGAGAATATCATCGAAGAATGCAACTCTTCATTCTCCTGTATATCGAAGCCGGTAGTTATATCAACGATGAGGATGATCAATGGGAATTTGTCGTTCTGTGTGTCATGTTCATTTTCCGGTGCATCCTGTGCTCATGTTCCTTCTAGATACGAGAAGCGCAGACGACGAAATGGCGACTTCGCGTATCATTTCGTTGGTTATTCGTCCCTTTATAACTTCTACCATTTCCCAGAGAAAGTCAGGTTACGGCTGAGGTACATTACTCTGCCTGACTCCTTGCGTATATTTACACTATCTTCCAGCCAATTTGTGATTCTCACTCCATATCAGCGACAAAGCCATGGATGTACGTTTTGTTTAATTGAAGGCGGTTCTAGCTTGTTGAATGTTTGCAGCTGCACTATATTCCGCTCTCTATCAATACATTCTCTCCCAAGACCATATTGCGGAACTGACAGTTGAAGATCCAGCTGAAGCGTTCGAAGACCTTCGCGACAAAAACGACTTGCAGCTTCTCTTCGCCAACGAGAAGTTCATGCAAGAAGGATTCAGTGGTGATGGCCTGTCACATGGTGGAGGCCGCGTTGGCGGGGTGGGTAAGGGCGGTCGAAGTGGTCGGGGCGGACATGCAGGTCAAGGGAAACTCGGACCACCAGTTGACAAGCACTGGGCAGAAAAGTGGAGGAAGGACCTCAAGATTGCTGGGGTAAGTATCCTCACCCTCCCTCCAACCCCGTCGTTTGACATGAGTTTGACAGCGCCAATTCAATCGTCTGATTGAGATGCTCATTCTATCGCGATTAGACCCGGCTAACCTCCGGGCATACCGACTGCAAGTCAAAGAACGCCTCTACCGGTTTAACTTTGTAAGTATCTTTCTCCTTCCATCGGGCCTGATATTAATTCGTCAATAGGAAACTCTTGCGCAGCTGGAGAAAGACGAGCGCTTGGAGAAGTTAGAGGAAACGTTCCAGAGCGTTCGGGAGGACTATTCACGGATATTGGCATTGGTTCGATGATTTGGTGGCGTGTGTATTCAAGTGAATACATGCAATTACATGTGACCTTGTCAACCGTAGGAGTGCGCGTTGAACATGCATAGGCGTTGTTATTACTAGGCTAGGCCATTCAACATTAGTCTTTGCTTCTGCCTTGGCAAGAGGTTAGTGAACCGTGCCTTGAAGAGCGATCTTATCCGAGTCCTGCTGCTTTCCGACACCTACTCTCTAGACCCGCGAAACTTGTACTGACTAAGATGGAACCAAAAAATCGAGACCAAAGATGTCCAAAAAGCGGGAACTGAATAAACACACAAGGGTGACAATGTAACATCACCATTTACCATTCTTCTGGCATACCAGGAACATCGACACCATCATTGCATATCAATCAGAACCGACTACCGGCAAGAGAGTTAATTTCAGTGGTAAATCAGAATAAATCAACTACTCCACGTCTAGATGAAATGACCCCCACAACCTTACTCTCGAAATCAAGTAGGGTTCCAAACGTCGTTGCCACTAAATCGTAGTCCTCGTCATCATTTACGCCCAGCAGGACCTCCAAATTCACCGAGGCCAACGCAAGAGCATCGGACTGAGACAATTCCGTGCGAGCTTCGAGTGCAGCCTAGCAGCAGTTTATTAGTCCCAACAAAGGCCGTATTGCTGAGAATCGCTTACCCAGGCTGCATCGAATCTAGTATTTCGAACGGAGCTTTGATGAGGACCCAAACCACGTATATCCAGGCCGATGCCCACTGTGACATTATGCGACAGAAGCACATCCAGCGCACTGTCCTCAGAGAGCGGCGGGCCTGGGAGACTACGGGAACTTCATCAATCCTCGCTCATCAAAGGTGCTGAACATTACACACATTCTCCTTGTTTGCCAGTCGTTAGGGAATGGCCAGACATGCCCAAGGATCACCCCAACACCGGCTTTGCCTATCTCGGAAGCAAGAAGATGCGCTTCAAGCGCCCCGAGAAATGTCATACGAATAACTTTCCCGGACCTTTCTTCCACTTCTTGCTTGAGTTGGATCAACGACGCCATGACATCGGCATTGTAAACCGTCACAACAAGCGGTAGCAAGCCCTGGAATGCCCCTCGTTAGCTGTGCACTGACAGTCAGGGACCACTTTACCTCCACGACTTTCTTAAACTGCGCACCTAGTTCACCGTGTACTTCGCCGGACAGGAGGCGTCTCAGAGCACCTACTTGAGAGCTAACACTGACGGGTGAAGACATGGAGACTATGACATGCAGCGCCGCGACGTCTTGTATCACAGCACCTCTCTCCAACTTGTGCGCAGCACCGGTAGAGAATGCCGCACTCAGACCAGACAAGAATCCGGAAGATTCGGGCGGTGTGACAGAAGTAGTGACGCCTCCGCGATAAGCCAGCCTTCAAGCATGAACTTTCATCAGTCCAAACCTTGCAAGTTGGGAGGAAACGAACAACATATCTGGAGATGCGAATTGCAAACCGTCTACTGCTCGTATTATCGCATCTCCCCCTCCAACTAAACTCGGAATGTCGGACGAGAATGGATCGACGACCAATCCATCTTTGGCGTTGCCTTCGGAGTCGATATAAGCTAGTCCTAAGGGAGAGCCGACTGAGGTAAGGCCAGGTCTAAAGACAGCGTATAAAATATAAGGGTGTCATACTGGGAAAACACTCACGCTATAGATCCACCCATTAGATCGATGCGTCTCGCGCTTGAATCAGAAGAGATTTCCAGACAAGTTCCTTGTCCCCGACAAACAACTTTTCCATCCTTGACAACAATGATACCAGGTTTATCACTGGTAGTAGAAAACACTTGCTCTATCTCGTAGCCTGCTCTTCCCAAACACGCTCGTCACGTTCGTGAAGATGACGACATCCGAGGTCGAAGTTTTTGCTTGGAGAGGAGGTAAGCCATCGTACCTCACAGCTTCGATGGCTTCTTGGTCAAATTCCGGCGTGTTTGGGGTATGTTGATAAGATAGTGACTTTGATCTTGAATAGGACTTGTCAAACTGAGCTATTCCATCGATGTACACTTGCTTTGGGGTAGCACCTAAAGCGAGAGGATGGCTATCCCAGATAACAAGATCTTATAAGGATGCAGTCAGTGGGGCGAGATTTTTTTAAAAAATGCAAGGGAGGCTACCTGCGTCATATCCTAGTTATCCAGCAGTCAGAACCAGTAGTGTACTTGCAGTCAAAGACGCCCACCTGCTTTTATATATCCAATCCTGTGATCCAGACCCATGACTTTGGCGGGAGTGGAGGTGACAGAGGCAAGCGCGACATTTTCTGGCAGTCCAAAATGATGCGACAGTTGTGCCTCATGTAGCAGGTACCGTGAATTCGTGATCGGGTGGTCGCTCTATACATCAATACGCATCGGTAAACCAGTACCAGTAGAAGCACGGGTTATACAACCTTCAGAACAACGTCTAAACCATGCTCAGACAGAATCCGACCCGCAAATTCGGAACCACGATAACCTTCTCGTTTATAGTGCGCCAACGTGGCAAAGATAGCCAATGCTGGTGGGTGGCCTGAAATTTATTAATCAGATGACGGATGATATGACAATGCGCAAGAATAGACCATAGGCTCTTTTGAGGAGGTCCGGGACCAGGTACGCTTCGTGCGCATGATGAAAAGCCGCAATTGGGAATTTGAACTCTTGTGAGAGCTGTATAGATTACCATTGAAGTATGACTCTGCAGTATAGTAGTGGTGGACTCACCCTTACTATACCATCCAAATCTACAGCTTCGTAGCAATGGACGTGCACCTGAAATCAGAGAATTAGGACCAAGGAACTAGATAACATGCAAAGCTCGAGTACCTTGACACGTCCTCGGAGCACATCCACGAGCGCTTCCCACTGAAGACTCTCAGGAAAATTACCGAGGCCTGACCACTCACCACCGAGGGCTTTCGTGCAATAAATATCTTGTTGATCCCGGATACTTCGGGCCGTATGGTATGCTTCTCGGAATGCCCAGGTCGTGTCCATTCTGGTGCCTTCATAGGTTGCACCTATAGCAGTATTAATGCTGAATGCAAGGGCTTAACGAAAAAAATGCCAACTTGGCTCTTCGCCTGTCTGGAACAATCAGATATGCTTAATTGAAACAAACCACACATACCGCACGCGTGTCTGGAATACGAATGCAATATTCAGCTGATGATAAAATCATGACATTGGAACCCATACTTCATTTGTCTCCATCTTGGAGGCAGAGAAGGATCAAGATACGAGCCATTCAACGAGAATGGCGGTTCCAACAGCATCGAAGACGATGTTTTCTCGCTTGTTGCGCGTAGTTTGATCGTAAACGCCTGCCCACCTGTTTAACAGATGTTAGACGACACTAGGTTAGGACACCTGTAGACGAACCGATAGCATTAGCAGAACCAGGTAGAACGAGTGCTGTGGTTACTCCTCCAGCAATGGAAAGACGATAGGCGTCGTCGTGAGTGTTAAGGGCATCGATACTACGAAGCCATGGTTGTGTGATACCGAGTGGTGAATCCACATCTGAACACTGGTTGAATATTGGAGAGTGACATATACCAAGGTGAGAGTGAAGGTCGACAATTCTGTCATTAGAACTTAGCGAGGAAAGGATACAGCGAGATAGGTTGAAACACACCCTGGCGATACCCAGGCTCCGCCAACATCATGTACGACTAGCTCAGCTCCAAATCCATCAAGCGCTTCTGCATCTATGAGTCCAATTTTCTTGATTACTCCTTTATCCATCAACAAGTCGCCTCTCACGACTTCAAAACCAGAAACGCGTCCAGTCCAGATTGTTGCATTTTTCAACAAAGTTGGCCGCGTCGACTGCACATGTCTATCGGATTCAGTTCTGCTGGCAAATTCTGGTTGGGTTCCAGGCACAACGTGAATATTACGGCACTTCTGCAGAATGTCCTCAGCGCGAAGGGGTATACTGGCCAAAGTCAGACCATTGGCCCTATTGAACACCCATGTTAGCGAGATAATATAGAACAGAAGGACAATACAAAATCCTCTGGCTACGATACGGTCAAGTGAAAAGGATCTTTTGTCGTCGTGCATGGCGTTGAAAGTCCCATGACGGTGGAGTATCCCTGATTATTACGTAACTCATACTAAGTTACCAACCCCTTTTTGACTGATATTCAAACTGATAACAAACTCCTTGATTGTTTTTCACTTCGAGTTGGCAGACGACCTTCATCGCGGGAGCGAATTCCTACGACGCGCTACCGAGCTTTGCAAAACCCTGAGGATTGCCAGTTCCCCGGTATAAGCGGACGTGTTACCACAGCTTTTGCAGCGCATTTACTCAAAGTCCACGCCATTACCTTTCCTTCTTCTATACCACCATCACCATGTCGGGAAGTCCGACGTTTCTCTTCCTTCTGGTCTTCATTTTTGCAGTATGCCTGCCTGGGAACGGCGTGTATGCCTTTGGAGCGGGGAACATACCATCGTGGGTGCTCTAGAGTGCTTTGCAACTTCCCTAATAACCAAATGTGTTGTATAGCTTCGCTTATATGGAGGGCAAGGCGTTCCGTCATGGAGATATTGTGAGTCGGGATTTCTGAGACCTAATACAAGTCATCGCTGAAGGGCATTACAGGAAGATGCACTTGCAGAGTTGGTGAAGAAAGGCGCTGGAGGTTTTGCGCTGGCTAGCATTATTGGAAAGGGTTCAAAATTCGGCGGTCTTGACATAAAACGCGTTTACTTTGGGTATGCTTGCCTTTCAGTCTTGTGCGCTCATCATGGCTGAACCATATCAACAGTAATTGGCTTCGCGATTACAGCCAGGTATGATTGTAAAAGTATATCACAAGAACTTATTTTAACCGGGAATGTAATAGGCTGTCGATATTGCTGGCTTGAAGAAACTTCCCCTTCAAGTATGTTCCCCTCCTGCTTTCCTCTTCATTTGCTCAATAGTGTGTACCAGACAATTGTAAACCTATGTATGGTGCTAGGATTCATGGTGCGTGACGGTTTAGGCTATATTATCTGAAACCTAATTTGTACTGCAGGCTCACGGATATGCCACGAACGAATTTGAAGTCACGCCTGAACGGTTAGGAGTTTATCTGCCAACGGAACACATCGACAACCCGAAGGGCTACGGAGAAGGAGAAGATGCAAGGAAATATCATCCCCAGCTGCGAGGACCCGTCGATGTGAGTTTGTGACAAACAAGCAATCCTAACAAGACTCATTGCCTCTGTAGCCCAGAGAAATCGAAATTGATCATCAAACTGGAATGAAAAACTACATTGCTAATGGTACGTCGTGCCTCATGATAAATTCGAATACCTTAACAACTTGACTTGCTAGAATCTGGTGGTTGGGACACAAGCAAGGCCCTTGTCCGTCGTACACTTGAAAAGTGCATTCACCTTGGAAGGCAAAACCGTGCACAGGCCAGGAAGCAGGATGAATACGAATCTTATCGCCTTCTCGGCCAAGCGTTGCATACACTTGAAGATTTCTCCGCTCATTCTAACTTTTGCGAGATTGCCCTTGTTTCGATGGGATACAAAGATGTATTTCTACACGTTGGCGATCAAGTACGAATACAAGCACCTAATGGTCAATGGG
Organism: Armillaria sp. CMW 4456; assembly: GCA_028551335.1. Classification (NCBI taxonomy): domain Eukaryota; kingdom Fungi; phylum Basidiomycota; class Agaricomycetes; order Agaricales; family Physalacriaceae; genus Armillaria; species Armillaria sp. CMW 4456. The sequence continues at coordinate 241,810 of JANDKJ010000316.1, forward strand.
TAGCGCCTATTGTGACGGGGACATTTGGCGGCAATGACTTCATCCACTCATTGCTAGGAGGTATGCTGTCGAATATACGTCCGCAACGTGATGCTGACCATCATTTGGCAGAGGCTGGGGACAAACTCAGTGAAGCGTCTGTGTCGGACCTAAATAAGAAGATTGACGATGCGAGGTCCACGTCGGCCCGTTCCGGAGGTTCTTATGGTTCATCAGATGTTCTCCGAAGCATGTTCAGCTCTCTGCCTGGCGGCATGGGTGGAGACTTATCACGGGATATGGACAATATCGACCGACTTCGGGCAGCACCTGCGCAAGGCGGAAAGAGGCCAGAGGACATGTCCCCACAGGAATTGCATTCCGTGCTGTGGCAAATATTGAGCTTCAGAGATTCGGTGGCGAAGAAGATAGAGAAGACAATTGGTACGTTTGAGTGTGAAAGGCAAATACTCACGACTGATTGAAACTCAGAAAAGATACCTGGACTTGGAGCCCTGATTGACAAAATTATGGATGGACTCTCTGGTATTGCCTTTTCAATATATTGCAAGAGGAATCATCGCTGACCCACGCTGTTTCAAATAGTCTTCGTCTTTTCGGCGATAGAGGTGCGCTGCTCGAAGATTCCAAACCTCACTTACTCATCAATGATATAGCCGTTCGTCAAGCCCCTCCTTCAAACCGCGACGACAAGTTTAGCACAAGCTTCAAGTGAGGTCATCAACAGCCACGATCAGTTTGAGGTGTTCAATGATCCCCGCGCTGTTCGTTGTCTTCTGTTTCGCTCCCTGATTCTTATTGACGTTCCCGCAGTCGGATCCAACACATTCATTCTTGAGTAAAGATCACTTCGTAAGTTGATCATAATCTGATGATGCACACCTATATCAATCACGTTTCAGAACTTGATACTCAACGAACCCGCGGGTGAAATCGCCAAGGTCGTCCTCGTAAGTTCTGTATCTGTGCATGTCCCAGCAAGAAAGCTGAATTTCAAAAAAGGTGAACACTGTCACACAGGTAACCAAGGCCTGGGATGATACTTCTATCAACGTACATCAAGTCACCGAAGAGATACTTTCGGCACTGTATGATATCCTCCCTTGCAATAAGTCTCGCCACTAATTTAAGTTGTAGATTTCATCCCGATTTCATGAATCGTAACTCGAAGGTACAGAACGAAATGATGCAGTGCATGCAAAAGTGGGTTCAGAGCCTAGGAGCCAAGCAACATGAAGTCATAGGCAGACTATCGAAAGAGTCCGTCCGGCAAGGGAAAAATAAGCGATCTGGAGATGGTAAACCCACTGCAGCGCAAGGAAGCTTTGCGTGGAGTGAAGGACAGCAGGCCCAGCAGTCTATACTCGGGTATGCGAACCAGATCCCAGGAGTTTCGCAAGCTCAGCATCTCTTTGGCGTCGGAAGTGGGAATAGACGAGATGGAGGCAATTTCTCGTCGCCTCCTGCGACTCCTCCATCTGGATACCCAGGAGCGCATCACGGACACAGTCACGAGCATAGCCATAATACACCACCCATTTCGTCAACGGGTCAGGCATCTTCTTACTATGGAGGCGGAGCGAATTCATCGTCATCCTATCCTGGTGGTGGAACGCACTCCCCGGCTCCGTCTTTCCCTGGAGTAGCACCTGAGTCCTCGTACCCTGGCGCACCGTCGTTCCCAGGGGCATCATCTACACCGTATACCCCTCCTTCAGGGCCTCCGCTGGCACACCATCATTCAGGTTATAGCCCGTCATACTCGTCTGCGCCTTCATTCCCCGGTGCTCCTTCGTTCCCTGGTGCCCCTTCGGAGGCTCCTGCCTTTCCCGATGCCCCCCCTGCATTCCCCGGGAGTGGGGGATATGGACAGGGTCCTCCCGGCGGTTTTGCGCCGCCTCCTGGGGGTCCTCCTGGTGGGGTCGCTTCTTTCCCGGGTGCGGAGCCATACGGTGGTTACCCCCAACAACCTCCTCATGGACAAGGCCCGCCACACTTTCCTCAGGCACCTTACGGCGGTGGTAGTGGATGGTAGCTGCCCAGTTATAAAGTAAGACAGAAGAAGCTGAGAGTTGTATGATGAAACATTTGGTTGTTTTTTTCTTGTAAGAGGTAAGAAAAGTGGTACGAATACATGGCATCTCGAGCATTATCAGGATTCCAATATGTATGCATAACGAAAACCTACTTACATGAATGGGCGTAGCGAGGGCATGATGAGCGTGCGGGTGGGTGAGGATGTGTGTAAGAATGCAAGGATAACAAAAGCGAGAAATAAGTGCAAAACAACAACGACCGTAAAAAGGACCGATAGTAAATAAGCAGGAAGGAGGACGCGCGCAACAAACACGATTGAAAGATCAGTACTTTTTATTCCTTTTTTTAAAATTTTTTAGTCCGGGATTTGATGCGAGGAGGCTGAGTAGGCAGATCCACCGCGGCTACTTTCCTCCAGCAGCACCGCCACCTCTACCTCCCCTACCACGACCACCCCGGAATCCGCCACCGCCACTTCCACCACCCCGAGCCTCCCCTTGAGGAGCACCACCTCTTGGACGACTGACTGGCCTGTCACCTCGCTCCTTCTTCGTCTCTACAGTAATCCGCACAGTAGACACCTCGCCGGTAGCCTCAACCCATACACCACCTCCACCACCCTGAGCAGCAGGCAACGAAGCAATGATGGCACGCTTCGCAGCCTCCACGGTAGTGAACTCGACGAACGCGCAGGCCTTGGAACGTACAATGTCGATTTCCTTGATGGTTCCGAAATTCGCGAGCTGCGCGGTGAGTGCGGGCTGGGTAATGGGTTCCGTGACTCCCTAGGGAGATATGAGAAATGATGATAAAAGTTTTCGAGAAGGATCATACCTTGACGAAACAATGGGACGTGGTCACTGCCTGTGCCGCGACGTATGCCGGGTGAGGAGTACGGGCAGGTCCATTAGTAGCAGGAGCTGGTGCAGAAGGAGTCTGCGTTCCGCTTCCCGGCGTTGAAGATGGCACGACCTCGGTGGTGCCCCTCGACTCTTGGGCCACAGCCGCGCCCCATTTCTTGGAGTTTGCAGCAGCGAGGTTGGCCCACGTCTTGGGTGCAGGAGGGGCCTTGGGCGCCGGGGCCTTCTCGACGACCGGGGGAGGCGCAGGAGCAGGAGCAGCAGGTTCAGGGGGATGTATACCGTTCGTCTGAGCAGGAGGCGTTGCCACGGGGGCAGGAGTGGGCGGCTTGGGTGGCTCTGGCGTAGGAATCCGGACCGGTGGCTCTGGAACGTCGGCAACAGTGGTCGGGGGCTCCTCTACAGGTGGCGGCGTAGCCGGGACAGGTTCGACCGGTGGGGGCGGTGGGGGAGGAGTCGGAGTGCGCTCCCGTGGGACCTCAACGGGAGCAGGTACCGGCTCAGGCTGTGGTTCGATAGGCGCGACGGTCTCAACCGGCTCCTCTGCCTCATCGCTCTCAACGGTCTCTTCCTTAAGGAAACGGAAGATGTCGTTGAGAACGAAGTACCCATTTGGCTGCTCGGCAAGGAAGAAGGTCTGGACAAATTTTCGCCACGGGTCATTATGGTTGGACATTTCACCGATAACCTGGATTATGATGCCACCATCGGCGGAGGATTGAGCGTCGACGGAGTGGATAAAAACTTTACAGTCCTGGAATCCAATACTGGTTATTTTGGCGTGAATTTCCTGATAAAAAGTGAATCAAGCGACGCGAGAAATCACAGCTAAATGGCACGCACTTGTTGACCATGACATGGTTTGCCATCCTCCCCCTCAGTCCCGTGAATAAAAGTAGATTTTTTTGTATAAAAACAGTGCAAACGATCGGGTTGCTTGTTGACAAAGGTGTAGTACTGCGGAACGAACTGCCATCCAACCTCAGAAGGAACGACGTTGCGGTGAGCAGACGAATTTGAAGGCGCGGTCATGCTGTAGACGGTCATGTCAGCATTGGCCACATTTGACGCCGAAAACGGGCGAAAATCCAGAAGGAAAGCGAACTTACATGAAGGATTAAAGTGAATAGAAATCTAAGTAAAAAAGAGGACTGAAGTAGTACAGAACAGCGTGTACTGGTACAGCAGAGAAATCGGGGATGGGGGATGCCAAGGAAGGCGTAAAAGTCAGAGGAGCGAACGTCAAGCAGACACAAACACTGTCGGCTGATCAAGTTTCTATTATGTAAATAAATAAACAAATAATTGTATTTTTTTTTCTTCTCAAGCACTGCCCACCTTAGTGCCCTGCTCACTTGCTCGGACTCTTTGATTCATTGCGCTGGCAATGCTCAAGCCAACGCTGCTCGACCATGGCTGTCCCATTGCTCCGAACGGTGATTGTTGGTAGGGACCCGCGTCCGTGCCGAACTTGAAGTCCGGACCGAGTTTCCAGCAATCAACTCTCGCTAAGTATGTACCACTGATAGGCCAGTCTCTCCTCTTGCAGACGCGATATTGAATAAACCTCGAGTACCTCTATTCACTCTGACTCCATGTTGCAAACTGAACCAATATCTCGTTTAGCTTAACACAACTTACTCGAGGCAGTATATTTTCGCTTTCTGAACTTGACCTTCTAGTGAGGTACCGATGATTGACCGGCGCTGATAAGATTATTATTGACGCCACCATGGCACAACGCATCGCAATTGAAAGCCTTAATGATTGGCTATTTTTACAGACACGACTTAGTAGGCGAGTAGCCACTTTGGGTTTCTAACATACTCTCACGCTTTGAATATACAATAGACCTGAAGCGCGCTTCGAAGCCTTGTCGATATCCTTATTAGATGTAGTCCAAGATCAAGGAAACGAAAGTCTTGGTATTCTCGAGTCCGGCCGACCCAAGGCTGCTGTTGTTTCCAAATGATTATAATTCAATTGCCTTGTCAAGGACTTCAAGGCAGCAGGTGAGCATTACTGCTACTCACTATTTTGATGGCTAGGAATCGTCTGTCAGGAAACGCCCGACTTACTATGGATCATTAAACATGAATAGACTCGAGCCAATTTAGAATACGCGTGTTATCGTCGAGGATGAGCGTATCCATGGCATAGTAGTGCCCGACGAGAAGCACTCCGACCTCGCTCGACACGTCGGAAAGAAACCGTGTAACCACAGATTTCCAAGATTCAACGAGAAAGTCGACTATCACCTGACTTTGGAATAAGAGTTTAGTACAGGCTAAGGTGAAGTAACAATCAATATATCTGCTATGGTCAGACGCCACATTTGCAGCAGCGTTATAAGAACTTGGGCCTTTATTGGGTATATGATGAGAACCTTGGTATGCACAATAATAATAGGTGAGTATGTATCCTTTCGTCTCACACTTTACCCATGTTTCGACGTAGTTCTGATATTGGCTCAGAAAACGCCCTCAACAGCCTATTCCCATCGTCAACAAAAGACAACACCAAAGCAAACTAAATCGACGCACAAACGTGACAGTGTCCTTGCAACATAAAAGACAAGAAGAACAACCTCTATCCCCGAACACACGACCACAAATCCCACGCACACAACAGCGAGGTAAAAGATGAGCGCCGGGATGACGGCAGTGCCAAGGGATTCCCCAAAGCTAAGCACAAATGCCTCCCACAAGCTGACTTGGGGATACGGACTCGGGTTGAGGTGAAGGAAGACCCGATAGCTAGCGACAATCAAGGTGGCACTCATAGCGCTGAGAATCATGGCGGGGATGGCAGCAGAGACGAGAGTGCATTGGCCTCCATAATATGCTCCTTTGTTATCTGCTGCCTCAGGTTGACCTGAGATTCGAGGTGAGGTTTGGGTAGTACTACTCGATAGTAGCAGCTTTGGACGAATGACACTCACATTGGACTGCTTCTATGGCTCCGTAGTTACGATAAGGGCGGGACGCGGTATCGAATACCGGATCCTTGACATCAGAACCACTTGAACAGTGATCGAAAGTGGGCATTGCGCCGTTGGACATCGATCGCGGTAGGGAGCTCGATGTTCCAGTTCGCAAAAGCAAACGCCAGGTGAGCCAAGAAACGGTCGCTATTCCCACGTACCCAACAGGCACCTGTTTCAAGTTTCCATGATATCAAAGGGCTATAATTATGTATGTATTGTATAAGGAACAGGACGGGAAACTCATCAAATCTTGAAGAGTTACCAGGCTACCGCTACATAGTTGAGCAGGCTAAAGCTGACTCGAATTCACCCGATGTTCGACAAAGACAACGAGGCGTTACGTGTTACAGAGGTCCAAAAGTCGTGTGTTTCGACGATTGGGGATTGCTTTATTGGACTGGCAACTTCGGGGTGTGTTCAACTAGCTGACCTCCAACGCCTAAATATCTCGGATCCTATTTGATCAGTTTCTGTGAGCAATCAGTCGGTTCCCAGACAGATAGAAACACAAAGAACGGTAGAGGACTGCAAGGAGACACGATCTCAACGAAGAACATGCGTTAATGAAGATGTGTACGCGTAGGCCGGCAGACCTAAAGTCAATACACCTAGACCTTGTCCAAACAACAGGAAAATAGGAAGAACACTGACCGATAATGTGTTTTGAGCACGCGAAAGCGAATAATTTGAAGTCCAACATGGTTCCGCAAGATTTAACAACGTGCAAAGTCTTAAAAAAAATAGAAGTCCTGAAACTTCAAACAGTAAGTCTTTCGCGACTCAAACACATCATAGTGTGCTGACTGCACAAAGTTGTCGCAAGAAACTATATACTTGTTAAGAAGAATGATACATTGATTGTCTCATTCAGGCTATTCCATCTGTGTTTGTCGTATGTAAGGAATAGAATAGGCAATCACACACACACTCCACTTTATAAGAGGGAGCATTCAACACGTCGGAAGGAAGTCATGTACTTACGGTCCAACGACTTGGAAGTCGACTATCAGCTGACTTCATAAGGATCTGGCGCGACCACAGGGTGAAGCAAGAATCTTGTAGACAGACGCTACTTGTACAACAGTGTCACAATCACTGTAAGGCCATAGGTATGTAATGGATGTATGATAGAACCCTTGGCGTGCGCGATAATAAGTGGGTGCATAGCCCTCAGGCTCCACGACGTAGTTCTAAATTTGGATCACAAAACGCCTACAACAGCTCTGTGTCCATCGTCAGCGCGAGATAACAATAAAGTAGAACAAACCAACGTACAAACCTCAGAAAACACTTGGGCAACGACGAACACAAGCACAATAACCTGCCATATCCCCACAAGCAGGAGCATAATCCCCAAGCACATAGCATAGATGTACAAGATACGCATGAATATAGCCGTGACAACGGAATCCACAGATGTCCAGCATTGACCGACTTCTGAATAAGCGCTTGAAGTGGGGTCGAGGTGAATGGGCCTGAGACCCGATAGCTGGTGACAATCAAAGCGCCACTAAGAGCGCTGAGACCGGCAAACAAGGCAACGACGACGAGCATACGTAGGACGACTGCAGGTGCCGAGTTTGTTGCTCTGCTACCTGCCGCCCCCGAGTCAGGTTGACCTGCGATCGGATGGCATTAGGTTTGGATACTCAGATAGCAGGGTTTGGACAACACTCACTTTGGGCTGCTTCTACAGCTCCGTAGTTATGATAAGGGTAGGACGCGGCATCGAGGACCGATCCCTCAGGCTGGACCTCAAATCCACCAAAGTGATGTGAAGTGGACATTGATCTCCGGCTGTTGCTATCGATCGTGGTAGGAGACTCGAGGCGGGCAGAGAAAATGGCTTTAATTCCCACGTAGCCAACAGGTGCCAGGATTCCCAGCAGGCGCTTACTGTCTGTCTTCGATGATGCGAAAGGGCTATAATGATCTGGGCATTGTCACGGGAGTGAAGGCGTTAAATCTCGAAGCGTTCACCGAGAGACCGTTATATAGATACTGTTTGAGCAGAGCGTAGCTGACTCCTTAATTTGTGCAACGCTCGATATGCACGCATACCCGGGCCTGTAACGGAGCGTCCAGGAAAGCATTGTAACACGGTTACCCACAGCTTACCGTCTGTCTTCGATGATGCGAAGGAGCTGTAATGATCTGGGCATTGTTACGGGAGTGGACGCGTTAAATCTCCGAGTCGAAGCGTTCACAGAGCGACCGTTACATAGATGCTGGTTGAGTAGAATGTAGTTGACTCAGTTTGCGAGACATTCGACATGCACACGTATCCGGGCCTGTAACGGAGCATCCAGAGTCGGAAGAAAGCGTTGTAGCACAGTTACCCACAATCCAACGGGGAAGAACTGTACATACGATTTGATGGCGGGTCAACGGCGGACGAAGCGATTCAGGACATACCGCTATTCATGCTGGTCACTGCAATAAATGTGTGCCAATTCACTAGTTCGAGACCCAAATCAAGCAAGATACGAGTGAATACGAGCAAGTTGGAGTGCAGAATACGATGCATACAAACTAGTAGATTAGTACTTTGAATATCAACCATTGAGAGCTCAGGAGCGTCTATATCAGCATCTTTATGTCGGGAGCGAATTCGGGTTTTCCACATCAAATGTCCTTGCAGGCGTCCTTGCAGGCGTTTTTCGTGGTGAGAGTGGTGTTGTACGTTGACTCGTCGTGTGTTACCGGCGCAAGATGAAGTGAAGAAAGCTGGGCCGGCCCGGTCTCCGCTGCTTGACTCCTTACCACCATTACCCGGCCTATTATCACCTATTTATCTTATCAGCAAATATTTTGCAGATGCGATCCTTTTTATGAAGGAAGCTCTGGCGATAGAATAACAAGCTCTCGATGCCACGGAGTTCCCATTACCTGTGTTCGTGATGAGTTCAGAATAGGCATCGGACGAACGAGCTCATGAAAGCTCCACACGCAGAGAGTTAGACTCGGGGGCTATTTACGAATCCGCGCTGAGATGCTCCGTACTCTATCAAATCGACACTGGTACTTGAACTCGGGCTTGACTCGGGCATTGTAGAGAGTCTGCTCTGAGGTCTTCTACGGCTGCCCCAACACGGTGCTTGGACTCGGAGGATATCAGGACGTCTCGTGGATGGACGACATCAATCCTTCCGCGCATTCGATTTCCTGGTGCATATCAACGCAACGAAGCCACCATGACTCTGTACAATGGAGACCACAAGTGCATCAAAATCATGTTCTCAAGACAAATAAAAGTCGCCAACGCAGGCCCAGATGTAGCTCGTCTCCACAGATAAGTAGATTGTTCACTCTCAACGTGCACGCCCCGTCCCTTCGTATGTCTCTCACATGACGATATCCTCGCTCCAACAAACCCCGCAAAGAGAGTCTGCTCCACAATAGTCTTGCGGCAACAGCATGTCCTTGAGTGGCGTGCGCCACCGTGACCACTAGAATCTCATCCCCATACTTCCTAGGTGTTGTTGGGACTCTACTCCACTTCGGCACAGCGACATACGTTCACCTGCAAAAAAAACTATCTGTGGATTTGCAATACCGCATCCGTCACGAGAAATCGACTCGGAGAGCCATCTCCAAATCCGATTCTAGCGAGTTTTCTTACTGTGGCGCTTTCGGGAGAGAAGGTGTGGGGTTTTTCAGGCTACCCATAATCCAGACTATCGCCCTACAGACGCGACTCGGAGGATTCACGGACAAGTCGAGCGATACCATGGAGATGCACTGCGTCTCTGCTTTTAGCAGTCGTCAGGAATCCGACTTGCGGGTATATCAGCCAGGTGATTCGGCGACCCTTCAGTGGCAACCGTATAGTCACAGTCTCCCTAGATTATAAACCGATTGAACAGGGTTGGGTGTGCACACTAGGTCAAATGAAGCATTAATGGCGTGCATCTCTGGTACTAACAAAGGTGAGGATCATCCAAGATCGAGCCCCGACTTCCTCCGGAAGCAGTATATGCTTCGTTTATGATGTCACAACTTACATCCTTTCATACTTCCATTCCTGCACGGCGCGTGGATGTGGGCATCGTTCTTCTTCCCAGAGACGAGGAGTTACCGCTTATTCTCACGTCTGGCTAAACCATTTCGTCGTTCACAATAGAACTCTAACGGAGCGAATGGGAGAGAGTCTGGAATCGTCGAATCAAATTCATTCTTCATTCCTGGAGCTGCGGCCCGGGAAACCTTCTTCCCGGGTAAGGATTGCCTATTGTCCGCGTCTCAGCCAGCGTCGTAATAGTTACGTTACACTCTCCACTGCTTAAACGTAACAGGGCTCCCTACAAAGTTCTCTGGCATGTGCTACTGAGCTCGAAAGCCGCTTCTTATCCTTGGAATTGGGACGGACGGTTTCTCATCCAGATCATCCCTAGCGGCAATCTAACACCATTCCCCCGTCCCCGATCTGTGGTGAAACGCTGGATCACAATGATTCCTTTTTCGCGACGCGAAACGATCTTTTCTCGCTCCTGAGACAATGATGATGCCGTTGACCTGCGGCGACTGCATTCCATTTCCTGGATCGACAGGTGTAGCTAATAGAAGCGAGGCTAAGAACGTATGGTATTTTGGAAGGAAGTTTTGGGTACTAGTAGTGCGAAAATGTAGTAGTGGTAGTGAGGGGATATAAATGTATATGGCATAGTCCGGTGAATGATGATGATGATATGATGTACAGAATGAGCGAATGATAACAATACAAACAAGACTTGAAAGCGAAGATTGTCCTGATACAGTGTACACGGTTGGAAGGGTTTATTTAGATGTCGTTGCGTTTGACTATCGTCATCAGACCGGGTATGCTCCTCGCAGACTCGAGTGAGACAGGCCGGTGGGGATCTGGATGTGTTGAACGCGCAGCAGATGCAGAGTAGTGTATCTGAATACAAGACTCAGTCCAGCTATGACAATCAAAGACTGGCGAGACATACCTGGACTTTGAACGTCCCATTGCGATTCTTCGGTTCGCGTATCGAGCATGTCCAACTGGGGTCTGGATGAGCTAGAACGAAAAAGGACATGTCCAAGCACAACGTACCTCTCATCAACAAGGACATTCCCGCCTAATTGTTCTGCAGTTTCGAGGAGGACGCCCCGCGACGCGCGTAGGAGCAGCTTGGCGTTGACCGCGCCGAGACAGAGGAACTCATCCGTGACCTCCATAGGCTCCCGTTTCTGGCACTCCATCCCCTGCTCGACGCCAAAATGCGACTGGGGCACATCCCCAGAAGACGACTCTACGTAGTGCCCCGATGTGTTCCGGCGGATTTTGACTAGGAAATTGGCGACCTTGCCGACTGATGCTGGGCGAGGCGGGGTAGGGGAGGGTGGTTCTGTGTTGCTGGTGCGTAGAGAGAGGCCGATCATTGTAAGAGGTAGAAAAAAAAGTTACTAGGTAGGATGGGTTAGAGTCAGGAGAGATGAAAGAACGAAGTTATATAAGACACGCGAAAATGATGCAACGTGTAACGCACGATTTGTTCAGGGCCGTGATCAACCTCCTCTCATTAGGCGCTCGGAACCCTCTTCCGCCGTGATAACAGAATCACTTTGGATCCAAGATACTATTCTTGTCCTACCAGACACCCACGGCAGTAGTACGGAAAGGGGATATGTCAGGATTCCCTCTCGGATGGGATCAGTGACCGACTAATAACAAAGCATCCGAGAACCCAAAGCCTCACTTCGATCTATCTCTGTGCGGCGACTTAATACACTCGAAGTCTCACGAGCAGCACTGCGGGCGAGGGTCACGGTGCTTCCACTTCCGCTTCCCACGATAACTCTGGACCTTGAGGAATCCCAAAAATTCAAAATCCAAGTAAGTAAGTAATAGATCCGTGCACTAGCAGCGGGACAGGAGGCCCACGTTCACCCTCCCGTCCCCGCCTCACCACCCACCTCCTGTCGCACCAATTTGAACTACGTTGGAGCCACGTATGTATGCGCAGCAATCCCTCTGAGTCTCGGCACGGCACGCTACCAGCCCGGAAAGTCTCTCCAGTTCGGTCCAATATCATCGGCGATTTTCGGGCCGCTCTACCGAATTGACAACTGGGGTTTGGCCGTGGTATACGGAACCCTCGCTGGCGATCTCTGGTCAACATCCCTTGCTCGGGTTGGAAACTGGTGGGCTACCGCCGTTTATGGTTAATCGACGTCAACACACAAGGTTGGAAGCAGAAGCAGAAGCAGGGGCGCTTATCATCGCACTAATGAGCATCAATAGGTGGGGACCTGTGGGGACTGAGTGATTATCACCCGTCACGACAGATCATGCTGATCCGCTATGCATGGACCACAAGATCCTGTCTCGTATCAAGTGTAGACCAAGGTTGATCACTGTGACGGGATGCAATCCATGTTCCGTACCCGGTAAAAATAAACAGGCTCATTCGAAACGCAACCAAGCACCCTCTTACAAAACACAAAAACTCGAAGGGGACTTTTACATATCGGGTAAGGAAATGCACCGTGACCCTCGTTGAGAACCAGAGTGCCGATCGGTGCGCTCTACCTTCTTAAGACGTACCATAACACGCGTTCAAATACCGCTATACCACACCACACTCGCCTCTACAATAAATTCAAAGTTAACCGACGTCACAGGAATGAACTCGCCGCTCTTCGGAACTTGGATATGGAAGTCTATCTATCCAGCACTAAGCTTGGCCAAGAGGAGCAGGAGTAAGTGCGGGAGAGAGGAAATCGGTCCTATACTACGATGAGGGCCTCGGCTAGTGCGCACATCGCAACAACGAGCAACTGTACCATTTCCAGCGTGAAACACACGATTTGAATCACCTTGGGTGCATGGCCTAGAGCTGGGATGGGTTTCAGGACTCGGGCTTCTGAGATGGATATGTGTGTCGGCGTATATGCGTCGGATGTCAAGACTTAGATTTCTTTCTTGGTCGCAAAGGTTACAGGAGAAATCTGAGCTGGGGCACAAGAACGCAAGCGGTATGAGCTTAGCGACGACGTTTAATTCAACGTCTAGGTGCAACAATGAACGCTACCTACAGTAAGGTTGCAAGTCCCAGTTTCATTAAGCAGGCAGCGCTAGAACTTTTCTCCGCCAGGGCTCGTTTCGTTAGCAGGATAGCGAGTGCCTAGATCTTCTCAAGATCGAGAAGTGAATACTACAGTATATGCCTCTGCAGCGTGAGTTCCAGAGTAGCTATCGAAATAATAGCCCTTCTTCCCTGGTTGTCCTCTACACTCCGCGCGTCGGTGTCATAGAAGTCTGACTCGCTGGGGCATCAAGAAATGCAAGCGGTACAAGCGAAACCAATTCAACCATCTAGATGCAACAATGAACACCACTACAATGAAGTTGCAAGTCCCAGTTTCATCAAAGACTGCAACACTAGAAAGTTAGCAGGATAGCGAATGCCTAGATCTTCTCAGGATCGAGAAGTGAATACTATTATGCCTCTGCAGCATGAGTTCCAGAGTAGCTATCGAAACAATAGTCCTTCTTCACTGGTCGACTTCTATACTCCGTGCATCGGCGTCATAGAAGTCTGACTCACTGGTGCATCAAGAAATGCAAGCGGTATAAGCGACGACAGCTAATTCAACACAACATCTAGGCGCAACAGTGAACACTAGGTTGCAGGCCCCATTTTCATCAACCAGGTAATGAAAAAATTCCGGCCCTACATCTAGGGCTCATTCTATGTTTTCCTATCGAAATAATAGCCTTTCTTCACTGGTTGACCTCTACACTCCGTGTGTCGGCCTCATAGGAGTCTGACTCGCTGGGGCATCAAGACATACAAGCGGTATAAGCGAAGCCAATTCAACCATCTAGGCGCAACAATGAACACTACTACAATGAAGCTGCAGGTCCCAGTTTCATCAAAGACTGCAGTACTAGAACTTCTTTTCTCCGCCAGGACTTGTTTGTAATATGTCTTCGCTAGCAGAAAGCAGAATGACGAGTGCCTAGATCTTCTCAAGATCGAAATAATACCCTTCTTCACTGGTTCCAGAGTAGCTATCGAAACAATAGTCCTTCAGTGGTTGACCTCTATATTCCGTGCATCGGCGTCATATGTCCCGCCTTGTGGCCGAAAAGGCTATAGCAGAAGTCTGAGCTGGGGCATCAAAAACACAAGCGGTATGAGCGAAGCGACGACAGCCAATTTAACACAACATCTAGGCGCAACAGCGAACACTAGGTTGCAGGTCCCAGTTTCATCAACTAGTAATGAAAAACTGCCAGCCCTAGAACTAGGGCTCGTCCTATGTTTTCGCTTGCAGAATAACTTGAATGAGGACCTGGATCTGTCTCAAGTTGAGCAAGTGGATATATGCTGAAGCCCAGCAACTGCATAGTCTTCTTCTCACTGTTTGACCTCTAGTACATTCCGCGTGTGCGTGCATTGACATATGTACAAGGCGGTCTGCACGTTGAGGCCAGGTCTTGGGTCACTTGCGTATAGCCCAGGAAAACGGCAGTTACAAAACGAGTCGCAGGTGGCGGTTCTTTGTTTGAAATACTTCTCCCAGCACGAAACGCGCTGATGATGCGAGTTTCGGAAACATACTGAGCACAGACTTGAGAGGGAATGCCACTCCACAAGGCATCAGCCGAAGACTGCTCGCATGTACTACTACCCAGGTTCTCCAAGGTGGCCTCGACACTCGAGTAACGCCAATAACACTACCGCAGTGGCGACGAGAAGGTGAACTTGAGCCCAGTGCGTTCTCGTGAAGTACGCTTTGAGTATATTATGATCGGCCAATCCGAGTCCTTCAAGGCTTTATGCACAAGGAAAACTCCAGATAGTATATGAGGCCATCACGGCTGCAGTGTAAATGTAGGACCGTGACGGCAGAGAAGCTCAAGGTAAAACAGCAAGGCCACTCGTCAAAGTTTGAACAAACGGTACAAAACAACACGAAAGCACGGGAGACCACGCGTTAGGAGATGTAGAAGTGTATATAAGTTACGAGTACTGCGGGTTTCTATATAGCCAGCTCAGGCTCGTCAGGCTATAGTAGATTGATAGTAGAGGTTTTGTGCGCGGTGTGTCATGTGATTCAGTTTGTCACTTGCCATGAGTAATGATAACGGGCCTCGCTTAGATGTCTGGATAGAGGGACATAATCTACTGCAAAAATTAGTGACTGCCCTCAATCGAATCGTTACATATCGAGATGTTCTCCCAGCTCATCACGAAACACTCGCTCCGTCTCAGATAAAGATGTCATAGCGGAGTCAGGTATCACAAAAATTGTAATCCTCGTCGACGTCACTATTGCTCCCTCTGCTTACCCTTGTCCATCACCTGCAACAACCGCTGGATCATCGCCCCCTGCGCCTCCACAGTCGCACTCAGCTGCTCGATCTGCCTGCTCAACTCGGTCTGATTCTGCGCCAACTTCCTATTCGATAGATCCTTCTTCTTTAGCCTCCCATTGGCGCTCGACACGCTTTCCGCACTAAACAGCGGCCTCGTCAGCGTAGGTGAGTCAGCCACATCCAGCTCGTCGATCGGGTGACGCTGATTCTCTGTCATCTTCTCCCAGACGATGCTGAATTCCCGCCCGAGGACGAAGCTGGGGAGCGCGATCAGGAGTAAGCCGAAGACGAGGAGTGGGAGGGTGACGAGACGGCCGAGGAAGGATCGAGGCGTGATTTCGCCGTACCCGACGGTGGATATGGTGACGATGACGAACCATGCTGCAGCGGGTATAGACGCGAACTGGGTGGGGTCGCCGTCAGAGTTGACAAAGGTCTCTAGTGTAGTGTCCCAGGTGCCACGCTCGATGAAGTACCTGCACCAAGTGAATACGGCAGCAACAGCGGAGTACCGGTGGGCTTACAGAAGTGTACTGAAAATAGTCATCAACATGATCACGAAGAACCCAATGGCCAACAACGCGTGCTGGGATCTCCGGACCGAGAGGAACATCACCTCGATGGTTCTACATGAGAATTAGCCTTTGTGATCTTTTTTTATAGGTCTCCTTGACGCACAGAAGGATAGTGTGGTTGTATCGAAAAGGTCTGAAAACGCGGAGCAGTCTGAACATTCGCAGAATGGAGAATCTAAAAAAGACACTCTACGGTCTTGTGAGCTGCCTGCAGAGGGTTCCAACTGGAGAGGGACGCTCACCGTGTCTTGCTGTAGAATAATCTCTATGTAATAAGGCAATACCGACAACATGTCTATTATCCCGTAAAACGCTGAGACTTGTGAGTGAAACCATAGCGAAGGGGGGCACGATTCACTCACATACCATCCACCTCAACAAACTCATCCACGAACCACTCCACGCCACACACCGGGCGATATACTCCACCGTGAACAGCGCCACCAAGCTCGTCTCGAAGCCAAACCAGACTCGGGTTGATATTGAATGGAACGCCGGGACGGTTTCCATCACGGTGACGATGGCGGAGGTAACGATCAGGACCGTCATGAGGATGTGGATGAGGAAGGCCCCTGCTGACGAGGTCGGCTGCTCGAGCAGGGCGTGCAGGTCGCGCTTCCATGGTGGACGTATGTTGTCAGACGTTGGGTATATGGATGCGTTGGAGTGGATGAATATATCATGAATGTCCTGGGGCTCTTCGGTCAGGAAACGGGAGTCTGTACGCGGACTTGGCCGGAGTCGGCTCAGCTCGATGCTGGACATTTTGAACAAGAGAACCGAGAACTGGAGTATCGAAAAATGAGAACCATAAGGAAATAGAATTGCCGTTCCGACATACAGATAATGTGTTGTATTTTTAACGTCTTCAAAGTGCTGGGCGGGTAATTTTTATGTGCGATATGTCAGGAGAGAGCAAGGCATGGACAGAGCGACTGGGGGGCAATGAGCAGACGTGGTGGTTGCCAGACACGACCCCGGCCGGGATCCGGAGAGGAGTGAGATTTAATGATTAATTTCCAATTTCTGACATAAATAATTCCTCCGAGAGTACAAGTCACGTGGCGCTGACGCGCTCTTACCGTGCCTTTCAATTCTGTCTTGCGTGTTGTTTCGTAATATTTGTTCAAAATTTCATGATTGTCCTAACGCCGTACATGCAGTTTATGTACGAAAGCATTAGCCTATTCGATTGCTTGAAAAATGGCTACTTTTTCAGCCTGTCGTACCAGGATGGTGGCACTAACGTGCTCTTTTCCCGTGTCGCCACCTTTCAACTTGAATTCTGTCTTGCGCTGTTTCGTGCTATTTGTTCAAAATTTCACGATTGTCTAACGACGTACATGCAGTTGAGGTATGAAAGCATTAGCTTATTTAATCTCTTGAAAAAATAGCTACTTTTTCAGCCTGTCGCATCCAGGATGGTGGCTTGTCGTAGTAGCGTACACTATAAAACGCAGCGCGAACTTCCATCGCTGTTCAGCAAGAGGAAGGCGATTGATAATGCAGAAATGATAAGACCATGTATCAGGTTCGCGACTACAGCTCCCGCTGAACGATTCAAAGATGTACCAGTCTGCTACCATGGTGTCGGGAAGCCCGCTTAACGTCGACTTGCATGTCCGCGATTGTCCATGCACGAAATATCTCCGATGCATGAATATCGGTAGTATTCCCTAGCAAGCAGTATCTTCTCCCGACCCATAGTAAGGGAATGCCAGGTGCCAAGACGAGGGTCCATGATCCCGCTGGAACTGGAGGGTCACGAAAATGTCTTACATTTCTCGTGATACCATTCGCAGAAAAGACTCGGAAGAGCCGGATACTCTATTGCAGGCCCATAAGTTGCTTTTGCGGGGAGAACGGTGTGCTGGTACTGGTGTGGTTATCAGCGCAAGCTCCCACAACTGAGGATATTAAGGAACGCACAGACGTGGCATCTCACGAACGGTACACTGTGCTGTGTCACAACACGGGCATGTGGTGCAGAGACTCTCCGTGGAGTGAACATAGCTTAAGCAAGTGAACAGTCAGTCAGAGCATGTCTGTGCAAGTAATGCGGGTGAAACATTCGGTATATATGCACGAGCCACGAGCTTGATAACGGCTATGGGAAACGTAGGATATTCGAGTTCAGAGTGGCCCGGGCCATGAAAGTGATCACTGCATGATAGGGAGACATTGGGACGAAACAGTGGGCATGCTTGTTGCGAGTATTCGAGTACCTCCAAAAAAAGAAGTAGGACACGTATGGGAACGAAAGGCGCATGCCGAGCACACCAAGAGGCCAGCACTTTTCCTATCTGAGTCCGGAAGATAAGCATCGTTCGTTCCAAGACGGTCCTAACAGCCTCAGAATTGTCGATGGTCGCGCCCTCGATGTCCAATCACCGCAGACTTCGATGTACGTCGTGTCTTATACCAAGTACCGACAACTCTGGCGATTCAGTCAAAACTAGGTCAATAGCATATAACGCTACACTCCCTCGTTGGAGTTCAGTTCCTAGCCTTGTTCGCGATGATGGTGGGTTCATCGCTGACGGGAAAAATGCAGTCAACCTCGCAGTCGTCGAGAGTTTGCATTTCCATTCCTTTCATCTCCGTGACGGCAAACGAGTTGACACTGATATCAGAGAACGGTTGATGAATCCGACAAGTGGTGATGGTTTCGAAAAGAACGAAACATGGTTGGAAAGGCCCGACCGGGCCGATTACGACCGAGGTCAACTTGAACAACCCAAGCTTATCTACTGACCTCTACCTTCATCGTCATCGAGAACAGCCTAGAACGTCTCCAACGCTAATTTTTGTCTGCTGCATTTATATTGGTTGTTTTCTTTCAAATTGTATCGGCATTTACCGACTCAGTCGCTTAGCAGAATAATATTCTACTCCATGCTCTGCGACTTGGACACAGAATTTTCGGTTTTTAGAAAGCAGGCTCATAGGGTCTATTTGGAGAGACCAATGGAAATTTGGCGAATTGGTGAATGGTACGTCCTTAGCTGCCCCGTTGGTCTTTCCCATGCCAACAAATCCACGCAGTTCTCTAAAATTCATGTCACCACCAAAACTTCCATGTTTTCCGCTTTCCACTCGTATCGTCTGAAACATGATCGCATTTATGCTGTTCTGCTGTTCAGATCGGCTGATTTCAAGCAGCCTCCGTACGGCATCAAGTTTATCAAGACTGGATGGATGACTGTGGAACGTAACCAGTGATCAAGCGCTCTAGCAACCTGCGTACGTACCGTGTGGGTACAAATCGGAAAAGTTTGCAAAGGCAGGTCTACTGCGATTTCTGGGACCACCAACAGCCCTGACGCGTTGATATAGCGCGTAAATTCTTTTTAAGCGTCTACAGGAGGAACAGTCGGAGCGAGATACCAGACAGCTGCGGAGACTTGTGATGAGCTGTGCAAAGCCTTGAAGGAGGGACCATCCACACTCTTCCAAGATCGCAGAAAGTAAGTAACTGCTTACTTGATTGTTTCTCAGACTTGATCTGAGTTATGCAGAGTTACCGGAAATTCATTGGACTTTATTGATTCTCATCAAACGTCTGGCCGTTAGGGCTTCATGTCTTCGGAGAACGATCGCACTATTCGATGAATGTTCATCTTTCCATGATCCATTCTGCTATCTGTTGATGCCGGTTTTCCGGTATGTGTTAACATCAAAACACAGAAGCTCTTGCCGACTCGTTGCCCAGCCGAATGGCCATCGGCGCATTTCAAGCTTATGGGTCTGGACTTCACAAGGGATGCAAGCATAAAGCATAAGCCACCTTCGAACCGAGTCCGGCCAGACTCGCATATCCAACAGTAATTCAATCATGATAGGGTAGAAGTTGTGCCAACAATTGAACACGGCAGGAGGTTAGCATAACGGCAGTGGAGGTCCGGTTTTGATACCTGTCTCGATCACTGTGGCAGAGGCTGGTCTATGCATTTCCGGGTGATACGTCTTCGTCCTACACCCCTTGAGGACAGAACGGTCGTAGTCCCAAAACAACGATCTGCAATTTTTGGCTTCATCCCAGTCCCGACTCGACTCAAAAAACGACTTGGTGTCTTTAGACCTGAGACTCATCCCTGGAAACCGGTCTCAGTGTTCATGACCTGTCGTGGCCATTGGCAGATGGTTGATCTCATAAAAGACTTTTTAATTCCCAACATGACGAGGCCCGATAATAAAACGCCTTTTCAAAGATCTGATGGCGGGACTACTTCGGCAAAGTCATGTTCTATCATCTACGCGTCCTCAATGCCTACAATCACCGCCTCTACTCCTGTGTCTAAGCGCAGTTTTCCTTCGCTACTCATCCCTTTTGTGGCAAGGGCCTATCATTATGCAAAGCGTCAATTTGACATCAAAACGAGCTGGACATTTTGTGTCCACTTCATAGGACCTCCGAGGGTCGAGGGTAAAATGGATTTTACTGCCCGGGGTGTTGGGAGAAGCTTTTAGCTCCCTATGGAACACGGCTGCCTGACAGTTTCTATCGCATGATTTTGACATTGTTCCCATGCATATCGTTCCGAGCGATGTAGGTGATCCCCGCTCCATTCCAAGAATACATTTTAGGCTACCAACCGATATTGCAGTACGAGCCTTCTCTGCCACAGATCAGTGGATACCGCCGCTGCTACTTATCCGCTGCTTATCCCAGAGCCAGTCTCAGACCCCACTCGCTCGTGGCATGCTCCCCTTCGCTATCCTCGTCATAAAGGTCGGCCCATTGGCCGCATCCCTGAATCGGCTACAATCCTCGATCATTTTACCCACCAAGACGATGGTCGAGCTATTCGCCTTCTCATATGCCATTTGGATGCCTCCCCCTCTCTCCGGACGCAATTTTAGAAGCAGACTAGTATAAATCAAGACTCGGTGTATGTGAGCGAGAGGATTGTCAAATCAGCTTCACTAGAAGATGGGGAGCTGCGAGAGACTACGGGAATGTGTACTTCAGGCAGAAACAACGCCTGAACTACGGGAAAAAAAACACATTATGTTGACGCGTTTATGTGCGTGTTTTGTGCACGACGAAGAGAATAGCTGAGAAGGGCAACGCCATGCGACCTCCGGAAAATCGAGCATCTTTTCCAGGACAGTTGTCTTGTTCTCGAACGTTGTTGGACGTCAGACATCCTCCATCTTACCTGATTGAAGATGTGATTTTTCCTCTCACCGTTTCTACCATGCATGACAAAATATGTTCGGGGGAAAATCCAGAGCCCGTACCTCGCACGGTTACTTCACAATAGCTAGCTCCGTCGCTACCTTACTTTTCGTTCTCTCGCTTAACCGGATGCATAGGAGCGGAAGGCATCTTTCCGTGTTGAAGATCTCCCATCATCGGTGCTTGAATCGTGTTGTGCAGGTCACCCAACTGTCATGATCCTTTCCCTTGCAATGTTGATTCGCTATTCATTCCAGTTTCCCATATCACTGGGATCCTGGATTATAACAGGTGGTGTGTGTCTTTGTCCGAGTCAATCCGAGGTGGATGACAGAGGAAGACATCCCACCATGCGTTTACGTTTCCAGGTATACGGTAGCAATGAGGTGAGAGTTACACTATCAGGGAAGTCAGACACTGCTGACGGGCGCAGCCTGCAGCCCCGGTGCGATGATCCAAGGATTTCGTTGCACGAACGACTGGTCGATTACTACCGCCTTCAGCATGGGTAACCGGAATCATCTGCATTCCAAAAGGCGAATGCTTACCGCAACATTGTCACGCCATTGCACTACAGCTGACACCAATAGATATTCTTCTACAATGTTACTACACTTGGGACCTTGGTATGGTCACGAAGTGTCCCAGAAAGCGACTGAGTGTCATGCGGAACCAAAGTCTGATGGTAACTTGGAATTACTATTGGTGATCACCACGAACCAGGAGCTAGACTGTTATCTACCGCCTCCCTGTGTCCATTATGAATACCGGAAACCATGCTTTTGTTCATTTCCTCTAACGACCATCGCAGTGTATTCCTATAAGCAGGTTGAACCGACGGCAATGGCTTTGATATCCGGTGGACTCTTCCGTGGTGGAGTAAAACCCAGATCTTTGTGGTACAAGCTTGCCAGCAACCCGCCTCGACTATTTTCCCACTGCTGCAATGCCTGTACCACCAGAAATTCCCTCCGACAGTATTGAAAAAAGACCGGCTTCCAATAGGCTTACCCAAAGCTCAGAAAACATTGCATCGAGACCCATTGCAGAGTCCGTCCATGAACTCGGATACGCACCGGACGATTGCCCTGATGGCGGCCTGCGAGCCTGGCTGGTTGTTGTTGGAGTAATACTTACTTGCGTCGAGCTCTATATCTAAATCCTACTGACCTTTGCTTCCATTTACCTTCTTTTTGCCAGTCGATGTGCAACAATTTTACGACGTGAGCACCTCTGAGGGCGTAGTCCCCTGTCTATGTCCACTTCACTTCTGGTACTAATTTGGCGACTATATCGAAAGATTTGGATACGTCAATTCATGGGGTGTGAGTCCGGTGCTAATTTCTTCCGGTTGAATTGTGCTTGACCGTCATATTCTCTTTCTCTAGGTCTTTCAATCGTACTACCAAATGAATGTACTGAAGGACACACTACCTTCGGATATGTGAGCTCATGACTGTTCCCCGTGCGCGCTATTTAGTGACACTGTGCATCTCTAGAGCTTGGATCGGTTCTATTCAGGTATAACTCTACGCGTCGTGTGCCCAGCTTATATACTAATCTTGGTCAGTACTCACTGGTATTCCTGCCCGGTCTCCTAGCAGGTCGACTCTTCGACTTGGGATATTTCCGCCCTCTCTTCGCCATATGCAGCGTCCTCCTAGTAGTCGCAACGTTGTTAGTGGCTGAATGTCACGAATATTGGCAGCTCTTATTGTGTCAGGGATTTGCCGTTGGGGTCGGTGCCATTCACCTGCATCATGTCGTAGACGTACTGACCACCGACTGTCTAGCTGGCGTGCGGTGGAATTATGAACCCCACCACCGCAGTGCTTTCGCACTGGTTCCAGCGAAGGCTGAGGTTTGCCCTAGGCCTGATGGCCACGGGATCCTCTCTTGGCGGGACCGTCATTCCTATCGTTGCTAGGAAGCTACTACCTCTCGTAGGGTACGTGCATTTTAATCGTGATCGGACCGTCCCACTTCAATCAAACACACGGCAGGTTTAAGTGGACCATGAGAATCATAGCACTCATTCTTCTGTTGGGCCTTGGCCTAAGCAATATAGTTGGCCTGCATCTACTCGTGACTTCTTCGTATTTACCCTTGATATTCCCAGCTGATGAAACGCCGTTACCCTCCTACCGGCATACGCGAAGGCCTATTTAACTTTCATGAATTCAAATCCGCGTCTTTCTCCCTCTACTGTGCTTCGACATTGACCTCCTTCCTCGGTATTTACACTGGTAAGCCTAGTCAAGCACTTCCTAAGGATTTACTGATCAGGGAATTTCTCTGTCCAGTTTTGACTTACATCGATGTCAGTGCGACGAAGGTCGGTGTACCTGAGGATTTCTCTTTTTATCTAGTCTCAATAGTGAACTTCGCCTCGGCCTTTGGGCGTTATTTTGCTGGGCTACTCGGAGACAGAATTGGTTGGTTGAGTCTACCTTGGGGATTCTTGTTGTTCTGACCTGGGACCAGGCGCCATGAATGTAATGATCCCATTCACCGCAGCGTCTGCCGTTGTTACTTACGCATGGCCATTTGCGAGGGATCAAGGCTCACTAATTACCATCGCTATCATTTACGGGTACCGTCTTCTATTCTTTGATTTTCCTATCTTTAGTCAACATGTTCCCAGGTTCACTTCAGGCTCCTTTGTCTCCCTCCTATGTGCTCCCATCATTGCATTTGGAGACACTGCTAATGTGGGCCGGCGAGTAGGCATGATGATGAGTATCCTCGCTGTGGGCGCCCTAGTAGGACCACCAATTTCTGGTTCCATCAATACCGCCACCGGAGGATTCGAGGCCGTTGGGTATTACGCAGGTTGATCTTTATTTTTCTATGGCTTTCTCCGAGTAGCTCAAGCCAAGCCATTCTGGTCACAGGAAGCGCAGTCATCGCTAGCGTAGGTTTGATGTCAGCGAGCCGATACTTTGTCTTAAGACAGCTATACGGAAAAGTGTAGGCCCGCATATAGGAACTTCTTTGACTTTGGCTGGCAATTTCATGTATACACTATTCAAAATTAGCTATTATAAAGGCAGAGAAACTTCCAGGCAGCTATGCCTTATCTCCGGCTATCTAGTCAAGTTACCTGCAGGAGGTATTAGCTAAGGAGTCGCGAGAATCTCCAGGTATAGCACCCTTGACGGACCATCGCGCAGCTCCATGTGACATGTCTGAGCCTCCCGTCAGATTCAACCATTATCAACGCCGATAAAGCTTCAGGATAGTTAGAGGGTGATATTCCTCGCTAGTGTCTGCAGCGCTTTGAAAGGCAAAGGGGTCCGAGGCCGACACCTTCCCATGCAGTAAAACCCCCGGTGGAGGTAATGATATAACGACGCTTTCCAGAGTCCAGGGAAGTTCGTCCACGCTCATCCAGCTTATGGAGTTACATCATATGCACATACACAGCTATCTGATTGAAAGAATGAGCTATATGGCCATATTCTTCTTATTGAGTTCGACTAACTTATGACCGTTCGAATGGAGTTTGACACTATGCTCAGTTGTATCTGTCTTGAGCGAGAGACGAGAATCAGCTGGATCTCGGAGTCCCTCTTGAGCGCCCAATGTCCCCCAAACCCGGTTTATGATGAGCTCTCATGCCTTCTATCATCCGTCCATATAAATGTCCCTGATGGCTTGTACTAATCGCCAATATTCAACTCGCCAATCTGCCGAAAATGCCTTCCCTACAGGAAATGCCAACTCTAGCTTAAAAACCAATTTCTGAGTGCCGCTCCCCTTTCCAGCTTATCATCTACAGGTTTTCTGATTCATTATGGGCACGAATGCAGAGCTTTTGCCAAACGTTGCTTGTCAGGGCTAGAAAGAGTATTGTGACTCATATATGTCCATCGGCTAATTAAGGAAGCTGTGCCTGCTCTGTGACAGTACGGCTCCGCCTTACCCGCTAAAAAGATGAAAATATCAAGGAATTTTAGTCCAGATCTTGTCGTCATGTCACTCCCTTTCTGATTTATCATCTAACTCATATTTATACGAAATGATTACAAGGACCGATCTTGATAACTTGAATGTCCTCCCCATCGTCTCTCGTATGGTTCATCACAGGTATATATCATTCATTTAACTTCGCGCCATAACAACGTCTCTTTGTGTCAGGTACCTCATCGGGCCTTGGTAAACGCCTCGTCCTCTCAGCTCTGGCTCGTGGGGACAGGGTGATTGCTACAGCGCGCACCCTCTCCAAGCTCGAAGGGCTTTTTCCTTTGACAGACCGGTTACGAACATTCGAACTGGACGTGACAAGCGGATATAAGGCTATCAAGTCTGTTGTAGACCAAGCCGCCGCCGTCTGGGGTCGCGTCGACGTCTGTGTTAACAATGCGGGGATCGGCGTCAAGTCCATCTTCGAAGAGGGAGGGTAAGCCGCCTTTTATAGGAAGAAGCAATCAGCTTATACTCTCCATAGGTCTGAGAAGTTCAGAGAGCAATTTGAGACCAACGTCTTTGGTGTCATAGACGTGACGACTGCCGTGCTTCCTACGATGCGAGCGCAAAGGTCGGGAACAATTGTGCAAATAGGTAGCCGATCTTCGTGGGTTCCGGAGAGAGTCCCCGTAAGTCATTTCATCTGTACTCATCAATTTTCCTGCAAGTGGCCTAATCTAATAATTGATATAGATGTCAGGCATGTTTCAATGATACAAGTACTTTATAGTGACCTGGACTGCTTACGCGCCCGAATTACAGGTCAATATTCTTCCTCCAAAGCAGCTGTTCGTGGTATGTGTACTGTATACTATCAAAGGTCGATGCCAATGCATTTCTTGAAGCTTTCAGTGAAACCCTATCCACCGAGGTTGCACCTCTGGGTATTCGCGTGCTCATCGTGGAACCTGCTGCACTTGTTACAGAGCAAATACTCTCTCAGCCTCTCTATCTCGAAAATCTCATAGGAGATTACAACGATATTCGTGATCGGGGAAGGGGGTTCTTCGAGGGTGGCTGGTGTACAGGCGACGCTAACTTGGCAGTAGAGATTATTGTGGATGTTGTAAGGGGAGACGGTAAGGCAAAAGGCAAGGAATGGCCAACATACCTTGTCTTTGGACCTGGTGGTGACATTGCGGTAAGGAGTAAGTGCGAGAAGATGGTGAAAGTGTTAGACGAATGGAAAGATGTAACTGGCGTGCTTGGTTAGTTGTAGAAAAGAATACATTTTAAGGACCTCCATTGGAGTCTTTTCAATATCACCCCGTTCTTGGTGTCGGTCTATTGGTCGCGGTCAATCATTGAACATCATTAACCCATACGTTCCCATAATTCACCTTAATCCGTATGAATATGTTGTTTGATCAATTGCTGCCTATTTCTTTTTACCAATTTATGTTTTATAAGGGACGCGAAGAATATATCAGAGGATAGTTTCGTAGGGCGCGAAGCACCCCAAATATTTCACCCACTTCCCTCCATTCCAACTATCGATATCCTTCCATTCCTTGCTCTCCTCTCCAAGAGCAATCCAGGTGCTCCTCAAAAATGCGGCAAGGACAGTATCAGAGTAACACGGCTCTTTTCCCATAACAAACGGCCCCTCTGACCCTTCGAACCACTTGTCTAGTTTCGCAAGACTTGCCAACGCCTTCTCCCACGCCTTCTCCTTATCTCCGTTAAACAACGCGTTAAGGTTCACGCCCTGCTCCTCCAGCCTCGCCTTCCACATTTCTGTCGTCCTATCAGAGAAGTTCGGCATTATGCCTTCGATCATGAATGCGCGAAAAGCACCAAAGACGTCAGACACCGCGTCGCGGAACGCGAGCTGGAGTGGCATCGAACCAGCTGGGACGAGTGTCGGTCCAGACGGATACGTTTTGTCTAGATACTCTGCAATAGCAGCAGACTCTGATACGACGGCGCCAGTGGCGTGGTCATGGATAATGGGAACCGTGTAGAGGGGCGAAACTCCGTCGCGTTTAGTGCCAGTGGGAGCGGCACCAATCCGTTTCGCCAGCGCTTCGATGTCGGGAAGTTCGACAAAAACTGTTTGGTGCGGGAGTGCTTTCATGTTTAGAGAATACCTATCACCGTCGTGGTTAAGGCGCATGTGCCGGCGTACGACGTATGCACATACCTCGCTCTCCACGTTGTTAGAGTTCCCGGTGCGTCAGCACGCTTGCTTGGAATGTCGTATAAGGTGATCATCGTCCTAGACATCTTGTTATGTTGACTCTGTAGTAGCTCACCAGTCAGTTATATGCTCGGGTGGTTCGTTCTATACGTACTTCCAGTTCTTACTCATCGTCTGATTCATTTCCCGGGTTTCCAGGGAATTATTCAGGTCTTTGTAATGGCCAAAGAAAATCGCAGTTGTCAACTTCGCGTACTTTCGTCACCTTACCCACGCCGGTTTCACGGCACTGGGCGCTCGCATAGCACAATTCATTACAGCACATAGCTCTGCCCATTATTCAGAAAAGGTTGACCTGTATACAAACGTGTGAAGCAATGCGCTAAAGGTGCCGCAGAAGTAACGTACATCAGAAGGATCCCCCGTTCCAAACTTCCGATCTTCCGTCGGTAAATTTGGTGAAGAGTAAAGCATTTTGCGTCTTCGGTGTTAGCTTGATAGCAAGCAAAGAATCGTAGGTCTAGTCCAATGAACGAGAAAGAGGTCAAAGTAATGTGCGCGACCGTGGAGTGGACAATTCATAGCAGCACAGGCTAGACCCGTCCCGAAATATCGTAATAGCGGGAGCTGTCTTGATAATGATTTTTTGTAATCCAGAGACGCCGCCAAAGTCCTGACTTATTAATTCGCGCCAACCGTAGGAGTAAATTTAGGACTTGGTATTGGGCCCATCACGGCTCTGCTTAGCGTGCCCGGTTTGCTGACTTTTGTACATCTCCCTGGGTAACTCTTGTGATTTTGAGAGATCCGGAGGGAATGTAAATCGGCATAATGGCTGTAATGAGGCTCAGGAAAGAGTGTCACTGAAATTGACATGACGATCAATGGTAGATGCTAGGGTTAGGGTTCCTATTCAATTTTCACTCGTACTGACTAAACCTATCCATCAATTTGGCCCACCTCCCGTCATGCCAGCTCGCAATATCTTTCCACTCTTTACTCTCCCTTCCCAGAATACCCCTCGTGAACCTTAAAAATGCACACAGAACGGCATCAGCAAAGGATGGTTCGCTCCCCATAACGAATTCAAAGCCGTCTTTCGGGAGCCACTTGTCGATCTTCGTCAACCCTGCCTGCACCTTCGCCCACTGTTTCTCCCTCTCCTCTCCCTCCGGGACCTTCACGACCACGCCTAGTCCCTCAAGGCGCTTGAGCAAGTAAAGTCTGGTTGCATCGTTTAATATCTCTCCGCCCCAGAAGAAGGGACGCGTCGGAACAAAACTCTCCGCTACTGCCTCGCGAAACGCGAGCTGCAAAACTTTCGTTCCTGCTGGGATGAGCGTCGGTCCAGAGGTGGGGTAAGTCTTGTCGAGGTACTCTGCAATGGCAGCAGACTCTGACACTACAGCTCCGGTAGAAGGGTCCTGGATGATAGGTATGGTGTAGAATGGCGACTTGCCATCTGGTTTGACGCCAGTAGGAGGAGCTCCGATACGAATCGCTAGAGCCTCAACGTCGGGAAGCTCAACCCAGACAACCCGGAATTTCAGGTTCTTGATGCTGAGGGAGTACCTAAAAGATGCGAATCAGTATTAACATTCCAGTCTGGGACTGGTGGCCACACCTCGCACGCCAGGTCGTTGCTGAACCGGGCGCGTCAGCATCTTTGGTTGGGACGTCGTATAGTATAATTTGATCGGACATTGCTTTCTGCAGAAAGTACGTCAGTCTGGGTTATATGCTAAGGTAGTTCTAAACCGTCTTACGAAGGATAATAGTCATTTCCCGATGAACCGGCATTTGCTGTGTCATGTTCTCGAATGATCAGATGGTACCAGGACAATTATACGCGTCGCGACCGTGCGCCAACATCTGTACACCTTTTTATTGGTCAGAAATTGAATGTATCCAAATGGACTTACCATTACCATTTCCTCCATGGACCATCAAGCTCTAAGCGGCGACCCGGTAAGCTGCAAATCATTGTCCATAAAACTACGGACGTTTGGTGACATCCAGTTCAAGTCCTTGTATACTGCTCACGCACAACGACGGAATGGCCAGTGCTACATTGACAGTTATGAATGAGAGATATCGCAGCCGAACCCGAGTCGGATGCAGCAATTCGGATATGAGTTTCCCCTGGAGTATAGGTGGTGTCCCTAGGTGCGTGGTAGATATACGATGCCGACAAGGAAGAACCGTGGATGCTTACAACTAGAGCAGATCGATTACAAGACGTACCGGAGAGAAGTTCCGTCTCGGTGACCGTCGTTGTTATTGAGGCCACGCGTCTACCTTTGAGACAGGCCAGTACGTCCACGAAACCCAACATCCCCTCAGTCGTGATGATTCGAAGCGGTTACGGTTTCTTCCAATGTCAGACTGCGAATCTGTTCCTTGTCATGAGCTCAAGCAAACGTAGAACCAGTCATGCCTACCCTGGAATTCTGCATACTCATCAAAGAGCTTCCAACAACACCACGAAGTTTCGCTTGGTTTCAAGCTGCCTGGATTTCGAATAGCGAACAGAGTTAGTTTCATCTTTTAAATAATGACGATGCCGTAAGCGTCGGGGAGAACTTATCAGAGCACTAACACTCATTCTAGAAATTCGGTGACAGTACGCTATAGTTGCAGGAACTTCTACGTTTGACTTTCAAGGGCAACAGACACGGATACCATTATCGCAACCAGTCCGCACTATTGTTCTCTTCAGAGGGACGATTATTGCGCCAGAATGGATAAATCCCACAGGAAACCATCAAATAGCGGTACATTAGAGAGGAGAAACAAGCCGCTTGGCTTAGCTTGGCGGTCAGAGGCTTGCCCGTTGTTCTCGATCACGTGTTTATTTTAGCTGCCTTGTCAGCTTCTTATCACCGACTTAGGACGTGGAATGGCACTTACGATGTTGTGAGAGCAAAATTTTTACGGCTAAACAGGACCCCTGATAATGCTATCCGATGATTGATCCCAAAATGCCAAAATTTTCGAGTCTGTGTCCGGACCAAAAAGGGTCTGGTGTCCGGACTTCGGCGCACCCCTTAGGGCCCTCGGAGGCCATTTGTCCGGACTTTAGATCAGGCCTTCTTGAAAAGTCTATAAAATTTTTACAAATGTAGAGCTGAAGGGTTCGAACCCTCAACCGTACATTCGGAACGACCGGACCGATCGAACCAACGCTGATTACCACTTCACCAGAGCACCTTAGTGTCCAAATGCTGGATCAGACATAGGTCAGTCCATGGACCTCATGTCCGGACTTTAGACCAAAGAGTTTTGGTCATTTTGGGCCTATGTCCGGAGTTTGGACCAGGCGTGCGGTGCCAAAATCGCCATCGGTGTCCGGACTTGGGATAAATCATCGGATAGCATTATCAGGGGTCCTGGCTAAACCAATAGAGGATCCATCCAAGAACTTCTCCACGGAATGTGCACTGATGTCATGATGCCTCCACCGCCGAGTCCGACATCCTGCTGTGATAATGACTGGTAAATTACCGGAAAACTAAGGACTGCGGAAATTGGCTAGATCGTGTAAGAAGCTCCTACGCCGCACTTCTGAGTACTGAGAACGCTTTGCTTCAGATCTTGTCTTTTGGAAGATAATAACTCGGTGCTTGGCAATCTATGTGCGAATCTGCCGGTGGCTAGCAGGGATAAATGGAGTGACCTGGCGCCTTTTTGTGTTTTTACATGTTTCAATCACATAGACGCCCTGCCACATGCCGGCGCTAGTTTGAAAACGAAGATGACGGTCGTTCCTTTGTCGCATGCCCAACGCCCCATCTGGTGTATAAGAACATAGTGCCTACATCTTTGTTCCTGATATGCTACTCTTTGCCATTTGGGACTCAGCAGACAGTATGAGTGAGTCTCGAGCTTTCAACCCGATTCTCAACTCGATCATCTAACTTGCCTTCAGTAAGCCCAGAACTGTTAGCCTCCATACGAATAGCCGTGACCTGCGCATTCATTGGATGCGTGTTGTCATATATCTACTGGGAAGAAATTAGTAAGTACAGCTCGACTCTGCTTCATTCTACCTGTCAACTTCGTATCTCCGCCTTCGTTATAGGAAAATTCTGCCGAGCCAACCTAATCAAGTTACTCGCGGCAAC
The DNA here is from genome assembly GCA_028551335.1 of Armillaria sp. CMW 4456. Classification (NCBI taxonomy): domain Eukaryota; kingdom Fungi; phylum Basidiomycota; class Agaricomycetes; order Agaricales; family Physalacriaceae; genus Armillaria; species Armillaria sp. CMW 4456. The sequence continues at coordinate 273,017 of JANDKJ010000316.1, forward strand.
GCTAGTCATTTGTATCCTGTTCACGCAGCTCGATGTCTGGCATCCAGTCCCAGGCATACTGCACTGGCTCGAAGGCGAATTTCCCAGAAGTATTCTCGTCGGAACCAGAATCATCCTCGTTGGTGCTTCTCGCATAATGACAATCATCATGATTTCTCACATCATCATTATGCTCTGGCGCTTAACGCTCTACAAACCCGAAGTTCTATTATTAGAGCTCGTCATCCACAGGTCGCTGCCGATTTGTGAAGCACTGCTGACCTGGTCATTAATTGAAAGCTGATTTGTGAACCCTCTTTCGTTGTCCATTTTCCTACCCCTTGATCTGATTCTATTCTGTGGCGCCCGCTACTATGAATGATGTCATTTTTACGTACAGGGTTCTTGTACCTACTTAGGTGCGGCTTGCTAATGACTCCTTCTCTGCATAATCATGGCGTCCTTTGAAGTGAGGCTGCGGACATTTCAAATACAGTACGTCTGGCTCGTGCTGTATCGATTAACATGATTCTGTATAGACTGGTTCGCTATCCTGAAATCGAGTGGAACTGGCGGTCATCCGTAGGCCATTTGGTGTAGAGGAAATTATGCTTCAGTTTGCTTCGCCCGTGGATCTTTCAAATCGAACATTGAATTTCAGACATCTGTACGAACACACTGGATGCCGTCGTTTCTGCTCGCTTTAAATAGTCGAAAGTTGATTCGTGGTGGACAAAGACATTCAAGGGGAGGTTACGATTAACGAGAGGGAAACCTCATACAACAATTTCATATGGCTCGAAGCGATCAAGCTGTTTTCCCCATCTTCCGTCGTCCCAAGTAGCAATATCCTTCCACTCTTCGCTTTCTCTTCCGGTCGCGCTCCTAATAAACCAAAGGAACGCACTAATCGTTATGTCCGCAAGACAAGGTTCATCACCCATAACAAAATCACCGCTACTCTCTTCGAACCACTTGTTCATCTTACGCAGGTTCTCTCTCGTCACCGCCCACATTCTCTCCCGCTCTTCACCCTCTGGGGCTGTTAATGCGTAAATCCCGGCGAGGGCTTCTCTCATATACACTGCCGTCCGATCGTTCATCTGCATCATCATGTATGTATAAAACAGAGGTCCCCGTAGATGCTCGAAGGCGCTATGGGCTGCGTCAATGAAGGCGAGCTGAAGGGCCATCGTCCCGGATGGGATGAGCGTCGGACCAAAAGAAGGGTAGACCTTATCAAGATATGCGGCTATGGCAGGCGAGTCGGAGACGACGGCGCCTGTGGAATGGTCCTGGATAATGGGAACCGTATATTTGGGGGATACTCCGTCTGGGCGCAGGCCGGTAGGGACTGCACCGATTTTCTTCGCGAGTGCTTCAATGTCAGGGATCTCGACATAGACCGTCTGGTATGACAGATTTTTGAGGTTCAGGCAGAACCTACGAAGAGCAACGGTCAGTTATACATCTGTAAGGGACCTTCCTGCATGCGTACCTCGCCCGCCAGGTAGTCATAGTTCCTGGAGAATTGGCGACTTTGGAGGGGATATCGTAGAGAGTAATCATGGTTCAGTACTGCGATTACAGGTCGGACTTTTTCCACATTATATAGATGAACTCCAGCAATTCATGCGGGGATAGCATCAGGAGATCATGGGCGGTTCTGCCTATCGGTGCTAAGGAAGCGGATAGGGTATGACGGTGCAGTCCATGTAGGTTCAGATGCGGTGAAAAAATTTTCTGAATAAATAAGTAAAGTTTTCCCGAGGATTCGTCGAATCGATGAAGCCATCGATCCTGCGTGGTGTGTACATAATCCTCAGATATGCATGCCATGAGATTTTGAGCATATGCAGTGAAGGAAGATTGTGGTGGCTACATTCAAATATACTCTTACGTTACTCCATCACAGCAACATCATAATTTTTTGCACAGTATTTTTCTATCAACGCATTCAAAAATTCTCAGCTGGTTTCTGTTGTAAGAACATGAACCGTACTAAATGCCATTAGGACCTGCGGGATGATGGTGCAGCTTTAATAATTGGTGCGAAAGGCTAATAGAATGAATCATACAAGCACGTCTTAGTCCGACACCGTGGATCCTGTCTCTGAGGGACTTGATAAGCTTCTCAAATTGCTTCGCACATTCTAATTTACCCGCATGTATGTGTACTCAGCCGAGACTGGCAAATATGTGTCGCAGGCTGCTGCAATGGCCCAGGTTCAGTACATGACTAACAGTCAAGCAGCAATGGACATATGGATAGCAGTGGATCAGGTGCCAGGCGCGTTTACTAATACTTGAAGATTCCACGAGAAAAAGAACGTTTACCTAACACCGAGCCGTGGAGCGCACAGCCGAGTATATGTGTACCTCATCACGCGCCCATCTTGCGGGGGAGGAATGACAACATAATTGAGTATAATGTGTCAGAGGAACGAGGTTCTCGGGCTTATCGGCCTGGATTCGTCTGATCGTAATTATGGACATGTGATTCATACGCTTCAGTCTTGATCGTCATCTTCGTCGGACCGAGAGCGCATTTTCCTCCTTGTACATTTTCCACATTACTGATATAATATACATAGTTTATACTGACACGCGTACTTACAGGTACTTGGCCATTACAACGATTGAAGTATCGTACGTGTGAATTGCATATATATGTGCCTGTTCATACATGCGACTAATCCCATCTAAACTATATTATGGCCATTCTCCCTGGGTTATCAGCCCTTGCCAGCTGAGAAATGAGAGGGACTTCAATATTCTGTCTCTCTTCCCGTAACCCCACCATATGTTATGAAGCGGCTATAAGAAATTTCGTGCGTTATATAAAAATATGCCGTCTCGTACACTTCTGCTCATATTGACTCCAGCTGTGCTTGAAAGCAGTCAGGGAATACCTTTGCCGGGGCCAAGAGAAGCTTTGCAATTCTACGGCAGCCAAAGCAAACGGCCGAAATGGTAACCATGCGGAATCCGATGCAAAAAATGGAAGTCCCATTCGAAACAACTCCTCTGCTGAGTTTCGAGCTAGCTACCGCAGACCTTTCCTTTAATACGATGGTGACATATTTGGCACGCAGACGCCCATAACAATGGCACCGCAATAGCGCAATATCGCTCGTTTATCAAGACCAATGCATTCATGTAACAGTTTATACCAATATCTCTGCGTTTATCAAATTTCTCTTGCGAAAAGGCATATCCAATCGTTCAAAACAGGAAATGGATCAGCTATCAGCACGTCACCTCTCTGCGCTGCATTCGAAAAAGAAGGGCCGAGTTACAGAACGACAACTTGTAAACTTCTTTCTTACACGACAGTTTCATACGGCTTAAAGTTATCCAGGTGCTTCGCCCATCTCCCATGGTGCCAAGTAGCAATATCCTTCCACTCTTCGCTTTCTCGTCCAACCGTGCTTCTAACCAACCAAAAGAACCCGTTAATTACCGTGTCTGCGAAACAAGGTTCTTTCCCCATAACAAAGTCACCCTCCAAGTTGCTTCCCTCAAACCATTTATTTATTTTCCCCAGATTCTCCTTTGTAGTTGCCCACATCTTCTCCCGTTCTTCGCCCTTCGGGGCTGTCAATCTTGCACCAAACTTTTCTTTCAGAGGCGCTGCTGTCCTTTCGTTCAGTTTCGAGTCAACAAAGTCTGAATAGAAGAGCGGTAATCGGAGATGCTCGAAAGCTGCTTCGACCGAGTCTGCGAAGGCGAGCTGGAGTGGCATGGTCCCGAATGGGATGAGCACTGGACCGGAAGAGGGGTAGGTCTTGTCGAGGTAGGCAGCTATGGCGGGAGAGTCGGAGACTACCGCGCCTGTGGTGTGATCTTGGATGATGGGAATAGTGTATTTGGGGGATCCATCTGGCCGCACGGTGGTGGATACAGCGCCGATTTTCTTTGCGAGAGCTTCGACGTCAGGAATCTCGACGTAGACAGTCTGGTATGGCAAGTTTTTGAGGTTCAGGCAGTACCTACAATAAAAATGCACAGTCAGTGTATCTGCGATGGAATGCACGCCTACCTCGTCCGCCAGGTCATCATAGTTCCTGGAGAATCAGCTACCTTGGAGGGGAGATCGTACAGAGTGATCATGCTTCGGTACTGAGTCCATAAATTTGCCTACGTTATGTACTAGATCATGAGTAATCATCATGGTTATTACCATTTCACCAACGCCACAGTAGAGGCCACACTGGTCAAAGCGGATCAGATCGAATAGATCGGAGAAACTCCAAGAGCATATGTAAAGCTCAAGGAATGAGCTAACTGGAAGTCACCAGGTGAAATCACCTCGAGCGTAGCAGCGGCAGTGTCCCGGGCCGAACTTCCTCTTTCCTACATACTACCACCAGCTACGGATAGGACATTCAATATTTATCTAAACTTGCTCCAGATGTGAAAGTATGTCGCAAGTACATGCTACAAGTACACTTTTCTCTTTAGTATAAACCTCGGAAACTTGTCGTAGAATCATGTTCTAATGTCGGAAAATTTGTGTTTGAAGCTCAGCCAGTTCTTCACTTGCTTCATGCTCTATGCTTGCGATCTAGGGGTGGGACAGCAGCGTAGGGATATATCAGGCGGGAGCTTTAATGTCCGCGAGAGGCTTCTTTTCGTGTATTCTTAGATTGATAACTTTTACTAAGTATAGAGAGGCACGGAAAACGAATGAAAGAGTATCTTACCGAGCGTTTCATCTCGCAAAGTAAGGACGGATCATTGTTGAATGTCTGTACGTATGTATCACTCATACGCGTATTTATGCATGCATGTGACCTAGTCCCATATAAAATTACGTCGGCGCTTTTGTTATAGTTCCGTTCTTCCCGACACGTCTTCGCTCAGATACCATGAAGCGAAGAGGCTATTGTGAAAGCCTTCTGTGATCCGCATCCTGGCTTGGGCATGGACGGGCTTGCTGATACTGTCCGCATGGCCGGAGTCGAAGTATTCTTCAAGAAACCTTTGTGGCTCCGTAAAACCCGAAACCGTCAGCTAGTTCTGTCCAAATTCAGTAATCCTGGCGTACTGCCAACGTACTGCGTAAAATGGATGACCCAGCCATTAGACACAGAAGCTACTAGTCTTGATTTGACTTGTCTACAAAGTTTCGGGCTACCATAGATTCGGACTGATTCCATTGATCCGATGATTGACGCAGGCCTGAGCACCTCTACCGCTTGCACCGCCACCACAGCGGTTCGATATCGCGTCCATTACCAAGGCTAATACTAAAATCCATACAGACTAGTACCAATGCCCATTAGTTTGTATCTTATCGGTCCAGGAAGGACTGATAAGTACAAACAGGGCAAAGGTTAGACGTCACTTTCACTCTTTTACATGCCATCCTCTTTCCGCAGCATCTAGTTCATCTCATCAGCTTTTTCGGTTACTGAAGGATGTACTTCGAATAAGAAGCGACGGGTGAAGGAGTTTCTACGAGGAGCGGCGAGCACCGTTGCCGTTGGGTTAGAAAAGATATTATCAGTTTACAGAAGAACGACAAGCTTTGTCTAGTCGCCGCTGATAGCAACGACTGCGATGAACCCGCATTGAATAGAAAGATTGATGCGCGAAGAATCATCGAGGGAGTCGATATACATACGAACATGACGGGTCAACTAACTTGGGATATTAAGCCTGAGATATGGGGAGGAGAGGGAGGAAACGAACCGCATCAAAGATACCTGTCCTCCACAACGATCGTTTCATTCCATGCTCTTCTGCGACGTCCGATGAGTATGTGTATATATACATACATATTAGGGAACAGTACGCACAGGCCTTCGTCTCTCTTCATATTTTGAGCAGTATATGATTCTTTCTACGAACATTACAGGTCGCAATGATATCGATAACTTGAGTCGGTAACCACACACATGCCACGGAAATTGGGGAGGCGCAGTTGCTTCGAATATCCATCGACAACGTCTCGGCTCGCCAAGGGCGCTTATGAAAGAGATTTACTTTGTAAGGTGCGTCAACAGAAAGAGGCGCACCAGGGTTCAAAACTGCCGGATGACGCTGGTATCGAGAATCGCCTTTGGACAAGTCTTCCTTTGGACTACTGAAAGCATGTATGGGGGAAATTTTCCTCATATCTTCCAAAAACATGAACTGGACGTCCAGAGGTAAGGTCAGAGGCGGCTCTTACAAAGTTTGCAATGCGCCTATGATGTTTGGAAATTAGCTGATGATCATAGGGAGAATAAAAGGCGCAGTTCGTCATTTCAGCTGATCTCGACCTTCATTTTCCGATAGAAAGATATGAAGGAATCGTCGAAGAAGGCATGATCAACAAGTGGATAGGATGCGTCTCAGTCGCGGTAATGGTTCAACAAGAATTTTAAGCTCCGATTGTATTGTTTTAGCCATACGTCCTTCGTCGAAATGGAAATCGACAGTAGCCCCTTTCTCAAGTGTAAGCGACCTGTACATCTCTAAATATTGATAAATTCGACGTAATCATCGGCGAATATGGGATATTTCTGAATATATCAGTCCCGGAGTAACTGTCTGATACATCTCGCGAGGTTGTGAATTTATTGGGTCTGCAAGCCGAGAGCATTTGACTTCACTCATCAAGGCTAGTAGAAGTGATGGTAGCTTCGCAGTTATTGTCAAATTGCTACTAAACGTTTTCGCTTAACACCAACAACATTCCCCGCAAACAGTCACGGCTCGCCGGCAATCAGCGGCATCACAATAGATAGGTTTTTCTAGGTATTCCTGCCATTAATTGACCATCCAGCACTTATCGACATCTGACGATGGCACAACCCGAAAACGTCTGGATTAGAATGGCATCTCTGGTCGTGGCCTCTGTCAATCCGGGGATTTTGTCCTACACCGTAGCGCCAGTCGTCGTCATCGGGGTTTCGCTGTATACCATTCTGTCGGCCTTCAAGCCTGGAGCAGTGGTCGAAACCCTTGGTACGACCGTCGAAGAGACATATTCCGACTACAATGAACACAGACTCATACTGGCTGAATCAGCCGCTTTCGAGGACAAGATCAACAGGTGCTCCCAGAACACATATGCCGATACAGCTCTCATGGTTCTTCTAGACTGCGAGTGGAAACCTTCACGCTCCAGGAAAAGCGCATCGAGGCGAGGGATAATTTTCGCTGGAAAGACTGCCATTCGTGGAGACGTTACATCGTGGAGACTAAGAACGTCTGGGTGGAGGCACGGCAGCAGCAACAAAGGACCGTCGAGTTGAGAGAGAAGCTGGAGGTATGTGTGTCTATGCGATCGCCCTGCAAAGCAGATGCTGATATCCAACTGTTGTAGCTGGCGATAGTGAAGGCGCGCAAGGACGAACTTCAGGCAACCTTCGACCGGCAGGGAGACGAGATGACCGCGGTCGGAGAGCCTGATGCAGGTTCCGTTGTCTGAGAGTGATTGCGGGCATTGCAGGTGATCTTCTGTTTTCAAATGCACTACTAATCAGTCTAATCAGCTCTCGTACTTGAAGCATCAGTGACAGTACCAGCCTTGAGTCGCATCCCTTCCAACTACAGCCGAATTTCTTGATGTACCATTCCACCATTGTACCATTTATGTTGAGTCGATCCGATTCAGATTTGAACTTTATCGGGCAGCAGCGAAAAGTATCTGCAAAACATCAGGCTATGGTCGTGAGCGAAACGTCCCCTGACTCTCCTAGTGGTTCTGGTCCTCGGCTCGCCTCCGTCGTCGGGCGCGGACCGTAGGCCACAGGAAACCGGGTACCGGTTAGACCTGTACAAGATAATGGATGAGTACGCAGCGAACAAGAGAATGTAAACGTACTACAAAGGTAATATTCCGTTTTGAAACCTCGATAGGTATTAGAGACAGCCTGCAAGGTGTCGACCTCACACGACGACATAACGAGAGGGAAGACATGATAGGAACGATCGGCGTGGCATTGGAGCAGGATTGGTCTTTCAACGATTTCAAGCTCCCGGTAAGCATGCGATCCATGGATATGGCCTTCTTCCTTGGGCATCTTCGATCGCCTTCGTTTCCCCCAGAACGTGGTGCCATCGCACCACTTACTCAGCTATCCGCTGTGAAATCTGACAACCATACTCTCGTCATGTGTGGAGATGCATGGGTATGTTGAAAAGAGCGAATGCATGGGACGACCCAACTAGCGACCTCCATCTTTTCTGCGACACAAAAATGGATGCCCTTTGTGACAACGAGGATTAGAAAAAACCGTGATGTCGCCTGGGAAGTGCACCCACCGCATGTAGATCTGTCGTGTGCAAACGGCAACCTCTGCAATAATCAGACGATACGACAGCATGAAGATATCTGTGGAGCATCGCGGTAGCGATGATGGAGGTTGTGGTGAAATTCAGAAATTCAGAAATTCAGAAAGGCCTCCAATTTGACAGCTGCACAGCGATCCCGACACATACAGGCAAGGATGCTAAACAGGCTTTTGGATGAGAAATACCCCGGCAAGTCGAAGAAAAAACTGACCTGGCCCAACCTTCTTTGCAATATGTGTGTGTGAGGGCAAGCTGGGTTTGCAGAGTCACCAGCGAAGATCCTCTGTCTACCGCACTCATCTGGGAAGTCTCTGCCTTTGCTTCGGGTGTGTAGCACAGGAACCAGGAGACAACGAAAACAGGCTATGACAGCGAGGGTGAGACATATCATTTGCGTTTAGATTAAACAAACAGAGGACAGCCAAACAATTTACTAGTCCTTTCTTTGTTCTGTTCCGGAAGTTGATACGTAACCAAACTCGGACACTTATCGGCTAAGTGCATAGGCGCTCACCCTCACCCGGATATAAGCCGGATATAAGCCTGTTTGTCACTAGGCTCCGAGGCGCTTATCAGTCCATAGTAATAGACTGACAAGCGCCTCGGAGGCTAGAGACAAGCGCCTCGGAGCCTAGTGACAAACAGGCTTATATCCGGCTTATATCCGGGTGAGGGTGAGCGCCTATGCACTTAGCCGATAAGTGTCCGAGTTTGGTTACGTATCAACTTCCGGAACAGAACAAAGAAAGGACTAGTAAATTGTTTGGCTGTCCTCTGTTTGTTTAATCTAAACGCAAATGATATGTCTCACCCTCGCTGTCATAGCCTGTTTTCGTTGTCTCCTGGTTCCTGTGCTACACACCCGAAGCAAAGGCAGAGACTTCCCAGATGAGTGCGGTAGACAGAGGATCTTCGCTGGTGACTCTGCAAACCCAGCTTGCCCTCACACACACATATTGCAAAGAAGGTTGGGCCAGGTCAGTTTTTTCTTCGACTTGCCGGGGTATTTCTCATCCAAAAGCCTGTTTAGCATCCTTGCCTGTATGTGTCGGGATCGCTGTGCAGCTGTCAAATTGGAGGCCTTTCTGAATTTCTGAATTTCTGAATTTCACCACAACCTCCATCATCGCTACCGCGATGCTCCACAGATATCTTCATGCTGTCGTATCGTCTGATTATTGCAGAGGTTGCCGTTTGCACACGACAGATCTACATGCGGTGGGTGCACTTCCCAGGCGACATCACGGTTTTTTCTAATCCTCGTTGTCACAAAGGGCATCCATTTTTGTGTCGCAGAAAAGATGGAGGTCGCTAGTTGGGTCGTCCCATGCATTCGCTCTTTTCAACATACCCATGCATCTCCACACATGACGAGAGTATGGTTGTCAGATTTCACAGCGGATAGCTGAGTAAGTGGTGCGATGGCACCACGTTCTGGGGGAAACGAAGGCGATCGAAGATGCCCAAGGAAGAAGGCCATATCCATGGATCGCATGCTTACCGGGAGCTTGAAATCGTTGAAAGACCAATCCTGCTCCAATGCCACGCCGATCGTTCCTATCATGTCTTCCCTCTCGTTATGTCGTCGTGTGAGGTCGACACCTTGCAGGCTGTCTCTAATACCTATCGAGGTTTCAAAACGGAATATTACCTTTGTAGTACGTTTACATTCTCTTGTTCGCTGCGTACTCATCCATTATCTTGTACAGGTCTAACCGGTACCCGGTTTCCTGTGGCCTACGGTCCGCGCCCGACGACGGAGGCGAGCCGAGGACCAGAACCACTAGGAGAGTCAGGGGACGTTTCGCTCACGACCATAGCCTGATGTTTTGCAGATACTTTTCGCTGCTGCCCGATAAAGTTCAAATCTGAATCGGATCGACTCAACATAAATGGTACAATGGTGGAATGGTACATCAAGAAATTCGGCTGTAGTTGGAAGGGATGCGACTCAAGGCTGGTACTGTCACTGATGCTTCAAGTACGAGAGCTGATTAGACTGATTAGTAGTGCATTTGAAAACAGAAGATCACCTGCAATGCCCGCAATCACTCTCAGACAACGGAACCTGCATCAGGCTCTCCGACCGCGGTCATCTCGTCTCCCTGCCGGTCGAAGGTTGCCTGAAGTTCGTCCTTGCGCGCCTTCACTATCGCCAGCTACAACAGTTGGATATCAGCATCTGCTTTGCAGGGCGATCGCATAGACACACATACCTCCAGCTTCTCTCTCAACTCGACGGTCCTTTGTTGCTGCTGCCGTGCCTCCACCCAGACGTTCTTAGTCTCCACGATGTAACGTCTCCACGAATGGCAGTCTTTCCAGCGAAAATTATCCCTCGCCTCGATGCGCTTTTCCTGGAGCGTGAAGGTTTCCACTCGCAGTCTAGAAGAACCATGAGAGCTGTATCGGCATATGTGTTCTGGGAGCACCTGTTGATCTTGTCCCCGAAAGCGGCTGATTCAGCCAGTATGAGTCTGTGTTCATTGTAGTCGGAATATGTCTCTTCGACGGTTGTACCAAGGGTTTCGACCACTGCTCCAGGCTTGAAGGCCGACAGAATGGTATACAGCGAAACCCCGATGACGACGACTGGCGCTACGGTGTAGGACAAAATCCCCGGATTGACAGAGGCCACGACCAGAGATGCCAATTCCATCACGTTGTTTCCGATTTGTGCCATTGGTATATGTCGATGAGAGCTCAGAAGTTTATATGTCGAATACTTTGCAATAATGCTGCTGTGTCCTGCACTCCCACAGTCTGTCTGCTGATTGCCAGTAGCTGAGTTCATAAAATGATGACTACTTGACAAGAGGCGCCTTGCAGAAAGCCTCTCCTGGATGCTAATGTCATTCAGCACGGCTACAAAGCTGAAATCTGAAATCAAACACAGGATGACTCTGTCCAGTCATGTTGCTGCATTTGCTTACACCTTGGTGAATAAAGCAGTACAATTGATTCTCCATTTGTAGACCTGCATGGCATGCCTCATATGAGCCAGGTAAGCAGCATCAGATGCTAACTTCAGAACACAGCCAAAATAGCAGCTTTTGTGTCAGCCATCGATCCCCCAAATTATCAACCAGTAAAGAATGTGAAAGTGGATACTACAACTGACTTCTATCAGAGGTTGTATGGACCTCAAACAAGGAATGAGTGTCTCAAAATCCTGTACAGCATCATGACAGAGGGGACCATGGAATGGCTAAAGCAATACAATTGGAAGTTTGATAATGAACAAAGATGATTATGGTTGTGCACTTTTACTTACCATTCATATGGATGTTTCGCTACTATTTGATGACGCCTTTCACACTCAAAACATCTCTGCTAAATTGCAAATGTGTGTCCTTTTACCTGCAATATGAATATTGATTACTGACAATTTCCACATCTTATAGATGGATAAATCTTCTTCTTTTCATAACAATGCTTGCACATATTGATACAGTACGCCTCTTTCTGTTGAAATGTCTCTGTTGCATCAAGTTGTCTATCGCAGATTTCTCTGACCATGAATGTATTCATTTCAGACATTTGAAGCAGTTGCAGACTGACTGTCCCAAATTTAGCAGCATGTGTGCATTCACTCATTCCCACTTCATGCAATCATTCCAACCTTGCCATTCATGAAAAATTGCCTTGTATAAATTAAGATCCCAACATGGCTGCAATGGGATGCCCTTTTTACATGCATGCAGAATACATTCTTTGCTAGCTCTATCAAACAAGTCTCCCATGTCTCTCCCAATCTTCACAAGGAAACACCAGTCATTGACACTAAGGATGCTTGGCAACACACAAACTTGGGACCCATCATTTGGCAAGTTTGACACGTTCGTTCTCGTCTCTGTGATTTACCAGGCGGTCCCGAACCATGGAGCAAAATCGTGATTTTATCACGGGCGCTTGGAGCCCGTGACTCTTCTCGTATATTCTTATATCGACAACTTCTACTAAGCATATAGAGGCACCGAAACCGAATGCACGAGCAGCTTACTGTGCACTACACCCTGCAAAAGAAGGACGGACCATTGTTGAATGTTTGTACGTATGAATCACATATACGCGTATTGATGCATGTATATGACTTAGTCTCATAGAAGATTACACTGGTGCTTTTGTTATAGTTCTGCTCTTCTCGACATGTCTTCGCCCAGGTACCGTGAAACGAAGCAGCTGAAAGGCTGCGCATGCAGTCACAGCCTCACTGAATGAAATGATCACGCACAAAAGAACACGAATGGGTTATATTGGGCAGGTAAGTGGTGAGTGTCTGTACGTCGTGGAAGTGGGGTACAAAAGAGAGAGAGAGAGAGAGAGAGAGCTAGTCCTACGCTACCTATATGTATCTACTCTCGATCTGTTCCCCGCGGCTCGATCCTCTCCCGATCTGTTCCCGCGACGTCATCGATGTCGTCGTT